>CM053608.1:85643038-85671297 GCA_028646535.1 Procyon lotor | reverse complement strand
GAAGGTTGTGTGGGTCTTTGGTCTTGGGTCTGATTTCATCACACTCTATCACATAACTGGAGAGCTTTCAGAGATCAAACTCTCCCACCCCAAACTCATTCCCCTCCCCAGAGCCATTCTGAGGCCCCTTGATTAAAGGGCATTCTCCTTCCTCTTGAGGCCCGACAGGCTCAAACTCCCTGAAACTTCCTACAGCAACTCTTTACAGTGACATCTTCCACTGCTGATTAAGTACTTATAAAGCACCTCCTATGTGACAGACCCTCTGTTCAAGCCTGGGGATACAAAGAATATAAAATACTGTTCGTTTTTTCAAAGCTCTCAGTCTCATGGCAGGGGGATAACGGTAGTGTGTGGGCCCAGATATGTACTCATGAATATGCACTAAGGTCTTTCAAGTATGCTTAGGTTTCAGGTTCAGGACGGGGGCGAGGTTAAAGGGAACCCCCCCCCCCACCCCGCTGGCTTCCAGTTGGGTCAATTCAATCTGGGCTGAGATTGGGCATAAGCAAAATCTTCACAAAAGATGGAGCTTGAGAGAACAAGAAAAGTAGCTGTTTGGTAAGGTAAAAGATTCTAGCAGTCCAAGGAGCAGAAACAAAGGCATCAACCTGGGAGGGAGGAAAAGGTGGAGAGCTTGGAAGTGGAGAGAGAGAACCCCAGAGTTTTGTTTGTGGAGGGCCTCAGATGCCACTTTGAAAGACACAGGCCTTGACCAGATCCTGTGACAAAGGAGATGAAAGTGGTACAAAGGACATCATTGTGCCAATGGAGAAGACTGGAATATAGATGGTCAATGAGGTACAAGTATTCTGCATGAAATTTACTAAAAAGCATCTGCATGAAATTTACTAAAGTTGATACCTGTCTTGTGGTTCTGTAAGAGCACATTCTTATTTTTAGAAAACACAACCTGAAGGATTTGTAAGTAAAGGACCACAATATATGCAATTTATTCTCAACTGGGTAGAACAAAAAGATTGTGTGTGGCGGTGGATTGGGAATGGTGTGAGTGTAGAGAGAGAGGGAACAAATGGGGTAAAATGTTAACAATTGGCAAATCTGGGTAAAAGTATATGGGTATTCTTTGCATGACTCTTTCAAGTATTCTGCATGTTTGAAATTATTCTGAGAAGTTTAAAAAGTTCTCAGAATGGTAGAGGAAAAGAATCTTTAAAAAGATACATATTGCAAACATTTTATTTCAACTTCCTTCCCAGCAGGAAGTGGTTAAATCTACAAGTGTAGATTTATTCAATAAAACCTAATATTAGAACACTATCATACATCATGGCTGTATTGCAAAACAACACAGAAAGAGTACTTGAACCACAACATAAGCAATTTTTGACTCTTTGTTTCCCCTTTTTTCTTCTTTTTTATATTTACCTCCATCTGTTTTTTTTTTTTTTTAATTTTAAAAGATTTTATTTATTTATTTGGCTGAGAGAGTGAGAGCACAGCAGGGGGAAGGACTGAGGGAGAGGGAGAAGCAGGCTTCCTACTGAGCAGGGAGCCTGATATGGGGCTTGGTCCCAGGACCCCCAGACCCCAGGACCATGACCTGAGCCAAAGAGAGATGCTTAACCAACCAAGCCATCCAGGCACCCCAAGGTTTTTTTTTTTTTTTTTTTTTTTTTAACTTAAGAATAACATGGTCAGATTTGTATTTTGTGATCCAGTTAATTAGAATATTTTTCTTAATGTCCAACTAAAACTTGCCTGTTCTAATTTAAGCTAATTTCTTCATGCTTCGTTTTGTTGCAGATATAAAAGAAACTATCCCACAAAAATGTGTGTGTACATGAAATTGTAATCAAATATGTGTCTCTCAGCCTTCTGCTTTAATTATGCAACCTTTCCTCATAGGACCTTTTTCCACTCCTTTAGTTATCTTTGGCATTCATCTCTGAGTCCTCACACATTTCTCCATCCCCTTGATGAGCTGTGGTGACCAACCTTAATAATGATGTACATTCCAGTAGCATGTGGGCTCTCCCCCACTTTTTTTTTTTTGCAATGGCATTATATTACCGATTCATATCTATAAATTATTAATGTAGAAGCTTTTCTTTAGTAGTTAATGTCCCACTACTTCCTCATCCAATTACATTGTATAATTGGGACAACGCTTCTAGATTATCATTGAGAAAGCCATTCGTGAAAGAATTAAGAACTTTAGTGAAGTCAAGATAGAGTGAGTCATTCATTTAAAACACAGTCGCCCTCACAACTTCCTTGTTACAGTTTGTCATATTATCATAGAACAAAATTCAATTACTCTAGCAACATTTGACTCTCACCATGCCATTTTGGCTGCTTTTTAACCTTACGATATTTCAGGTGATTACATCATGACTGTACAATGGATCGAACTAGTGTCTCTTCGGGCACTGATGTCAGGTTGACAGGTGGTATGATTTTCTTGAACCTTTACTGAGTTATGCTAGGTATTATGCAAGGCTTTTGGGACACACTACGAATAAGGTAAGGGTCTTCCCTTAAATAATTCACAACTGACACAATCATGAAAAATGTGGAAAGTACTATGAGAACATGGTAGAGAGAGCAACCAACTCTTGGGTGGGGGGAGGGATCTGACGACCCTTCAGACAAGAGGCAGTACTGAGGTTTCAAAGAATGAGCTAAGTTTTATTATATAGAAAAGGGAGAGAAAGGAATTATAGATGAAGGAAACTATGTGCAAAAGATTGGTGGTACAGGACCTTGGTAAGTGCCCAGTGGTTCCATCCCTGGCTGAACTTTAGAATCACCTTTTAACAAATACTGATGCCCAAGCCCCACCTCTAAGGGTCAGGTCAGGGGCGGGGAATGAGTTTCAGTAATTAAGAAAGCTGTCCAGGTGACTCTAACGTGTAACCAGGCTGTGAAGTAGGGGACTAAGGCATAAAGACCATGGAGGGCAGTAAGGAAATGGCAGGACATGCCTAGCAAGTCAGGGTGGAGTCCATTTGTGAAGGGGTTTTATTTATCATGGAGGAGTTTGGTCTTACCGTGGAGAGAGGAGCTCTTCAGGGTTTTTCGCAGGGAAATGGCATGAGGAAGGTCCCTTTGGAGACCACACAGATGTTAGAAGAGAGAGACCAGAGGTAGAGAGACTAGTCTGGAGAGTTTGCAGTAGTCCACATGACACATGTTGAAGTCCTGAACTAAGGCTCTGGACTGGATGACTTTTAGATACAGGAGAGACAGGTCTGGCATACGGGGGGATGTGTGTGCACATGCTACTTGGACAAGGTGCGGAGATGATGGGCTCTGTTTTCTAAGGTGTAGGATTTGAGGTCTGTACAAAACCTCCCATTGGAGATGCTCAGATGCTCAGTAGACAGCTACAAGCAGTTCTAAGGTTGTTTATTTTATTTGTTCCAAAGGTAAAAGGAGCTCTTATAGAACATACATTCAGACAAGATTGATCCATTGCACGGCTCTGATCATTTCAACTTTGGGTGACAAACTGCAAGACAGACATGAAAGAACATAAAAAAAAGGGGGCCTAAATAAAATCACAGCCAGAGTAGTTAAGAAAGAAGACTTGAAGTAAAAGAGAATTGGGGAGCCATGATCATTGTTTCAAGTGTACAAAAAGTGTACGTAGGAGAAAGGGATTAGTGGCACTACGTCTGGATCCAGAGACCAGGACCACGACCACTGTCTGAGCTTGCTAGTCTGTACTCTGGTGAATTATTTCCCATACTAAAAAAAAATGCAGTGGTATTATTCAAATTAGCATTACACAAGCAGTATCAGTCCACCCACAGTCAATTCTGAGCACATCCCAGCAGGAAGTGGTTAAACACATTTGAGATCAGTATTTTCAGTTGTTCACCATTTCTGTGGTGGCCCGAATATGATGACTCATGTCATAATCTGAAACTGAACAAAACCTCACTGCTGCTCTGGGAAAACAACAGGGCAATGGACAGTGCACTAGAAAAAAGAAGGGAGAGGCAGCGGATCCCTTTGCTGATCTACCCTACAGCAATGCTGCCCTTCTTGCCTAATTTTCAAAGCCCTGACTTTATTCAGGATCCCACATAATCAGGGATGGCAGCCACCTACCAGAGCCCCAGGGCATGAACTCTGATCAGTCTAAGCCAAGCAAAGCAATTCCACTTGCCACTGAAATTAGTTTAGGAATGGGACTACGGTTCTCAGAAGCTGGAAAGGAAAGTGAGCTGGGAAGGGAAAGAGGAAGCCTTCTGAAAAGACAGCTGACAAGAGGTTGCCCTATGTTTCTGCCTGAAAGATGGTTGCATAAAACTGTAATAGGGCTGAGACAGCCTTCTTGTGACTATGAGAAATCAACTCTCAACATGAGAATCCTGTCTGCTGAGAATGGATAAAAAGAAGAAAGAGGCTGAGTCTATGATGACAGCATTGGGCCGCTGCATGATCTCGGAGAGTATCAGACTTAGATTTCTTGTTCTGTGACCTAATTAAAGGTCTTTGCTGCTGAAGCCCGTTGAGTACAGCTGAAAGCATTCTGGATACAGTAGACCAAGGCTACTCCGACTTAAGAGACAAAATACAAAGTTCTATCTACATAGGAGGTGACAGTTCAATCAGTCGATTGATTGAACTTCTGTTGCCAGCATGGTTTTGAAGACTGAAAGAGGAACATAGGTGGAGACAAATTAGAAGAAGTAATTCTGTTAGCCTAAGGTTCATTTTCCATCCACCATGATCTGCTTCCACTTTGGAAGAACAAATGACTACAAATCTTGGGGTGAAACAAGGATGAGTGTTCAAAAAGGGCTGTAGGTGTCACTCAGGGTTGCTGGACAACTAGCCAGCTGGGACTGGGCTTCCTTCTTCTCCCCAGGATTTATCCAAATCCAACTTCTCTTGGGCCCTGAAGGTCCCTCCACGTTAGGCTGATGGTTTTCCCAGACAAGTATCCTCTACAGCTGGCACTGAAACCCAGATTCTGCAGATCCTCTCATCATGGTCCAACAGACAAGACTGTTCTGACGCCCACGTGGGACCCGGTCTGTATGTTACTGACAGTGAAACTCACCACATGGAACAGGGGCGCTTAAGTTAAAGGCAACCAAGGAAATCATAGAACCCTCAGTCTGAGTCTTAAGAGGAAGCAGTTTCAGCATACTAATGACTATTTGTACTACACTCCTCTTTGGTGCTTGACAGACATCTATATCTACCGAGTCAGTTCTTTAAAAAAAAAAAGCAAACATCAAATGTGTAAAATGCATATGTGAAATAAAAAGTTGGGTATTGGGATGCCTGTGGGGCTCAGTCAGTTAAGCGGCTGACTTTGGCTCAGGGTGTGATCCCAGGGTCATGGGATCAAGTCCCGCATCAGGCTCCTTGCTCAGCCGGGAGCCTTCTCTCCATGCTTCTGCCTGCTTATGCTCTCTCTCTCTCTCTGACAAATAAATAAATAAATAAAAAGTTGAGTATTGCAGTGTATTTTATTAACACGGTGTTTGGGAATGCTCATTTAGAACAAAAGCCACTAAGCTAAATTATGTTTTTAACTGTAGCTAACTTGAGTCTCAACTCAGCATAAAAATAAATCACAGTCCCATCATTCTGGTTGCTCTGAAGCCCATCATGTCGGCTCCTCTCCACAACGCTGTGTTTCTAAGTCATTCTATAGAGAGATGTCAGTACAGAAATAGAAGACAGTTTTTACTTTTGGGTTCTTTACAACTGGTAAAGAATTTTACAATTTTTTGTGGTTTGCCCACATTTATGTTGCACAATATTGATATATGTGAAATATATATATATATTTTAGAAAGTATACAAATATTTAAGGGCGCCTGGATGGCACAGTCTTGGTTTTGGCTCAGGTCATGATCTCAGGGTGCTGGGATCGAGCCCTGTGTCAGGCTCCGCGCAGCAGAGTCTGCTTAGGATTCTCTCTCCCTCTTCCTCTGCCCTCCCCCACCACTCCTCCTCTTTCTCTCTCTCTCTCTCTCTCAAATAAATACATCTTAAAAAAAAAGTATACAAATATTTATTTCAGATATACAGTAATATTTGAAATATACTAAAAAAAAAAATCAAAGTATCCACAACATATGACATGGATAAAAGTTATGCACAAGGCATTACGCTCAGTTCCAGGACATAAGATCCAAAGAGCTGAAGGATGTAGATCTGGCCTCTAGGACCTTCCCATATAGTGAGGGAGGTGGAACACAAACAGCGACCGGGAGACAGGGTGCGGTGGGGGGTGTGTGGGGGTGTGTGGAGACCACAAGGATGCTGGAGGTGCCCAAGTAGAGAGAAGTCATTGTGAACCACTGGCTAGGACTCGCCAGGCGTTGAGCCACGATCTCGAAATAATGGCTAATTTCTCTTGCTGAGGACATGCCATTTGCTCATACGCTGACCAAAAAACAAACAAACAAACAAACAAACAAAAAATACTCTTTAAAAAAATATAAAAAGTTTTCCTTACCAGCTGTGCTCGTTTCCCGTGGCTGCTGTAACAAACTACCATAAACCTGGAGGCTTAAAGCAACAGGAATTTATTCTCTCACAGTTCTGCAGGGCAGAGTCTGAAACCAGTACCGGGCTTCTTAGTGAGCTGAGATCAAGGTGGAGGCACTTCCTTCAGAGGCTCCGGGGGGAATCCCTTCCTTGTCTCTTTCAGCTGCCGGTGGCTGCTGGCATTCCTTGGCCCTGACCACATTCCTCCAGTGCCTGCTTCTGGCCCCATGGCCTTCTCTTCTGGGTGGTGTCAAACCTCCCTCTGCTTCTCTCTTATGAGAACTTGTAACTGCGTTTAGGGCCACCCGGATAGTCGAGGGTGCCCTCTTCACCTCCAATCCCTTAATGTAATCACATTTGTGGTCTATTTTGCCACACGAGGTAACATTCACAGGTTCCGGGGACCTGATATCTCTGGGGGATAATATTTAGCCTGCTACTCTCCAACATAAGTCCCAAAGCCTTTCAGACGAGCATCGGAATTATGAAGCAATGCTTTTTATTCACTCAAAGTTGAGTGTTTTAGGAATGGAATCAGAAATCTGTGCTTACTGACCCAATGAACAAGGGCATTCCTCTCTGAAATACAGAGAGGATTTCTCTCTAATTTTGCACAGTGGGCAAGACTTCACAATTCTGGCTGAAATCCCTGAATATGTGACATTAGCATATGGAGATTCCACACTGTGTGGACCAAGGGTTGCAAACCAGGAACCTGAGAACTGAATTCAGAGGTGTGCTTCGAGACTACATTTAAAAATAGGAACTCTCCTATAAAAATGAGATTTGGGGCTTCCCTGGAAAAACTGAAGAGCTAATAACATGAGCTCCTTAGCCTTTGATGGTAATAGAAAGCCAGAGAAATGTCACCATCCTTTTAAAGATTTTTTTATTTTTTTATTTTTTATTTATTTGACAGAGAGAAACACAGCGAGAGAGGGAACACAAGCAGAGGGAATGGTAGCAGGAGAAGCAGGCTCCCCGCCGAACAAAGAGCCCGATGCGGGGCTCAATCCCAGGACCCCGGGATCACGACCCGAGCCGAAGGCAGACGCCCAACGACTGAGCCACCCAGGCGCCCCATGTCACCATCCTTTTAGACTGAGCAAGGGTCCCCAGGCTCATCAGTCCCCATCCTGCCTGTTGTCCCTAAAACAGATACCACATCGGTTGCCAATACCTTTAGTTGTCATTTATTTTTGTACTTTCACATAACTTGTTTTATGAAGAAAAATATTTCTCGGGGCGCCTGGGTGGCTCAGTCGTTGGATGTCTGCCTTTGGCTCAGGTCATGATCCCAGGGTCCTGGGATCAGGCTCCCTGGTCGACGAGCCTGCTTTTCCCTCTCCCTTTCCCTCTGCCTCCTGCTCCCCCTGCTTGTGCACTCTCTCTGTCAAATAAATAAATAAAATATTAAAAAAAAAAGATTTCTCTGTTCCTGGACCTCCATCAAAAGTGACAAAGTAAAAGACAGCCTGAAAATCCCCTCTTGTTTGGAGAAAAATTGAAGAAAAAAAAATGTGCTTTTTTTTTTTTTTTTTTAAAGAGAAGAGCAATTCCTTTACTGTTTCACAAACACATACCCAGCTTCTCTGAATCTTCTAGATTTCTTCCTCTGCCTCTGGCAGGATTTGAATTCACAGTTCATAGTACAGACATCCTGAAGGGAATGGAATGCAGCAGCCTATCCTTTCTTGGGAATCAGCTAAACAGCTGATGGGCAGTACTCTAAATACAGCTCTGCCTCCAAGAATTAACTTGGATAAAGCACTCACTAGAATTAATCCACACTTAGCCTCCTAATACATCAAATAAGCCAAAAGGATTGTAATGACAATTTAAATACTTGGTATGTGTACAGTGCTATTACAAGTGCTTTGCATATATTCATCCATTCAATTCTCAACACACCACCGGTGGGCATGATTATTATCCCTATTTTACAGATAAGGAAACTGAGGCACAAGCAACTTGTCCATAGTACCAAGCGGTTGATCACCAACCCGCCTTACCCCAATTTTCTAGATAAGGAAACTGAGACATCAGTGACTTGTCCAAGGTTACATAACTAATAGGTGATAGAACTGAGACAGGACCCAGGCTGATTCAAAAGAAAGGTCACAAAAGATTCAGAGGTCATGAAATCTTTTGAGGATTTGAGAATGAGAGGCATAGGAAGTACTTTGTAGCTCTAAGTCCAAATTCAGAAACCAATGATGTGGCCACGCTCTAGTTGGCCTCATTCTGCAATCAAACATCAGGGAACCCAGCAGGGACCTCCCCAGCACTGACTGTCTACAATGGAGGCGAACTGAATGCAGACAAAGAGGGACTGGGTCCCAGGTTCAACTCAAATGCATCGCCACAAAGACCGAGCTCAGAGGCTTGTTGACTGCTTTTAAATGGCAAATGATGTAGTGATATTTGAATGCCCTCACCTGTCCTGCAGAAGAATCACCATCTCCTGGATTTTTTTTTTCTTTTCTTTTTTTTTTTTTTAGAGATTTTATTTATTTGACAGAGAGAAACACAGCTAGAGAGGGAACACAAGCAGAGGGAGTAGTAGCGGGAGAAGCAGGCTTCCTGCCGAGCAAGGAGCCCGATGCGGGGCTCGATCCCAGGACTCTGGGATCATGACCTGAGCCGAAGGCAGACGCTTAATGACTGAGCCACCCAGGTGCCCCCATCTCCTGGATTTTTGTGTATTCTTTTTTTTAAAGGAAAGGTTTTTATTTTTATATAATTATTTTTTGAATTTATTTTATTTTTTAAAGGTAATTTGTATACCAAATGTGGGCCTTGAACACAAGACCCCAAGATCAAGAGTCAGATGCTCCACTGACTGAGCCAGCCAGGTGCCCCCTCCTTAGGTTTTTAATACTGGGTATGGGGAGTCGGCCTTTGCCTTTATCATGGGACCCACCTGGGATGGAAGCCCTGACCACCCAAACTCATAGCACCTGGGCAAAGACTGTTGTTGGGATCATTTAGTGCTCTTTTTAAAGCTGCTCTTTTTAACTCAAACAGAATAATTTTCTGTGACTCTGTCCCATATTGTAGACTGCCCCAAGCCATTACTGTGGCAAAAACTGAGGTGCCCTTGACACACCCATTTTTTGCAACACGTCTGGTCTTTTGATGAACACTGAACAGAAATCTTTTTCCCATAACACTACTTGATGCAGGCCCAAAATGTTCTGGGTCCAATTTCTTGGTTTTCCTTTACAGAGTACATAGCAGAGTATATAAAGAGAATGGGATACAAAATGCACATCATTTGTAAGACGGCAGTTTCAACACTTAAATCAGTTCTCTCAAGCTTTGCTTGATCTAGTCCAAATGCCATGGGTAGGGCCAAAGGCACCAACCCCAGTGACTCGGAGTACCTCGAGGTCCTTGGGTTTACTTTCTGTGCAATCAGGACATTGGACTTGATGAAGTGAGGTGTTGTCTGTTCTAATGACCTCTGATGCTGTGACTCTGTGTCCGTTTTGTCTAAGAAAAAAAAATGGGAGGCCCCTGGGTGGCTCAGTCGTTAAGCGTTTTTGCCTTTGGCTCAGGTCATGATCCCAGGGTCCGGGGATCCAGGCCCACAGCGGACTCCCTGCTCTGCAGGAAGGCTGTTTCTCCTTCTCCCACTCCCCCTGCTTGTGTTCCCTCTCTCACTGTGTCCCCCTCTCTGTGTCCAATAAATAAATAAAATCTTTAAAAAAAATTTTTTTTTAAAAGATTAAAAAAATGGACTCAGTGTTCCCACTTTTCCTGTCACACACACAAGAGCTAGCAAAGGAAAGCAGCCCAGAGCGACCCTATATGCTGTGTGACATCTCTCTGTCAGAGGGGGACCGTGCCCCCAACGGCTCAGCCAGGCCCTAGATCAGAATCTACTCTTTCCTTTCCCGGAGCCCGACTCAAACATCACCTCAAGAGCCTCCAGTTGTGGGACAGCTCTCTCCCCCAGCTGCCACAGCACCCCGTCTCCACTCACTGCCAGCCCTTCCCTGGGGTCAGTGACACGCAGGCCTGCCCTCAGCATCGGCGGGGTCACTCACCGCGCTCCCCTCATCTCTGTGCCCTCACACCTCACATTCTACTCGCACATAGTAGGTACTCATTGTTCGAATGGTCAAAATTTGAATTTTAGTCTTTGCTATTTATTTCCTGTACCAGCCTGGTAAGTATCTCCCAACACAGTGCTATTTCCTCACATGCCATGTGATGATCATCAACTCGTCTGACCTGACCAGAAATGCTCTGGGATTCTAAAATGGAAGAACAGTAAATACCACAGGAAAGGCTGACGCCAGCAGGCCGCCGGGGCCCTCCCAGCCCAAGGCTGGAATTACTGCATCTCAGGGAATCACAAAAAAGCCCCCTCAATGGCCTCAGCTCAGGCCTTTGGCCTTTGGGCAAAGCTGTACTCAATGAACACAGACAGTCAGCTCTTTTTCGCTTACAGAGTTCTGGCAAACCTTTGAAACCAATGTCATGGTTTCTCTGTCTAGGTGACATTGGGGAAAACCTTCCTGCGATCTGCCCCAATTCCCTCCCTTCAGCTTCAAACCTCAGCGGAGGCAAAGAACATCTGCTTCTGGCCAGCAGCTCAAACGGGCTACCCTGCTCATTCACAGCCTGCAGAAGAGGCTGGGGGCAGGGACAATGGGAGTCTGAAACTCGGACCATCGCTGAATAAATGTCACAATTACTTATTTTTTAGGAGAGAACACAGAAAACTGTACACAAACTCGGTCTTGTCTGGGAATTGTGGTTCACAGGCCCTGCTAAATTCAGACCCCTCTGAGCAGCTTATCACCCTCAGCCTTAACCGTGTTACACTGAAACTTATCTGTCCTCCTAGGAAAGCTGAATTATGTGCAAAATCATTCAATGGCCCTTCTCATGACACTTCAGAGCTCCATTTTACTTTACCCTGCAGGTAATGGCACATTATCTTCTGGGTCCAAACGTGTCATAATTTCGCAAGAGTTAAGTTAATACTGTTAATTTACTTTAAAAAGGGTACTAAGAATAGTACATCTGTGTTTATATTTTCCTCTCTGAGGCCTAATCTTTCTGCCCATATTCATTTCAGCAAAAACGTCTTCTAAGTACTTCGCCTCTTCGGTTAGTGCTTTTTTCTGCATTGGGGACAGCAGCTAGAAGCCAGAAGGCCAAAGGAACCTTCTTTTTTTTTTTTTTAAAGATTTTATTTATTTGACAGAGAGAGAGATCACAAGTAGGCAGAGAGGCAGGCAGAGAGAGAGGGGAGGGAAGCAGGCTCCCCGCTGAGCAGAGCCCGATGTGGGGCTCCATCCCAGGACCCTGAGATCATGACCTGAGCCGAAGGCAGAGGCATTAACCCACTGAGCCACCCAGGCGCCCCCAAAGGAACATTCTTTATGTGGAATTTGCCTTGCTTTTACCGAAGATCCTTTTGGCTACTGCATCCACTGGAGTGAGGGCAGAAGAAAATAAGCTAGCTGGTGTGCCTCTGCCATTCCCCAGGAACTGTTCCACGCCTCTCCCTCCCTCTCCTCCTTCAACCCCACTTCTGAGCAAAGAACTCCTCCTGCCCCAGGGCCCTTGGTACCACGACTTCCCACTGCTTTTCCTGCAGTACCGAAGGGCGCTCCAGCCCTGAACCAAAAAAAGTCTTCGGTCACTTGTAGATTATTTCTAAACGAGGGCACATCACTATAGGTGGCTTGTGGGGACTGTGAGGAGCTGAAGTTAGTGTGAAATGCTAAAGAGCGAGAGGAAGAATAACTTATTCTGGCTTGGGTGAAACTGGATGAGCTTGGGGACAGTCCCCCACCCCAGGCTTAACAATGAAGGCTGTTGAGGGTGACAGCAGTCGGCCCCAGCGGCCTGCCTGAGAACCACCTCACGATTGAAGGAGGGCAGGGGAGGCTGAGGTGAAGATGGGGGAAGTGAATGAGAACACACCATATATCTCAGGGGCTGTGCAAATCTTGTAACTCAGGACCTGATCTCACTCAGTGCAAGGTACCTCACTATCGTACACAACAAGTCAATAAAACATATCAAAGAGGTAAAGACTTAATATAAAAATAAAACAGGGCAGAGGTCAGCGAGCGTTTTCTGTGAAGGGCTAGTCAATTTTTTGGCTTTGAGGGCTATGTCTCTGTCACAACTACTCAACTCCCCCAGTGTAACCCCAAAACACTCACTCATACATGGTACGTAAATGAATGGGCTGTGTTGCATATAGTCTATTTAAAAAAACAGGCAGCAGGCACAATATGCCTACAAAGCACAATTTGTCTACCCCTGAAACAGAGGAAATCTGCACATAAACAAACATTTGGCCCTCTCACATAAGCCTTGTGTACCATGGAGTTCTAGGGGTTATGCTTTACATAAACCGGGTTTCTCCTGAGAATATAAATGCCTTGAGGGCAAAATTTTCTTTAACTTCCTAACTCTAGTCCCAGCCCCTAGACAGGGGCCTGCCATGCAGTTGGCACAAAGAGCTGCTCACAATAAACATTTGTTGAATGAATGCATGAATGAATGGATGGATGAGCACATTATGGGTCTGTAAACGGTAATTTTTCACTATCGGTGACTTTCTTGTACCACCAACCCCATTCCCACTGCATATCCCATCCCCTCGTGCCTCCCTTCTTTGCAAGATCAGACAATTATAAGGGGGTCAGGGCACAAAAATGATGAATCCTTCTATGAATTTTTGTACAATTATATGAAAACATTTGTTTTTTAATAGCTAAGATAACATGCAGGAATATGTATCTTTTTTTCTCACTCAGTTTTGTCTGAGTTAAATCACTCTTTAATAAATTTACTTTCAGAGCAAAGGCAGCATCCAAGAGACCAAAACCATTAATTATTATCTTCAAGTTCATGCAGATAGTAACTTCCATGATCTTGTCAAATATGTAGTTGGACGTTACACCACAATACTTTACCTTGGGCTCTGGGACATTATCTTCCATAGTAACCACGAGGGCAGTCACTCGTTATCAGCATTTTATTACAGGTCATATTACACCTATAGAAAGGTAAAATATGACGCACCTTGATCTCTCCTCACAAACATGGGGCTCTCACAAGTTCTTAGTCATCGTTGTACATTTATCAAGTGGCTACTAACTGCTCCGGGCGAGGTGGAAAAGTACCAAAGGAAATGCGAGGCCCTACTGTGGCCCTCCCATTTTTAAAAATTGAGTTAAGACGACAAACCTAAAATTCCGGAAAAACTTAAGGTAAGAGAATATATAACCCAATACTAGTCAGTATAGATTGAATGCTAACTAAGTTCAATAGGACCTAAATTCAACATGGATATAGCATAAGGTGGAGAAATTTAGATTACAGAATTAGATTTTTTTTTTTTTATAAGGGGCTTTAATGATGATTCAACACCTTCACTTTACGGATAAGACCTAGAGACCCAATTAATATGAATAGAATCTTGGGATGCCTGGGTGGCTCAGTTGGTTAAGCAACTGCCTTTGGCTCAGGTCATGATCCTAGAGTCTCAGGATCCAGTCCCCATGCCAGGCTCCCTGCTCAGCGGGGAGTCTGCTTCTCCCTCTGACCCTCCTCCCTCTCATGCTCTCTCTCATTCTCTCTCAAATAAATAAATAAAATCTTAAAAAAAATATGAATAGAATATTTGTTACCTTCAGAGTAGCACATTTTTCAATGTGCAAATGTAAGAAGTGTTCTAATAGTCTCTTTTTTAAAATTTTTATTATTTATTTGACAGAGACAGAGAGATCACAAGTAGGCAGAGAGGCAGGCAGAGAGAGAGAAAGGGAGAAGCAGGCTCCCTGCTGAGCAGAGAGCCCAGATGCGGGGCTCAATTCCAGGACCCTGAGATCACGACCTGAGCCAAAGGCAGAGGCTTTAACCCACTGAGCCACCCAGGCGCCCCTCTAATAGTCTTTTTAAAGTATATAACTGCATTGTTAATTCTGAACCACATACTTAAAAAAGGGGGCAGATGCTGTGCTTTCTTCAAACACAGAGACAACTTGACAAGTCCATGCATATGGGGCTTCATCTCACCTGCACAGGTGAGCCCCACCACAAGCACATTTTCTATGAAGGTTCTGACTTTCAAAGCACAGGGAGTCAGACACTGACTCATTGTGCAAGGACACTTCAGTTTCCTTGCAAGGAAATCAGGAATGGAAGCTTTCCACTTGGATTGAGCAGCTCCCTAGGATCAGCTGCATAGTACCATTTTCCTAACATCACACAGCACCTCACTAGGAGCAGAGAGGGAGTCTGAATGTCCACATCAACTTTCCTTACCATCTTGAGAAGACCCGAGCTGCTTCTTTTAGTTCTTTGGCTGCAAGTAGAGACATCTCTGACTTCTTCCTGCCATAACACTCAGCATTGTAATGCAACTGGCCCCACAAAATGACTTGTTTTACCAAATTGCTTTTATGAGGTAATTTTTCAGAACACGTGTGTATGGATAACACATCAGAGCTGTTTCGGGGTAAGCCGAGTCACAACCCAGGATAGGGTTGCATCATAACCCCCAAACAATGTGTGTGTGTGTGTGTGTGTGTGTGAGAATCATTCCGTGTACACCTCTGCACATTCTTCCAGCCACACGCACTGAGGTCCTCAGAGAGGAGATTTCTAGTCCTCCACTCATACGCCCCTCTCAGGACGCTGTGGTTGGCAAAGACTGCCAAGGAGAGAATTTACAGTTAAGTGAGACTCTCCTCACAGGCTGACAGATCGACATACCCAGAAAGGTCACTGTACCCAGAATTCTGCCAAGAAAGCACCAGGCAAGGAGTTCTGCCATTAATACAGACGCTTACACCCACCCCACAAGTAGAAAAATAGAAGGCCTAGGTACAACTCCAACTCAGCAAGATCCTGAAAAATGAAATGGAGGCGCTCTCTGCAACAGAAGCAGTGAGAGAAAAACACACACACACACACACACACACTCACACACAAACTAGAAGGCAGTAGTGTTCCTGGCAAGGTTCAGATGGAAAAACAGCAACAGATCCCAGAAGCAGAGCTGTAGCCAGGAATAACCTCAGCTCAAGCCATGTTAAGTAAGGGCAAGATAACACTCACGGAGGATTCACCGCATGCTTGCCTGTCCTCTGGGCCTCCAGGCTGAGCCGTGACTGAGCCGCAGTCTCCTACAAATCAGTCAACAAATACCTACCAAATCGGTCCTAAATGTTCAGGCCCCTTTGAGTCACTGAGTCACTGCGGAGGGATGAGGAGATTTTTAGTCAGGCCTACGGCAGGGCAGGCCCTCTGGAGACAAGATAGGCCATCTTTACACCACCCCCTGCTGGGGGAGGGCACGGGAGGGCACGTCCCCTTTTTTCAAATGCTAGGAGAATCCCACCAGGCCACAGGAATAATCAGTGCGCCCTGACCCTCAAATCTGCCTGACTCCAAAGCCCAAGGCATGGCACTACCACACCTAAACTATGGCTTCTGCCCGAAGAGGCTTAAAATAACCTAAACCAATTAGAGATCAATACAGCCAATATAATGAAGGATTAACAAACAAGTATCTTAAGACTTTAAAGAAAATGAGTGCCAGAGTGGCTCAGTCCTAAGCATCTGCTTTCGGCTCAGGGCATGATCCCAGGGTCCTGGGATGGAGCCCCTCAATGCGGGGCGCTCCCTGCTCAGTGGGAAGCCTACTTCTCCCTCTCCCACTCCTCCTGATTGTGTTCCCTCTCTCATTGTGTCTCTCTCTGTCAAATACATAAATAAAATCTTTTTAAAAAAAAAGACATTAAAAAAAGAGAAGAGAGGGGCACCTGGCTGGCTCAGTCTGGAGAATGTGGGAGTCTTGATCTCAGGGTCATGAGTTTGAGCCCCACGCTGGGTGTTGAGATTACTTAAAAAAAAAAAAAAAAGCCTAAAAAAATAAAGAGAAGAGAAATGAGTAGTTAGAGAAGACATTAGGGAAGAAGGAGGGTGTGAGCTCCTTCTCCGAGGATGGGTAAGATTTGCCCAGGAGAGTGGGGAGGAAGGAGAGAGTTTCTAGGGAAGCATCTGGGCAGTGACACTGCAGTGGGAATGAGCCTGGTCCCCTTAGCAGGACAGCCAGACCAAACCGCATAGCGCACGGGGATGTATGCTGAGCTGAAAATAGGATTTAGATAGGAGGGGTGAAGCCTGATTATGAAGGCCTTGAAAAATCAGGCAAATTATTTTAGACCTGAGATAGCAAATGGAGAGGAACCAGGCAGAAAGACAAGGAGAGAGTCAAGGAAGTGATAGTTTGGAAAAATCAGACGGACAACAAATGCTAAAGAGAAGAGAAAGGGGAACGTCTCATTCATTCACTCATTCATTTAGCAAACAGGGTACTGAGGACTTACTAAGGGCCAGGCTTGGGTGGCCAGCTAAGGGGTGGCTCCAGTCCAGAGGAGAGGAAGGGTGAGGTTCTGGATTAGAATGTGGAGGGAGGGATTTGTATAAATTACATTTCAAAGGTCTTGGTGACTCATCAATCAAAGGACGATGGAAATGAAGGAAAAGATAGTTAAAGATAATTCCAAAGGTTCAACATTGATGTGATTTTCCACCTTTACTGGGGACCTCAAAAGGCACTGAGAATAAAACAATGGAAGTATAAAAAGAGCTTTGATGGCGTTGCATAGTCAACAAAACCCCCAAAGACCTGTTCTTTACATGCAGATTGTAGGTGAGAAACTTCAGTGAGAAAAACCACTTCTGTGTGAGTAAAGGCTGAGTTCCCTTGGCAAGGAGCACAGACCTCTGCTTACTCAGGCAGGTTCCATTAATCCTCCAAGACATCCCTCTAGCATCTAAAACAAAACCAATCTCGCTAAGAGACAGCGTTGCCCACTCCAGCCCAGCCAACAGCTTTGACTTTGGAGAAGGGGCAAGGCAAAGTGGACAGAGGGTAAATAGAAAGTAGGCCGGATCCCTAGGGGGCTGGACCTTAGGGAGGGAGCAGTAGTACAGGACATGACTTTAAATAGAGGATTCCAGCACTGCTCTCATTTCTACACCCACTTCCTAGTGTTTTACAATTACTGGTCCTCAGATAGATAGGAAGGCCTTAAAGAGTCTTTACCAAATTAAAAAAAAAATTCTTTACCAAATTGCAGCTCTTTGTCCAGAAATGATTTCAAATGTGCATATCTATGCATACATTAACTCCTAGTACAGCTAGCATATGTCTGAGACACAAATTCTTCTTAATAATTTATATGTTGACTACACAAATTTCAAGCTCATTTTAATTTTACATTCAGCAACAGTACAATTCACTATTGGGACACATCCTCAAAGCCTACTCACTGGAAAAAGCAAGAAATGAGAAGTGTAGCTATCAAAAACTTCTATTGCTACAAAGAGTGCTCCGGGCCAAAATAAAAAACACAAGTCCCAATACCTTGGAGAAATCTAGACTTGCATGCAAAATTCAAGGCATTATCCTCTCAGCATAGCCTAGCTTTAGCAAAAGCAGATCTTTACTTAATTTTTATAAGTAGAAATGAATACTCTTTTCTGCAGAATGCTGCCTTAAACTACTTTTATATTTAAAAGTAAAAGCCCTCAATGTCAGTGTCCAAGTCAGACTTGAAAAGGCACATTACAAAAGAAACGGCGGCTCTGGAAAAATCCTCCAACATCCCTCTCCTAACATCTACTCAGGTTAGTGAGAAGAAATCAGAGCAGAAAGAAACCCAGTGAAAAATGGTTGCACATAAATGTGAGAGGATTCCTGCTAAGACCCCATGTGGGACAGCCACAGGCCTAGTCCGGAAAATTCCAAGAACAAGTCCTCCACATCCTACTAAGGGGGCTTCAAACCCGGCAAGGGTCTTTCCCCTCTCTAACACCGAAAGGTAAACACCCATCAAGATCTTCCAGACTCCGAGCAACCCGGAGTTTCCATGCCAGGAGGGAGAGAGCCACATGACCGCGGAGAGAAACTACAGCCCAAGAGCCTCTCCCTCTCCTTCCGGCCCCTCGCGGGGGCCCCGGGCAGCGGTCCGTCCGCAGCTCCAGTCCTTCACCCCCTGTGACAGGTCGCCTGGCACAAGCCCCTAAATCCCTGGCCCCACTTACTGGCGCCGCGAACCCAGGCGGGGGCCCGCCCCTGCGGTGAGCGCAGCTCCTCGGCGACTGGGGCGCAGCGGCCCGCGGGGGAACTGAGGATGGGGGCGATCCCTGCTAGGACGGGCCGAGCGGTCCGTGCAGGGACGCCCGGGAGGTCCGGCGAGTCGCACGGGCCGCGCGGCGCATGGTGGAGCAGCAGGAACCCGGCCGCTCTCCAGCCTCCGGCAGAAAAACAAACAAAAGGCAGGGAGGCTTCTAGCGGGGACGACCGGCCGCTTTCCCTGGGAAAAGTTACCCTGCAGCTCCCCTCGCTGGCCCTGCGCGTCCCTGCACTGCGTCCAGGCCGCCCTGGGGCGCCGAGCCGCGGCGCTGCGCTCCCGGCCGGGGCGGACCGAGCCCAGGGATCCCTGCGGCCCGCTGACCGCCCGTGCGCCCCCCAGCTCCACACTCACGCCTTTTTTTGCAGGTCGGCTGTCTCAGGTATCAAGATTTAGAAATGGAGGCGGTGCACACAGGTTCTGAGTACATTTCATTACAGGTAATCATGGTGAAAACCTTTTCCCGGCTTTCAAAAAATGTAAGCGGGGACGCACGACATTGTGAATGAAATCAGTGCCATTGAAACGTACACTCCAACATGGTTAAGATGGCAGATTGTGTTATGTTTTCCCGCAGGAAAAATATTTTAAAATTAAAACGCAACGGATTGCCCCGTTCGCGTTCATTTGAACTTGAAGAGTTCTATAGTTAGCAACTTTAGTTTGAAAGACTGGGTTGTTATCCAGGTGGGAAGTGGACTAGATAAGCTCTACGCAACAATTGTCCTCTGTAACTAGTTATATGTAATCGAACACTTATACTTGTGTGTTAAACACACTTGTGTCATAAATTATATAGTAGACATGACCTTAAATCATCCATACAAGGACTGTTTCTGAAAGTGACTCGAAAAAAGAAACTCTCTCAAGGCCCCTGATTTAAATTTATGTAATTGTCCCAAGACTTTATATTTTTCAGAACTAGTTTAGTGCCCATAGCAGAGGGGATAACTTTAGTTGGAGGCATCAGAATCATCTGAGGGCTTGTGAAAACAGATTGCTGGGCCTTATTCCCAGAATTCTGGTGTTGATGCTTCTGGTCCAGGGAACCATACTGCCATAAGCAACACATTTTAATCAATAAAGCAATAGCCCATTTACACACTGTGGATCTTGCTCTGGGTTTAGATTCTCCAGCTAATCACCATATCGATTTTCTCTGGTTTTATTTTTGAATTCTAAGCACCGAGCATTGTTTTTTCCTAATAGAATCTATAATAAAGACCTGAATCCCTGTTTCCTCTTGCTCCTGTTGAAGAAACCCACAAGATACAACACTTACTGTCCCAAAAGGGAAAGGATCATCTGGCCACTTGGGAAATGTATAACATTTATCTATCTTTGTGTTTACCTATATAACATCCAAACCATATGGCAAATGAAAACTGAAAGTCTATCAATTAAAAGACAGGAAGGCAAGAGGGGTAACCTAATAAATTACATACTGCTCACATGAAAACTGATTTTTAAAGTATCTAAAATTACCAGTTTTAGTCAAATCTAGTTGTCCAAGCAAGTCTACCCAGCAAATACAGAGACTCTCTTTTTTTAAGATTTTATTTATTTGATAGAGAGAGAGATCACAAGTAGGCAGAGAGGCAGGCAAAGAAGGGGGGGGGGGGGAAGCAGGCTCCCTGCTGAGCAAAGAGCCCAGCCCAGGACCCTGAGATCATGACCTGAGCCAAAGGCAGAGGCTTTAACCCACTGAGCCACCCAGGTGCCCCTGGACTCTCTTGTTCTACCTTTAACAAGGGTCCACTGAGCTAGTAAGTGATTTAGGTCAGGAAAATTATAATCCTGTAAACATAATATGATAGGATAATACAAAGCTGAAATCTAGTGGATACAGTGGATACTGGTCTAAAATAGAATATTAGTAACTGAAAGAGAAGAGCATTTTATTTATTTGTTTGTTTAAGATTTTATTTATTTGACAGAGACACAGACAGAGAGCAGGGTGAGCAGGGTGAGCAGCAGAGGAAGAGGGAGAAGCAGGCTCCCTGCTAAGCAGGGAGCAGGATTAGGGATGGATTCCAGGACCCTAGAATCATGACCTGAGCTGAAGACAGATGCTTAACTGACTGACCCACCCAGGCGCCCCCATAACAGCTTTTTAATAAAACAGGTGCTTAATTTATCATTATGAATACTAATTATTTTGTTAAGGTTTGCTATTCGTCAAAATAGAAATAATCTGTATTAACCAAAATATCTTGAATTAGCATTCAACATGCTTGAATTGAGTAGTTCTGAAAATATTTTAATGCCTCATTGTTCATTTGCAAAACTGATTTTTCTGGGTTCATGAGTCACATATATCACTTTCTTCGATTATAAATTCTTACATCTGACCCCCCCCATTTAAATTGCAAAATCCAATTTTAAAGAGGTCTTTGGGAAGAAAGTCATCCTTAAAAGATTTAAGTTTCCTTTAAAAATTAAAAACTTAAATTTCTTGGCCTTCGTTGAACATGAAGGTATTTTTTCTAGGTAGCTGATTTAGAGAGCAAATACAAACACCTGTCTGAAGGGTGGATCCTAATATTAAAAGAAAGCAGTTGAGTTTCCTTATTATAGCTCACCATTTTGCCACTCCCCCCACCTTTTACTCTTTTTTCTGCCGAAGATGTATTGCATTTTTAGTATCTCCAGCATAAAATAATGGATAAAAGGTTTAAACTCTGGGATCGATGAACTAGAGTCTTGGAAACTTGATAATTGCTAGTACCGACGCCTGGTAGAAATTGTAGAAACTCAGTAAATGTTTGCCAAATGAAGGTAAAAGGCTGTAATATTGTAGGTTTTCACAGAGCATGCAAACTTCAGTATTGAAAATAATGTAAAGTGTGGAAAAATAATAAATTGCCTGATAAAAGTGTCTTCATAGGAAACAAACTCAGGTGTTTGGGCTTTAAGAGGTGGGGCTGGTATCGCGGGATAACGTCCGGCACTCTACGAGGAACTGCGGACTACAAATCCCAGAATACATCCCCGGCGCCGTCTCCGTAGGACTCGGGTTTCAGGGCCTTATAGGACCCTCAACGTCTTTCACCGGTTGCATGATGGTATCTGTAGTAAAACATGCTTTGCGGCACCTTTATTTTCTCTTCTCTCCTGAGCCTATCTTTTCCCCAATCTCCAGATCTGTGCTTTCAAAAAGTTTAGTCATGGTAACAGCCTGTGACTGTAGTGGAGTTTCACTGTTAATGTGCATCCCTGGCGTGGGACTCTAGACAACCCCCGAAAAACGTGTAGCGACATCCCGGAGCACCAAGTTCAGTGCTTTCTAAGGGATGTTTGCCTTAGGGTCTGAAACCCTAAATTTGAGTTATAAACACTTTTTAGGTAATTCTGGTTCAAGTTTGCATAAGGAGGTCCCTGAGACAAATACTTGGGTTGAATTTCGGGTCAGCAAATTGGTGACCAGACTGCCAATTCCGCCTTGCGCACGCAGTAAGCCCACGCCACCGACCCCTCCACTAGGCAGCGCGCGCGAGGCAGGTGAGCCGTGAGGCGCACGCAAGGAGTGGCGGTACTGCGCATGCTCAGTGCGTCGGCACAGGTTTCCGCAGTAGACGGGGTAGCTCCGCCGCGGCGTCCGGGGTTTCCAGCAGCGCCGACGCTCTGGTGTTCGTACGGTCCTCGGCCTCCGCTGGCAGCGGGCGTCCCTCCGCTCCGCGACTTCCCGGCCGTCGCTCTAGCGCGCCCGGATCTGGCTCCCTGCCCCGCGAAGATGGCTGCCGTACGCCGGGCCCGCAGTTACTGCCGCTGCCTGGTGCGCTTCTCCGACCGAGAACTCTGCTAAGCCCCGTTGCAGCAGACGGGCAGGAGTAGACGTCCGGACACCCAGCACACCTCCTCGGGGGAGCGGTGCAGAGGGGGCGCGGAGAGCCCCTCGACCGCGGCCGGCTGCCCCGCCAGCATGGTAACCCGGGAAGGGGCTCGGAGGGACACTGCGAGGTGGGAGCGCGGTGTGCAGAAGGGGGGGGTAGGCCTGGGAGGAGCCTCGAGAGAGCGGGAAGTGAAGACTGGGAGGAGTGGGAACTGTTGGCCGCCACCCTTTGTAAGGCCCTTGGCCTGGGCTGGAGTGGAGCGGGTGCCAGCCCTGACAGCTCCTCGGGGTTCCTTCCTGCTGAACGCCCCCACCCCTGGTAGCCGGGACCCGAAGTGAGGTAGAGCGGGTGTGCGGGACAGCAGAGAAGAATGCCTCTTCTTGATTCGCTGAGGACATTGAGCCAGCCAGTCTTACTCCCCTCTAGGGATTTTATCCAAAGCAATGAGTATAGGTTGAGGTGAGCCGTTGCAGCGTCTGCAGTTGGCGGGCGGGGGCGGGTAGGTGGAGGGGGAGCCTTGGCAAACGGAGACACTTGTTGATTTATACCCCCTCCGGAAAGCAGTACCCACGGAGAAGCCGTTCAGATCCTTTAAGGAGTCCTGGGGTTAGGACGCACCTGCCGCGTGACGCGTCGGTGCCGAGGACAAACTGTTGGCAGGCGGTCCTGGCTGTGTGGGATCAGAGGGATTATGTCTCACCTCCGAGCCGTGAGGGCCTGAGCAGCGTCAGTGCGGTCCAGATGGAAAGAGACTGAGTTAAGCTCCAGAAATTGACAACGCAAATTCCATTGGACTATTGCATGCTGGAATATGTAGTTTCTGCTCTATGCTACCTTTCTTTGGCTTTAAATAAATTTCCCATCTAAGAAACTAATCTCTGGCTAGGAATGAATGAATCAAGGGTGAAATGATACCAAACTAATGAGTTCATCAGAGTTAAATATTTATTGAATAAGTGGATGACTGAAAGAATTTATTAAGTTAACCTGGAGGATAGAAAAAGCAGTAATTGACTGTGCCCTTCAACTTTCAGAAGTGGTTCTCTGACCAGGATTAAGCACTTAACTTTTCATATTTCATTAATCCTGTGTGTAAAACAGGAGAAAAATGGCGACATAAACTACTCAATCGAAAGGTGCTGTTTAGGTCAGCTTAGTTATGAAAAATAAAGTGAAAATTTCTGGGTAACATCTGGAGACCAACTTATTTCAAGTGGTATTTGAGTTGGCAAAATGTAGTAAAACCCTCAATTTGATCGTTATCGTACTGCCAGAATCAAAGTAATAAAGGATTAGAATTCGAGAATAGCACAGGAACTCAGGGGAGAAGATACTTGCTGTATTATTGAGTTCATTTCTTTTCGTCATCCTTGAAATATGCACAATTGGTTAATTTGAGCAATTTTTTTGAACACTTATTAGTAGCCTGGCATAAAGCTAGACCTCCAGCACAATATTAGGTCGTCAGTATAACCAGATCAAATCACCAAAGGTGATTTATGGTAAACTTTTAATCACAGAATGTCATATATGAAAAGGACCCTCAAAGGTTATCACATCCAACACCCTCTCTTTACAGATGTGAAAGCTGAGGCCTGGACAGGCTTTTACTATAACTCAAGCAATATGTTTGGCCCTCTGAGATTACAAATTTATGACTGATCCTTGTTCCCAATGCACTGACTCTAGAGAAGAGACAAAACGTCAATACAAGTGTTAGGTGCTGTGATACAGGCACACGTTTTGTAGGAATACAAAGGCAATTCAGAGGACCAGAAAATGCTGCTTACTGGGATAGTCTTTGAGTGGAACCTTAAAGGATGAAAAATAGCCAAATGAGGAAGAAATTACTCCAGATGGAGAGAGCAAGCAGCATATGCAAGAGCTTGGAGCTGGAGAGCGCAGAGAAAGCTCTTGAAAGAAGTCACTTAAGCATGACTGCTCAGATGGAGTTAGAAGGCTGAGTTACTAAGCGAATACCCTGTGGAGCTCAGGTCCCCTTTCATTAGCTGTACTTAGAGTTTACAGTAATAAATCAGCCCCTTACTGGAGAATGGAAAGAACCTTTTCAGTGGGATCTATAGATTCAAAGTCCTTCATTATTATTTTACTATTAGTAGGAAATCTCCCAGCTTAGAGACGAAAAAATATATTTGATTTTACATTAATGCTTCCATTTTCCGGTTTTCTGGAAATTAATTCAGAATCTTGACCTCTTTCATTTATTTTTTTCATTAATTTATCCTTTACAGTGTTCCTGGCACTTATCTTATACCATCTAGTTCAAGTCTTAAAAACACCTCTGCTTTGAGCCTGGTGGTCAGAGATAAGAAGTGGGGCTTATTTATGTTGCTCTGTGAAGTACTGCACATAGGTTTAGTGGCCAAGTTAAAAATTGTGTTAACATAAATGTTTTTGCCCTAGAAACAAAATCTACAATTATAAAGCTTACATCTTTGGAACAAGTGAAATTGGTTTTCATTATTTCTTAATTCTGACCCTCAGGTCATTTCTCGATTGCTACATTATAGGACTGAACACATGAAGTGTTGGGCAAGTCCCATTTGCTAATAAGTCTGTTAGACAACACACTGACCTGAGGCAACATGTCATTTTCCCTAGAAGATAGGATTCAGTTTAATTTAGGAAACATATATTGAGAATATAAGGATAAAATGCAAGGAAACTGACCTGAGACCTGTACTAAGAGCCTCAGGCCATTGCACAGTAATTCCAGTCCAGTTTTGTTCCACTTTAAATCAATTCAATATATAAAAATCTGGGTTTGTGAAACAGAACAGGCTTCTTTACAAAAACATTCACTATTACATGTCTTTGATTAATGAGCTTTCCTAGGACATTTAAAATAATAAACATACAAAAATCATATTTACATATTAGTAACATGCCAGTCGTGTAAAAGGAAGGACATCCAAATACCGGCTAAAAACAGTCAAATTTTAAGTGATCCATGAAACAAAAAACATTTGCTGAACTCTGTTGTAGCTACATGTTATTTTTTGAAGCAAAGTTCTTTTAAATCACCTACCAGAACATTTTAACTGGAGTCCAGTGAAGTTGTTTGTTCTACAGTGTTACTAAAGTATCAAATCATTAAACTTAAGCTGTGAAGGAGATACCTAGAGAGAAGCAACTAAATATTTCTTTGGGCAGGTAGCTCAAGGAGATGTGGATTACAAAGGGAAACTGATGTTACTTTCCGTTTTCCTCCCCTCAGGCAGAAGCTGAGGAAGATTGTCATTCTGATACTGTCAGAGCAGAAGATGATGAAAACGAAAGCCCTGCTGAAACAGATCTGCAGGCATGTTTCTTCAAGTGTATATTTAATTCTTATTCCATTGCTTTCCATGCACAGGCAAAAATTGGTCGTACCTACGAAGATTTATCAGTTCTTTATTTTTTAATTATGTATTTAAGTAATCTCTATCCCTAATGTGGGGCTCAAACTCAGGGCCCCCAAGATCAAGAGTCCCATACTCTTCTGACTGAGCCAGCCAGGTGCTCCAAGATTTATCGGTTCTTATTTGCATCGAATTTAACTGGATTTTCATACTGGTTTACAGAATGTGCAAATTAAAGCTGTGTTACTGGATTTTTTTTTTTTTTTTTTTTTTAAGATTTTATGTATTTATTTGACAGAGAGAGAGTGCAAGAAGGGGGAGCAGCAGGCAGAGGGATAGGGAGAAGCAGGCTCCCCGCCAAGCGTGGGAGTGGGACTCAGTCCCAGGATTCTGGGATCATGAGCTGAGCCGAAGGGAGATGCTTAATAACTGAGCCACCCAGGCACCTAGATTTTTTTTTTTAAAAACATTTGTCGCCATTTGTCATTATAGTATCATTAGCTATATTCCCTATGGTGTACTTTTCATCTGTGACTTACTTACTTTATTTTTTTTTTTTAAAGATTTTATTTATTTGATAGAAACACAGTGAGAGAGGGAACACAAGCAGAGGGAATGGTAGTGGGAGAAGCAGGCTCCCTGCCAAGCAAGGAGCCCGATGCGGGCTCTTTGGGATCACGACCCGAGCTGAAGGCAGATGCTCAACGACTGAGCCACCCAGGCGCCCCTTCTGTGACTTACTTACTTTATAACTGGAAGTTTGTATTTCTTAATCCTCTTCACCTTTTTGCCCTTTGCCCCATTGTCCCCTCTGCCAGCCACCAGTTTCTTCTCTCTATATATGAATCTGTTTCTGTTTTCTTTTCTTTTCATTTGTTTTGTTTTTTAGATTCTACATATAAGTGAAATCATATAGTATTTATCTTTTTCTTATTTGACTTAGCATTATATCCCCTATGTCCATCCATATTGTCAAAAATAGCAAGATCTCATTCTTTTTGTGGCTGAGTAATATTTTATTGTGTGTGTATATACACATACACATTGACACATACACACAACATCTTTATCCATTTATCTATTGACGGACACTTTAGGTTGCCTCCATTATCTTGGCTATTTTAAACAGTGCTGCAAAAACAGAAGTACATATAACTTTTTTTTTTTTTTTTTGAGGTACATGTATCTTTTCAAATTAATGTTTTAGTTTCCTTTGGATAAATACCCAGTAGTGGAATTACTAGATTGTATGCTATCTCAATTTTTATTTTTTTGAAGAACTTCCATGCTGTTTTCCACAGTGGTTGGAACAATTCACAAGGGTGCCCCTTTCCTCCACATCCTTACCAACACTTGTTACTTCTTATCTTTTTGATTCTATCAATTCTTACAGGTGTGAGGTGATATCTCATTGTGGTTTTGATTTGTATTTCCCTGATAATTAGTGATGTTGAACATCTTTTCATGTACCCGTTGGCTATTGTCTTTTTTTAGAAAAATGTCTATTTAAGTCCTCTACCCATTTTTAACAGGATTTTTTTATTAGTATTGAGTTTTATAAATTCTTTATATATTTTGGATTATTTGCAAATCTCTTCTCCCATTAGTATTTGCCTTTTTGTTCTGTTGATTGTTTCCTTTGCTACGGAGAAGCTTTTTATTTTGATGTCGTCCCAAAAGTTTATTTTGTTTTTGTTTCCCTTACCTAAGGAGACATATCTGTAAAGATGTTGCTAAGGCCAATGTCCAAGAGATTACTGCCTGTGTTTTCTTCTAGGAGTTCTGTGGTTTCAGGTCTCACATTTCGGTCTTCGAGTTTATGTTTGTGTGTGGTATGAGAAAATGGTCCAGTTTCATTCTTTTGCACTTAGCTGTCCAGCTTTCCCAGCACCATTTATTGCAGAGACTGTCTTGTCCCCCTTGCATATTCTTGCCTCCTTTGTTGTAGATTAATTGACGATTTAAGTGTAGGTTTATTTTTGGGCTCTCTCTTCTATTCCATTGATCTTTTTATTTCTGTTTTTGTCCCAGTATCATACTGTTTTGATTACCATGGCTTTGTAGTATATCTTAAAATCTAGAGTTATGGTACTTCAAGCTTTGTTCTTTCTCAAGATTGCTCTTCAGGGTCTTTGTGGTTCCATATGAATCTTAGGATTATTTGTTCTAGTTCTGTGAAAAATACTGTTGCTATTTTAACAGGATTGCATTGAATCTGTAGATTTGATTTGGGTAATGTGATTCTTCTAATCCACGAGCATGGGATATCTTTCCATTTATTTGTATTGTCTTCCATTTCTTTCGTCAGCATCTTACAGTTTTTAAAATATAGCTCTTTCACCTTTTTGGTTAAGTTTATTCCTAGATAATTTCTTTCAGGTGCAGTTGCAGATAGG
>CM053608.1:85620137-85642538 GCA_028646535.1 Procyon lotor | reverse complement strand
TTCCCATTCCATTCTCTGCCTTTTACTTTAGTTGTTTCTTTTGCTGTGCAGAAGCTTTTTAAAAATTTTTTAAAGATTGATTTATTTTAGAGAGTGCATGGGGAAAGGAAGGAGAGAAATTTAAGCAGCCACCATGCTCAGTGGGTAGCCCAATGCAGGACTCGATCTCACAATCCTGAAATCACAACCTGAACTGAAAATAAGAATTGGATGCTTAACTGACTGTGCCACCCAGGTGCCCCAGAAGCTTTTTATTTTGATGTAGTCCTCTAATAGTTTATTTTTGCTTTTGTTTTCCTTACTTCAGGAGACTTATCTAGAAGAAAGTTGCTATGGCCAATGTCAGAGAAATTACTCTTTGCTCTTCTAGGATTTTTATAGTTTCAGAGCTCACATTTAGGTCTTTAATTCATTTTGAATTTACGTTTGTGTAGGGTATAGGAAAGTGGTCCAGTTTCCTTCTTTTGCATGTTGCTATCCAGTTTTCCCAACACCATTTGTGAAGAGGCAGTTTTTTATCCCATTGGATATTCTTTCCTGCTTTGTCAAAGATTAATTGGCCGTATAGCTGTGGGGTTTTCATATATGGCCTTAATTATGTTGACATATGTTCTCTCTAAACTTACTTTATTGAGGGTTTTTATCTTGAGTGGATGTTGTACTTTGTCAAATGCTTTTTCTGCATCTATTGAAATGATTATATGGTTCTTATCCTTTCCATTACTGATGTGATGTATCACATTGATTGATTTACAAATATTGAGCCCCCTTGCAACCCAGGAATAACTCCTACTTGATTGTGGTGAGTGATTTTTTTTTTTTTTTTAAAGATTTTATTTGACAGAGAGAAACATAGCAAGAGAGGGAACGCAAGCAGAGGGAATGGTAGCGGGAGAAGCAGGCTTCCCGCAGAGCAGGGAGCCCGATGCGGGGTTCGATCCCAGGACTCTGGGATCATGACCTGAGCTGAAGGCAGGCGCTCAACGACTGAGCCACCCAGGTGCCCCCGAGTGATTTTTTTAAACATATTGTTAGATTCAGTTTGTTGGTTTCTGTTGAGGATTTTTGCATTTATGCAAATGGATAATTTATGCAAAGGGATATTGACCTCTCTTTTTTAGTGGCACCTTCATCTGGTTTTGTTATTAGGGTAATGTTGGCCTCATAAAATGAATTTGGAAATTTTCCTTTCTCTTCTACTTTTTCGAATAGTTTGAAAAGAATAAGTATTAACTCTTCTTTAAATGTTTGGTAGAGCTTTGTGCAGTGGCAGTATTATAGCCAATGAAGTTTATCTTAGGCATAATTATTGCTAATTAAATGTTTTGTAGAATTCCCTGTGAACCCATCTGGTCCTGGACTTTTGTTTGTTAGGAGGTTTTTGTTTTGTTTTACTGATTCAATTTCTTTGCTAATTAATCAGTCTGTTCAATTTTCTTCTTCCTTTTTGAGTTTTTAGTAGTTTATGTGTTTCTAGGAATTTATCCATTTCTTCTAGATGTCTGTTTGTTGGCATATATTTTTTTATAATATTCCCATAATTGTTTGTATTTATGTGGCATTGGTTGTTATTTCTCCTCTCCTTTGTCGTTTATTTGGTGCTTTCTCTTTTTCTTGATAAGTCTGGCTAGACATTTATCAATTTTATTGGTTGTTTTTTTGCCCAAGACCCTGCTCCTGGTTTCACTGATACATTTTATTTTATTTTTTTTTAGTTTCTTTATCATTTATTTCTACTCTAATCTTTACTGTTTCCTTCTTTCTGATTTTAGGTTTTGTTTGTTCTTTTTCTAGCTCCTTTAGGTATAAGGTTAGGTTGTTTATTTGAGATTTGTCTTGCTTCCTGAGGTGACCTGCATTGCTACAAACTTATTTTTTAGAACCAATTTTTCTGCATCCCAAAGGTTTTGGACAGTTGTGTTTTCATTTTCATTTGTTTCCATGTACTTTTAAAATTTCTTCTATTTCCTGGTTGACTGATTCATTGTTTATTATCATGTTATTTAATCTTCATGTATTTGTGGTCTTTCCAAATCTTTTCTTATAGCTGACTACTAGTGTCTTAGTGTTATGGTCAGAAAAGATGCATGGTATGACTTCACTCTTCTTGGCATTTGTTGAGGTTTGTTTTGTAGGCTAATATGTGATCTGTTTTGGAGAATGTTCCATGTGCACTTGAAAAGAATGTGTTCTTTCTCATTTTGCCTAATCCTTTTTTCTCTTCTGTTCAGCTTGATTACTTTTCATTACTCTGTCTTCTAGGTCATTGATTCATTCTGCTTCTAGCCTGCCGTTCTTTCCATCAAATATGTTTCTCGTTTCATTTATTGAATCCTTTATCTCTCTGTTATTCCTTATCTCTGTGTTAATAATCTCACTGATATCTTTCAGTCTTCTCAAGTCCAGTAAGTATCTTTATGATCATTACTTTAAATTCTCTATCTCTTTAAATTACTCATATCTGTTTCACCTAAATCTCTGACCATGGCCTTTTCCTGTTCTTTCATTCGGGACAAATCCTTCTGTCTTCTCATTTTGTCTAAGTCCCTGTGCCGTTTTCTCTGTGTTAGGAAAGTCAGCTATGTCTCCTGTTCTTGAAGGTAATGGCCCTATGAAGAAGAGGTCCTGTAGTGCCCTGCAGTCTAGTGTCTCCTGTTCCCCAGGGCCTGGTGCTTCAGGGAGTGTCTCCAGTGTGTGCTCTGTGCACTCTGCTGTTGTGTCCTGGCCACTTTATCTTTCAGGCCAGTTTGCAGAGGCTCCTTTGCCTGTTAACGGGCAGTGTTTGGTCCCTGGCCTGAATGTGTTGAGTTTTAACCAGGAGTGCTCTCGTCTGCTTATAAAATGAGAACTGTCACCACTGCCACTGGAACTGAGGCCCTGTAAAACTCCTGGGTCAGGAAACATGGTGTGGGCAGGGGTTTGGGCTGGGGGCCTGCCACAATGGGACTGAGGCAGCTGTGACTGGGAAAGGTGGTACCTCTGGATCGTGGTGTGGTGGGATTTGGTATAAGCAAGTTAGGTAGCAGGTGTCCATCCTGTGCTCTCCGCTGTGTGCTGGTCTGTCTTGAGCCCTTCTCTGCAACTGTGACTCCCTCCCCACTGCAGGGTCCATGATCTCTTTCTCTCCCAAGCTGTGTCTCCACACTTCCTATCTTCTTTGATGTTGCCTCTTCTCTACCTTTAGTTGTGGAGTTTGTTCTGCCAGTCTTCAGGTCAATTTCTGAAGTATTTAGGGTGATTTGATAGTTATCTAGTTGTATCCTTGGGTTGAAGTGATCCTAGGATCCTCCTAATCTGCCACCATCTTTTAAACTCTGAAGTCAGTCTCTTTTGGGCAGCATATAGGTGGGTCTTGTTTTTTTTTTTATCCATTCAACACCCTGTCTTTTCATTGGAGCATTTAATCCATTTACATTTAAAGTACTTGTTGATAGGTGTATTCTTTTTTTTTTTAAAGATTTTTAAAATTTATTGTTTAACAGAGAGAGACAGAGAGAGAGAGGGAACGAGAACACAAGGAGGGGGTGTGGGAGAGGGAGAAGCAGGCTTCCCACTGAGCAGAGAGCCTGATGTAGGGCTCTATCCCAAGACGCTGGGATCATGACCTGAGCCAAAGGCAGAGACGCTCAACGATTGAGCCACCCAGGACCCCAATAGGTGTATTCTTATTGCCATTTTGTTCATTGTTTTTTGGGTTTTGTAGCTTTTCTCTATTCCTTTTTTCTTCTCTTACTGTCTTCCCTTGTGATTGATGGCTTTCTTTAGTGTTATATTTGGATTCTTTCCTCTTTATTTTTTGTGTATAATTTTTTTTTATGTGTGGTTACCATGGGGTTCATTTATCACATCCTGTGCATATACTAGTCTATGTTAATGGTCACTTAAGTTCAAATGCATTCTAAAGCACTAACTTCTCATAGCCCATTCCCTGTTCTTTGTATATGATGTCTTATTTTGCATCTTTTTAGTTTGTGTATCCCTTGACTGATTTTTATAGATATAATTGTATTACATTAGTTGTCCAACTTTCATGGCTTCATAAATGTTAATCTACTACCTTTACTGTATATTTGCTTTTACCAGTAAATTTTTTTTCTATTAATATCTTCTTCTAGATATGGCCTTTTCTTTCTACATTTTTTATAAGGTTGGTTTTTAACATTTCTTTTTAACATTTCTTATAAGGCTGGTTTAGTGGTGATGAATTCCTTTAACTTTTTCTGTCTGGAAAACTCTCCCCTATTTTGAGTAATAGCCTTGCTGAGTAGAGTATTCTTGGTTGTAGATTGTATTCCTTTCAGCACTTTGATTACAGCATTCCACCCTCTTCTGCCCTGCAAAGTCTCTGCTGAAAAATCAGCTCCTAGTCTGGTGGGGTTTCCCGCATACGAAAGTGTTTTCTTTTGTTGCTTTTAAGAGTCTCTGTTTATCCTTTTTGCCATTTTAATTATGGGTCCTGGTGTGGACTTCCTTGGGTTCATCTTGTTGGGGCTCTCTGTGCTTCCTGGACCTGGATGGATGTCTCTTTCCCCTCTCCAGATTAGGGAGGTTTTCAGGTATTCTCGAAATAAGTTTTCTCCCCCACTTCCGCCTTCTGGAACCCCTATAATACAAATATTACTACACTTAGTGATGTTGCAGAGGTCTCTTAACTCATTCTTATTTTTTATTACTCTTTTTCCATTTTGCTATTGAGCTTGGTCGCTTTACATTTTCCTGTCTTCCTCCTCACTGATCCATTCTTCTGTGTCCTCTGATCTGCTGTTGATTCCCTCTAGTGTATTTTGCATTTAAGTTACTGAGTTCTCCTTGGGTCTGATTGGTTCTTTTTTATATTTTCTATCTCTCGGTTTAGTTCCGACTGATTTCATCCATTTTTAAGTCTTTTGAGTATCGTTATGATCATTACTTTGAACTCTTTATTAGGCATGTTGCTTATCTTGGTTTCATTTAGGTTTTTTTTGTTTTGTTTTTCCCTGGGGGTGATTTTTGTCTTGTTCTTTCATTTGGGACGTTTTCTTCTATCTCCTCATTTTGTCTGACTCTCTGTGTTTCTTTGTATTAGATGGATCAGTTACATGTCTTGGTCTTGAAAGTAGTGGCCTTGTGTGAAAGAAGTCCTGAGGTGCCCTGTAGCTCAGTCTCCTCCCTGGTCACCAGAACCAGACACTCCATGAGCTGTGTAGGTTGTTGATGAGCTGGGATTGATCCAGGAATGCTGGTGGGTTGAACTGCCCTTGGTCCACTGGTTTGAGTGATCTACTACTTCCTGCAGGCACACCGGGCAGGTTTTGCTCTGGTGCTGTTAGATGCCCGGCTGTAGCTGCGATGGGCTTTATAGTTGTTAGAGTCAGTCTTCACATTGGCTGTCTGCAGTTAACTGCTCCTGACAGCTGCAGGCACATCAAAGGGTAGGGCTTGCTTCCTGCACAGCCGCCAGCAAAGAGGCTGGCTGCAGGGATTGACATGTTGTTGTATGAGGTTATCTCCCTTCCCGTTAGAGGAGTTCCTAGGAGATTTGCTGGTCTTGGCCAGGGCTGCCTGCTGGCTGTAGCAGGCATAGTGCTCTTTTGGATGGGTGCCTACTAAGGTGGGAAGTCTACAGGTAAATGCAGCAGCTGGGCACGAAGTGCTAGCAGGGGAGATGGATAGTGTTAGAATTAGCTCCTGCATGCATCCAACTATCCAGGCTAGGGGAGGGAAGAAAAATGGCACCTACCAGCACTTTTGTTCCTGGAGAACTCTCCTGCAGATACCCACCACTTTGGCACATGTCCTAGAATTAATAAGTGCCCTTTATGTATACCCCAGAATTTTCAAATTGCTACTTCTGTGCTATTTCCTGGCAGAGTTTTTAGTGTGCTGGCCCTTAAAGGATGGAGACTCCTTTTCCAGTAGCTCTCTGGCTCTCCTGGAATTAATCCAGATATAATGGGGATTATATCTGGGGATCCTCCCAGGGCTGATGTGGGGTTTGATCCCCTCACTCTTCAATGCTTGTGATGTTCCTCCTGTTAGTGGCTAGTCATCCTGGGGATGTGGTTCTCAGCTGTATCTCTGCCCCTCTTACTTTTTTCAAGGTGGTCTTCTCTCTATAACTAGCTGTGGAAGATCTGTGTCTTCAGGTCATTTATGGAATTAGTTGTGGTAATGAAGAATTTGAGAGGCAAGGTGGGAGTTTGGGGGGGTGGGGGAGAGAAATGAAACAGGAAGGGATGGGGAGGGAGACAAACCATAAGAGACTCCTAGACTCAAGAAATGAACTAAGGGTGGCCGGGGGAGGAGGGGGAGGGAGTGTGAGTGGGTAGGGATAGGGTGGCTGGGTTGTGGACATTGGGGAGGGTATGTGCTGTTAAGTGCTGTGAAATGTGTAAGCCCGAAGATTCACAGACATGTACCCTGGGGCAAATAATACATTATATGTTAATAAAAATTAATAAAAAAAAAAAAAGGAATTAGTTGTGGTAGATGTTGTCTTGGTATGTCCATCAGAGAAGGTGAGCTCAGGATCCTCCCATTCACCATCTTTCACAAGCAGCAGAACCAGTTGATCTATCCCTCACTACTACTACTAGGTACTTTGGATGATACCAAGTATCATGGGTGTCTTTCCTATGGGTACACAATCTTTGTGGAACTCTTGTTGGTAATTTATGGATCCCTGAGATTCACTTGGTTTCTAAAAGGTCAGTGCCTCTGAATTTATTAGCAGAAGTCCAAAAAGAGAAAAAAACTTGTTCAAATGTTAATACCTTTGCAAAGGTCTTAATTCAATATTTTGTTATATTTTGCATTGAACAGATATATAATGATGCATGAATTATTTTCTTATTCTGGAAAATTTTGAAAGTGCTCACGCTGAAGATAATAATTACCATTATGAGGTTTGATATATGAGTTTAAAATGTTCTAAACAAGGCATAACTCAAAACCCATCACCTTAAAAAGATTGACAGATTTGACCACCCAAAAGTTAAAACCTAATTAACCTAACCTAAAAAAAAATGTAAAAGAGACATCATAAATCAAGAGAAAAGATTAGCTAGGAGAATTATTTGCCATATTGGCAGAGGATTGATACCCACCCTCAGTATATGGAATATCCTTATGAATTAATACAAGTGACACAAGATAGATATGAATGGACAACTAATGGAAAAAATAATATAAATATATAATCCAAATATTAAATATTTGAAGAGATAGTCTCATGATTTATAAAATACAAATTAAATCTATACTGAGATTTTTCTTAATCAGATTGGTGAACAATGCCCAGTGTTGTCCAGTCTTTGAGAACACTCAGGCAGTGCACATGAAGTGTAAGTTGCTACAGCTTTTTTGGAGGGCAGACTAACAACATGAAACAAGATGAAAAACATACATGCCCTTTGATCAAGCAGTTCTTTTTTTTTTTAATTTTTATTTTATTTTTTCAGTGTTCCAAGATTAATTGTTCATGCACCACACCCAGTGCTCCATGCGATACATGCCCTCCTCAATACCCACCACCAGGAAGCAGTTCTTTTTTAAAGATTTATTTATTTTGAATAAGAGTACATGCACACGTGAGTTGCGGAGAGGGGCAGAGAGGGAGAGAGAGAATCTCAAGCAGATTGCCTCCTGAGTATGGAGCCCTATGTGAGGCTGGATCTCACACAACCCTGAGATCATGCCCTGAGCAGAAATCAAGTCAGACACTTAACTGAGCCAACCAGGCACCCCTGATTAAGCAATTCTGTTTCTAGAAAATTAATCTTAAGGAAATGATGGGGAAACTGAGTAAATATAAATGTACAAAAATGTTTATTATAGCATTATATGAAAAATAGACTACAACCTATATATCCGTTATTTGTATTAAGTAATGGTGCATTCATATAGTGAAATACATTGTAGTCATTTGACAGGATGGGGCAAATCCTTGTGCATTAAAATAGAAAAATATTCGTTGTAATTACATTAATGTATCTTACTGAATTTATAAGCTTTATAATACTTATTTGGAATGTATCATCTAGCAGACATTCAGTGTTACCTAAGATTCTATGGGGCAAAGAGAGGTATATGTTTTGTGTTAGAAGTGGGTGGGTGGCGGGGTGCCTGGGTGGCTCAGTGGGTTAAAGCCTCTGCCTTCAGCTCAGGTCATGATCTCAGGGTCCCGGGATCGAGCCCCACATCAGGCTCTCTGCTCAGCAGGGAGCCTGCTTCCCCCTCTCTCTCTGCCTGTCTCTCTGCCTACCTGTGATCTCTCTCTGTCAAATAAATAAATAAAATCTTAAAAAAAAAAAAAAAAGTGGGTGGGTGGGAACCAGAAATGTTCAGAATGGCAAGAAAAATCATTTTAAAAACTTACATATTTTATATATTTCTCTTCAGAAAAAAATCTAGGAATAATATACACTGTCGTATTGATAATGGCCTTCTTTGGAAGGAGGAGTATTTCAAGTTGGGTTCCCAGAGAACAGACCTTAAGGTAGAGACTATGATGAGGGAGGTGTACTAGGAAGTGCTTTTGGGATCCACACCTATGGAAGAAGGAGAGGGTGGAAGCCAGAGTGGGCAGAGGGAGCAGTCTAGCTGCTGTTCTGTCTTACTGGACCGCCTTAGCCAATTCCACAGGAGTTCTGAGTATGGAGGAACCAGAGCCTTTCAGACTTCATCAGCTGTTGATCAGTCATTGGGTAGGGATCCCCTAGGAAGGGGCGTGATCCTGCCTAGGCAATGCCCAAACAGGCTGATGGCTGAGGGCTGTTACTGTGGCAGCCCCAGCATCCAGGCTGATCAGTGTCTTCATTCCTGAAGGGATCTGGGCAGCACAGCAGAGCCCACTGCACTGGAGAACTTCACTGTTTCTATATTCAAAAATTTTTATGACATGTATACGAGAAAACAATTGCTTTTAAAAAGAGAGAATGCTTTTGAAAGGAAGACTTTGGGTTCAACTACAGAATTTTTAATAGTATTTTCCACATCTAGTAGATGATGTATTCCAGATAAACAAATGTTTGAAGGCTTTTAAGTTCAGCCCCTAGGTGATGGCTTATATTTCCAACTCTAACCAGAACTTGGTTTTCTGATACCGTTAGTTTTTTCCCATATAAACAAACTTTGGCAACTTTTCATGATTTTTTCTTGAAGATTTAAGCAGAACAGTATTTTAGAAGATGATGTGTTGAACGGATATTGATTTAGTAATTTAAAAGACCATGTTTCCTAGTCTTAGAGTATGCATTTATATGGAGATAGATGTTGGGCCTGTTGATAACTTGTCCAGGGTTGAGCTGCTCTTCCTTAGTGAGCCCTAAAGTCCTTTTCTTTCCTTAGGCACAGCTCCAGATGTTCCGAGCTCAGTGGATGTTTGAACTTGCTCCAGGTGTAGGCTCTAGCAATTTAGAAACTCGGCCTTGCAGAGCATCAAAAGGCTCTTTACTGAAAGCACCAGACACCAAAGGAAAGCAAGAACTGGCAAAAGAAGAAAAGTTAAGTATTATGGACATTGTGACAAAGGAACTTTTTTTTTCAATTGCACTTGAGAGTTTTCAGAGCCGTATGTAAGTGATCATTGTAATTGTATTCTGGTGACATGAGCACGTAACTTATGAAATAAAATTTATCCTCATGTGCAAAAGTATACCGGTATGTCCATTCTTCACTACTAACTTCTAGGTACTTTGGATGATACCACCATTCCTCATGGGCTTCTTTCTAGAGATACAGTGTCTTCATGGAACTATCTTTCACAGTTTATAGATGCCTAAGATTCATTTGGTCTCTAAAAGTCCAATGCTTCTGAATTTATTAGCAGAAGCCCAAAAGGAGAAAAAACTTGTTCAAATGTTAACACCTTTGCAAAGGTCTTAATGCAGTATTTTGTTACATTTTGAGTTGAACAAATGTATAACGATGCATTAATTATTTCCTTCATCTGGAAAATTTTGAAAGTGCTCGCACTGAAAAAATTTGGGATACTGTCTAATTATTCAGCTCTTTTTAGTACTTACGTGAAGTAGGCACAGCACACTTTCCTTTTTCCTGTTCCATAGAGGCTGTCATCTTTACACAAAACATTTTACAAGCAGTTTGCCATTAAGTAATTGAAATGACCATGATAACTAAAAACTTCCATATTCATCTTGTTGTAATTTTTATTTTGGAAATAATCACAGAAACCTGGGTACAGGGAAGTCCCGTGTACCTTTCACCTTTCTCCTTCAGTGGTGACATCTTGCATAGCTATAGTACTATATCAGAAACTAGGAAATAGACATTGGTATAATGCACAGAGCTTATTTGGACCTCCCAGATTTATAAGCACTTTTTTGTGTGCATGTATGTAAATAGTTCTGTGCAGTTTTAGTACACGTGTAGCTTCCTATAACCACCACCACGATCAAGATCCGGACTGTGGTGGCACCACAGGGCTCCTTCTTTCTACACCTTTATCATTCTCTCCCATCCCCCACTCCCTGACCATTCCTACCCACTGGTAATCACCAACCTTTTCTCCAGTTCTATAACTTTGATACTCAAAAAATGTTGCAAAAGTGGAATCATCCAGTATATAACCTTCTGCGATGGGTATTTTTCATTCACCAGAATTCCCCCGAGATCCATCCAGGTTTGTGTATAACAGTAGTTTGTTCCTTTTTATTGCTCAGTGGTATTGCACGGTATGGGTGCAGCCCAGTTTGTTTAACTATTCACCAGTTGAAGGACATTTGGGTTGTTCCCACTGTTTGGCGATTAATAGAGCTGCTCTGAATATTCATGTGCAGGTTTCTGTATGAAAGTAAGTTTTCATTTCTCTGACCTAAGAGTGCAATTGCTGGGTTGTATGGTAAGTGCCTGTTTGGTTAAAAGAAACTCCCCACTGGTTTTCCAGGGTGGCTGCACCACTTTGTTTCCAGCAGCAGTGTCTGAGTGGTCTAGTGTCTCCACAGCCTCATCAACCCTTGGGGTTCCTTCTTAGCTGTTGTGATAGGCATATAGTGATACCTCACTGTGATCTTAATTTGTATTTCCTTAATGGCTAATGATGTTGAATATCTTTTCATGTGCCATTTGCCACCTTTCTCTCCTCTCTGTATAATATGTTGTCTTTACTAACTGCATTGCTTATGTATGTTGAGTTTTGAGAGTTCTTTATTCTAAATACAGTCCTTTGTAGAGTAAATGGCTTGTACATTGAGCCTGTGGCTTACATTTTCTTTTTCTTTTTTTTTTTTTTAAAGATTTTATTTATTTATTTGGCAGAGAGAGAGATCACAAGTAGTCAGAGAGGCAGGCAGAAAGAGAGAGAGTGGGGGAAGCAGGCTCCCTGCTGAGCAGAGAGCCTGATGTGGGGCTTGATCCCAGGACCCTGAGATCATGACCTGAGCAGAAGGCAGAGGCTTAACCCACTGAGTCACCCAGGCGCCCCTGTAGCTTATATTTTCATCCTCGGGGTATTTCATGGAGCCAGTGTTTTTAATGTTGATGAGATCCAGTTTGATCAACCTTTCCTTTTGTGGATTGCGCTTTTTTTGGGATCAAGTATAAGAACTCTTTGCCCAGCCATAGGTCTCCCAAGATTTAAAAAAATTTTTTCCTGTAAGTTTTTTATTTTACATTTAAGTCCGTGATCCGTTTTTGAGTTAGTTTTTATGTAAGATGTGAGGTTATGTCATGTTTCATTACTTTGCCTGTCCAATCATTCTGGCACTTTTGTTGGAAAGGCTATCCTGCTATGCATACTCATTTTTAAAACAGACTTTCAAAAATTGCATTTCCGTATTTTTATAGGCTCGAGAACTCTTCCTAAAAGCAGTAGAAGAAGAACAGAATGGAGCTCTCTATGAAGGTAAAAAAACTCAGGGTCCAGGGTCATGTGGTCATGACATTTCTGAATTAAGAACTCTTAGTTACCAAATAATTTTTTTTAACTAGAATATATTTTGTACATAGACATCAGTTTCCCTATATTTAAAATTGTTTTCTACTAAATCAAAACTAAACATTGTATTTCTGTATAACCTCTCTTTTAAAAAAATATTGTTGTGAAATATCATATTGGTCTACATTTACGTTTTGGTATTCTTCATTATTAAGGTCTTAAAATAATTGTTTCTTATTTTAAAATAGTGTATTCTTTTATGGGTGAAAATTACTTCAGAGGAGCGGAATATAAAAGATAGTTTCAGGAACATATACATATTTACTAGTTTATATTTTACACAAAGGAATACCCCTCAGCTTTAATTATCTCTTTTATTAACCCATTAGAAATGCATAAACAAAGCAGTGGGCCATTTTACTGTATTAGGTGTGTAAGTAGGCTTCCATTTTGTGATAGTAAAGCTAATAATTAGGGCATGGGAAAAATGCTTGTGCTTGAATCACTTGAAAATGTCCCCAAAATAGCATTTTCAGGATTATTGCATTTTATTCGTAAGTTTCTTCTAGTGATTTTTTTTTTTTTAAGATTTTATTTATCTGACAGAGAGAGAGAGAGATCACAAGTAGGCAGAGAGAGAGGGGGAAGCAGGCTTCCCGCCGAGCAGAGAGCCCGATGCGGGGCCCGATCCCAGGACCCTGAGATCATGACCTGAGCTGAAGGCAGAGGCTTTAACCCATTGAGCCACCCAGGTGCCCCTCTAGTGATATTTTTACTCAGGTATTAAAAGAGCCCAAATGGTGAGATCCCTCCACAGTCGTCATTAGCTTGTGAGGGTCTGATCTCCATTTAGCGTATGGTAATTCACGTGGAGTAACAGGACACAGTAGAATATACTGAATGGAATAGAGTCTAAGGGAAGAAGAGCGAGTTGGCTTCTGCAGTCTCAAGTTCTGTTGTATAGCTCTGTGGGAGAGATTACTAAATGTCACAGCTCTAAACCACCTAGCCAGGAACTTTATAAGAAAATAGACTTTAAAGGTTATTTAGCTAAGTAATAGGCAGCTGGACTAAAGGAAATTGGATTTGAAGGTTCAGTTAAAAAAAAAAAACTCTTTAGTCTACCTAGTAGGAAGCGTTTGATTATCTTCAGCTCTGCATCCTAGAAAGAAAAGTTTGCTTAAAAGTGTTTTTCTTGGGTCTACAGCAATTGCATTTCCAAAGGGTGAAGAAAGACAACCACATAAGATCACTTCTAACTACGAGGCTGAGGGAAAAGGTGGGAAGGGCTAACAGTCCTTAAGCTGCCGTAATGTGTTAGCTTTAGAAAAAAGAAAGGTTATTTCTGAGAAGTGAGGCTTGGAAATAAGTTTGTTCACTGAACTGCTATTGCATATAGAAAAAAGGAATTTGGCTGTTTGTAAAGAAAGTTACCAAATTAAACCACAGTTACGGGTAATCAAAGGAAATGACAAAAATGTGTGGTCATAGCTAATTTAGCTTTATTTCTTCTTTTAGCCATCAAGTTTTATCGTAGGGCTATGCAACTTGTACCTGATATAGAGTTCAAGATTACTTATACCCGGTCTCCAGATGGTGATGGCGTTGGAAACAGCTAGTGCGTATATAATTCGATAGACAGTAATACATAGAGTTTGTTAAAGTTAAGCGTCTTTGCCCTGTTGACTCTTAACGTGATAAGAAGATGGTGGTAATTCTGTTAAATTATGTAGTCTTTAGTATAAAGACTTGTTTATAAAGTTGTAGAAATTTTTCTTAGGAAAACTTTAAGATTAAAATACAGAAATGCACATTTTAAACAGATATAACAAAAAGTGGCAAAAGTTTTTTTTTTTAAATAAAAGCAGTGGTTATTGAAAGTAAATTAAAAGACACATTTCACCTTTCTGAAACCTATTTTAAAACGTCAAACCTATTAAAATATAATTAGATCAAAGTTGACAAAATGTTGATAATGGTTGAAATTGGGTGATGGGTACATGGGATTTCATCAAACTAGTTTTTCTCCCTTTTGATATGTTTGAAGTTATACATTTTTTTAAAAGGTTTTTAATTTTATTAAGAAAATGCTGAATTATAACAAGACTTTATTATTCTCTTAAGATATCTGGGAAGACATTGTTAAGACTATAACGTTTGTTTAAAAGCCCGGGTGCAGGATAGAAGCCGTGTTTCTTTGGATAGATGCCACTTGTATCAAAGTCATAAAGTGGCATTGATAATTTTATAGGGACAAGGATCAAAAGATTTGCAAGCCAATTATATAAAATTGTTTTTGGCATAATCTATCTCCAAAAGCTCAATTTGCTGATACTAGAAGGGAGGAGAGTCTTTCTACCCATGAGAGAATGTCAGGTTAGAAATGAGCAATACATAGGAAAATAGTGTTTTTAGTAATAAAATACTACCATTATGGTATTACCTCTGTTGTGAAGTAATTGAGAAGTTCCCTTTATGGATAACATGTGCTCATTGCTAGTGTTTTTTTAACCGCTTGCAGTGTTAACACTCAAGCTTTGGGTAATAAAAACATCCCAATGAAGTTAGTCTTAATTGTCTGTTTGAACTTGGAGGCAAATGGTGGTGTTCACCAAATGAAATTTAACAGGGTGAGGTAGTTGAAACTCAAAACGAATCATGTGGGCTTTTTCTAAGCCTTCTTTATACTCGGGCGGGCATTTAGACCCAGCTCTTAGCCAGTTTTATGAATAGATGCAGATGCTGTTGAAAGGCTATATTAAAACGTGAAAGAAGCATTTCTTTTCTCTCCCATCCCTTTGTACAAGCCCAGATGCAGGAGTTCTTGAAGGAGAAAGTTGTTTTTTTCTCATCAGATCTAATAATCCCTGAAAGTCACCCTCTTGGTTTTGTTCTTGTTTTCTGCCTTCTGTGAAATGCTGGTAGAGCAGCTCTTGCACCCATTTAGCCTCTGCCACGCGTGCCTTTGTCGTGGTGTAATTAACCCTTCCTGGTCTTTGGACCTCATCCTTATCTAAGCCTCTTTGTAGGTCTGATCACTTTTAAAGTTAATTTCAGCAAAAATTAAAGGCAGATTTTTTTTTTTAAAACGCTGAACTACTCTTTTGTTTAGATGATTGATAGATGATTTGTGGACCCTAAGATTTTTAAATTACATATTTTCCTCTCTTCTCTCTTATCATATTTCCTCTCTTAATGATAAGGCACATCTGTTAGAAAACCCTTGGTAAGTAAGTACCACAGATGACATCTGTATATTTGATTTTTATCCAATTACAATGGATTGTAGTCACATTAGTATGGAATATATTTATGTAAGGTTTTTTTTAAATCATTTGAAATTACCTTTTTCACTAACTCAAGAAATCTCTACAATAAAATGGACTACTTAAAACTCAACACTTATATCCAAAATTCTTGTACTTTCTGGGTGAGAATGAAAATTGCTGAAACTTTTTTCACCAGAAGACTTGGTATGGTCCTCCTTTGTGAGGCAGAATAAACTTTCATGAAATCAAAAAAGTAGTTAAGACAGTTTGCATATAGATGACTTTTTCTAAAGCAGATTTGAAAGTACTATGAAAAATCAGTTTCTAAGTTCTACGTTTATGGAGTGCAGCACTTAATTTATTCACCTCCCTCCTTTTTCAGCATGGAAGACAATGACGATGACAGCAAGATGGCAGATCTCCTGTCGTGCTTCCAGCAGCAGCTCACGTTTCAGGAGTCTGTGCTCAAACTGTGTCAGCCTGAGCTGGAGAGTAATCAGACTCATATATCAGGTATGTGCTCATGGTTGTTAGAACTCATGGATGCCCACTTCTACTTTAGATTTAAACTTTCCAGGGGCCCCTGGGTGGCTCAGTGGGTTAAAGCCTCTGCCTTCGTCTCAGGTCATGATCTCGGGGTCCTGGGATTGAGCCCCGCGTCGGGCTCTCTGCTCAGCGGAGAGCCTGCTTCCCCCTCTCTCTCTGCCTGCCTCTCTGCCTACTTGTGATCTCTCTCTGTCAAATAAAAATATATATATATATATTTATATTTATAAATATTATATTATAAATATATATTATTATATTATATTATATAAAATATAATTTTATATTTTATTTATATATATAAATTTATATATATTATATATTATAAATTTATATATATAAATTTTATATATCTATATATAAATTTTATAATTTATAAATTATAATAAAATTATAATAAAATTTTTATTAAAATATAAAATATAATTTTATATTTTATTTATATATAAATTTATATATATTATATATTATAAATTTATATATATAAATTTTATTTATTTATAAATTTATAAATATAAATATTTATAAATATATTTATATATATATTTATATATATAAATATATATTTATATATATAAATATATAAAATTTATATATATATATTTATAAAATATATTATTTATAAATATATATATATATATAAAACTTTCCAAACTTATAGGGCCTGATAACTTGCCATATAATTGCGTTAGTTCGAAGTATGCTGGGAGAACTGGTTATAATTACTGTTGGCATATACTAATAAGCTTTTCAAAGTCTGAAGTAGAAAGAAGTTTGGAGTATGGTTCAAGGATGTCCTGCTTTATTCGGTGAAGATCGAAAAGGGTATCTGAGTTGTTGAGGCTGCCCAAGAAAACTAGAGGAAGACTGGTGTCATCAGGCATTTCAGCCTGAGAGAGGCTGCATTTTTATTTATTTATTTAATTTTTTAAAAAAGATTTTATTTCTTTATGTGAGATAGAGCACAAGCAGGGGGAGCAACAGGCAGGCAGAGGGAGAAGCAGACTCCCCACTGAGCAGGGAGCCTGACTCGGGACTCGATCCCAGGACCCTGGGATCATGACCTGAGCCGAAGGCAGCTGCTTAACTGACTGAGCCACCCAGGCGCCCCAGAGGCTGCATGTTTAAAAATGAATGTTTTGGGGCACCTGGGCCTCTCAGTCAGTTAAGCATCCAGACTCTTGATTTTGGCTCTGGTTGTGAGAGCGAACCTCATGTCACTCAGCATGGAGTCTAGTTGAGATTCTCTTTCTCCCTGTGCCCCTCTGGCTTGTCCTCACACACGCTCTCTCTCACTCAAATAAAAAGATCTTAATAAAAATGAATGTTTTTTCTTTTCTATGTTAATTGTTTAATTAGTTACGGGGTTTTTCAGAGGAGGACACTTGATGATATTCAAGGAGATGAAAATAAGTTTTTAGCATTAGCAAATGCAATATAGATTATGTATACATACCTAATTTGATATAAATATATACATATCAGACTATTTTAATACATTTATTTTAATTTCTCTTGGTGGTAAGATGATCTTTTGAAGGAAAAGTTGCTTTGTAAGAGTAGCTTCTGATCTGTTCTATACTGAAAAAAACATTTGTGTCCTGACGTCCGAAACCATTATTATTCTCTGAGCCATACTGAGGCTGTGATTCACAAATGCCTGGGAGTACGAAGCTGCCTGCACCAAGAACGAGACTGTCCAATAACCAAGGAAGGTGACTGAGGGGACGATGTTTTTTCCACAGTGCTGCCGATGGAGGTCCTGATGTACATCTTCCGATGGGTGGTGTCTAGTGACTTGGACCTCAGGTCATTGGAGCAGTTGTCGCAGGTGTGCAGAGGATTCTATATCTGTGCCAGGTACTTCATCTTTTTAAAACATCCCATGCAGTGGTGAAAAAAGAATTACGGTCTTCTGCCAGTTTTGATGAAGAAAAAAACTTGATCGATATTCTGAGTAAAAACTTAGAATGAATGGTTTTGCCTAAGCTGTATTTATGTGATTTTCCCAAACGACTTAACCCGTAAAGGCTAGAGTGCACTAGATTTCCAGGGTATAGATGTTATGTAGAGCAGATGTAGTCACATGTATTACTTCCATAAAGTAATTTGCACGCTAGCCTGGCTGATTTGGAAAAAGAATTGTGCTAGGAAAATAAACTCGAGTCATCTTCACAATAACTCTAAATCCATTACGTGGTAATGACTTAAATTTAGATTGCACTAGAATTTTCTTTTGGCCCATTAGAAGTTATCTTACACTTTTTAAAATATTGCTGTGTGAAGAATAATCATAGTTTAATATAAAATGATTTGAGACTGGTAATCTCTCATGGAAATTTTACATAAACATAAATACTTTGTGGGGCATTGGGTGGCTCAGTTGGTTAAGTGTCTGCCTTCGGCTACAGGTCATGATTCTGAGGTCCTGTGATCCAGCCCCATGTCGGGCTTCCTGCTCTGCAAGGGAACCTGCTTCTCTTTCTGCCTCTGCCCCTGCTGCTGATCTCTCTCTCATTCACTCTGTCTCTCAAATAAAATCTTTAAAAAAAAATACTGTTTTCTACACTAATCCCATAAAAGAGTCTTGTTGGTGCTACCTTAAAAATAGATCTCTAGTCTGACCATTTCCCCCTTGTCCAGGGACCTTTCTTGTCCCACCCCTGTTACAGCCAGTCTGGGTTATTTTGGCAGTGGCCTGCTTCCCCTGTTACACCTCTAGAGCACCCCGAGAGCAGACCACCAGAGTGAGAATGCATAAATCATCCTCGGAGCTCTTCAGTGGCATCCATGTCACTTAAATAGCCTGTAAGCCCCTCCCTCCCCTGCCCCTCACTGCCCCTCCAATCCTGTAGCCTGTGAACCTGACTTAGTTTGCTGCAACCGTGTGATCCTCCTGGAGCACACCAGCCGGCCCCCGCACCCCCAGAGCCTTGCACTTGCTGTGGCTTCTGCCCAGGTACTTTCCCTGCCGTTGTATCTGAAATAGTCTCTCCTTCCCCACCATGTAGTTGTCCTTGTCTGTTTACTCTGCTTCGTTTGTTTTTCCGCTGAGCACACTATCTGAAACTTTTGTTTTCTCAGTATGGTTTGCTTTCCCACAAGGAAAAGAGCAGGGCCTTTGCCTTGTCTGTCTTCAGTGCCTTGCAGGTGCTCATCACATTCTTGCAGAAATATTTCTGCATTCAGGGACCTAGCCTTTTTGTAAGTTGATGTTATGCTTTCATTACCTAGAGACCCCGAGATATGGCGTTTGGCCTGCTTGAAAGTTTGGGGCAGAAGCTGTATTAAGCTTGTTCCATATACATCCTGGAGAGAGATGTTTTTAGAAAGGCCCCGTGTTCGGTTTGATGGTAAGTCGAACTCTTTAGACCTTAGGAGAAATCGTGGTCTAGCATGTTGATTTTGATAAGTACACAGTCTTAATTTTCTGTAACATACCTAAATACTCTAATCCTACTTAAAGGACACCACAATAAAAATAAAGCTGGAAGCATGTTAGCTGATTTTAACTGTTTAAAAAAAAAAAACAAACTCCAAAACTTTCTTTTTTATAGGAGTGTATATCAGTAAAACGACATATATTCGTCAAGGGGAACAGTCTCTTGATGGTTTCTATAGAGCCTGGCACCAAGTGGAATATTACAGGTACAACTGTAGTAAACTGAGTGAGTGAAAAATTCTCTCTCTCCAAGTATTAGTTCATTAGTTACTGGGCAACTGTTGTTTGTGGCCTTCGCATTTATCCACAAAATGACCCTCAGTATTTTTATCCAGTTTTGTAACCAGAACTGCATTCAAAGAACCAAGAGGTTAATACAAATTATTTAATTTCTCCTACCCTTTAAATCTAAGAATCACTTTACATTTTAGAGCTTTTCCCTTTTTTTTTTTTTTTTTTTTTGCTTTTGGTGGGATTCATTTGCCTTTTCAGGTAGCTCGTGCTCTGTTACTGGCCTTGAGAAATAAGGAGATATGTGAACTACTGTGTATGATCATTAGGTCTCACTCTTGACCTTAATTAGTACTTGAGGAAAAAAAACACACAGCTTTAACGGAGGTATATTTATTTTTATTCAGGAGTAAAACTGAAAGTTCGACAGTTCTAAGAAAAATAACAAACTGTCTTCACTTCTTTTTCACTGGCCTCATGGGTTGCCAGTTGTGTTTGTTTTAATGATGTTTTGCCAGTTTTTTGGCCGATGGTATTTCTGATTTGATTTCACAGCAATAAACAGGTTTAGGTCCCAGGAAACAAGGACATGTTTTATACTGTGTGTGTGTGTGTGTGTGTGTGGTGTTTTTTGGTGTTCTTTTTCTTTTTACACAGGTACATAAGATTCTTCCCTGATGGCCATGTGATGGTGTTGACAACCCCTGAGGAGCCTCAGTCCATTGTTCCTCGTTTGAGAACTAGGAATACCAGGTAGTATTTTTCTGTAGTTTTCTGTCCAGTTCACATTTCCTGTGGTTACTTGCAGGTTAATATAATCCAGTGCTTCCTTAACTTTGTACCAGCTGATGAAAACAGCACTCAGCAGGGGCCCTTGTGAAAAATACCAGTGCCTGGGCCTCTCTGCCTAGGGAGTGTGCTTCAGTAGGTCTTGGGAGCCTTAGCAAACTAGATTTACTCACATCCTAGTTGATTCTTCTTAGGCAAGTTGAGTAACCACTGTTAGAACCCATTACTTCCTAGATTATTTAAATACATGTGGGGCGCCTGGGTGGCTCAGTTGATTAAGAAACTGCCTTTAGCTCAGGTCATGATCCTGGAGACCCGAGATCAAGTCTCGCATTGGGCTTCTGGCTCTGTGGGGGTCTACTTCTCCCTCTGACCTTCTCCCCTCTCATGCTCTTTCTCACTTTCTCTCTCTCCCAAATAAATAAATAAAATCTTAAATAAATAAACAAACATAAATACATGTAACAACTGATTAGTAGACTTGGACTTAAATTGTATTTTTTAATTTTTAGAACTGATGCAATTCTATTGGGTCATTATCGCTTGTCACAAGATACAGACAATCAGACCAAAGTATTTGCTGTGATAACTAAGAAAAAAGAAGAGGTAAGTATGTGATTGGAATTAAAGGTTCTTGTTTATTATTTCAGTACTCTACTTATTCAAACATTTTTGATTAGAAAGGATAAAATACTGTTTCATAATGTATACTGTTAAATAAAATGTATATTGACCTAAAACATTTCTCTGAAGAGAGCTGGAGGGTTTTCTTAAATGTGGGCGGTTTTTTAATTGGATCAGATTGTTTTTCTCTAAGTGGATTTCTTTTTCTGGTCTAGGTTTTTTACATTAGAAAATGTAAAGCCAAAATGTGCGATGAAATAACTAGTAAAATTATACCTGAATATGTTTTTTAGCTATTCCTGTTTTGAATCATAAGGGATTTCCTTCCTAAGTTAGCTTATATAGATAATTTTTTCTCAAAGATGTTCTTACAGAGAATTTCAGTTTCTACTGGAAATAAGCTAAAGTAAGATAATTTCCTTCTTCCTGTTCTTACAAAAAAAAAATGCTAAGCAAATACTGTTGAATTATTACATTCCAGAGTATTTTTAACTCTAACATATTGAGAGCCTAATTTTTTTTTTTTTACAACTTTTCTGTGTGTTTTTCAATCCTAATGCGTACCCAAGGAGTTGGTTGTGATGTAGTTGGAATAAATACTTGCCCAATGCTTTTATAATTAACACAGTTTTTAGAAGTTTTCCTTGTATCAGATCATTCTCTCTTCCCTGGCATCATGTTTAGTTAGGGCAGGGTTTCATCGGAGTCCCTTCACCTTGTGGCCACTGGGGCTGTCTTCTCTGCCTGCCTTGGGTAGGCTCTAGGGACCTGGGGCAGCCCTCTGAGGGGCAGAGGTAGCTGCTATGGCTGTGGCTCTGAGGCTAAAACTGGGGAGTTGTGAGGCCCTTGTTTGGGTCTTATAGAAGAGTTTAGGAGCTCCTTTGTTTTCCCCAAATATGTTTATTTTTTAGTGTTACAAGATTAATTGTTCATGCACCACACGCAGTGCTCCATGCAATACGTGCCCTCCTCAATATCCACCACCAGGCTCACCCAACCCCCCACCCTCTCAGTTTGTTGCTCAGAGTCCATAGTCTCCAAAACCCCAAAACCCTCAGTTTGTTGCTCAGAGTCCATAGTCTCTCATGGTTCATCGCCCCCTCCGATTTCTCCCCATTCACCCTTCTTTTCCTTCTCCCAAAGTCCTCCATATTTTTTTTTTATGCTCCACATTTAAGTACAAACCATATAATAATTGACTCTCTTTGCTTGACTTATTTCACTCAACATAATCTCTTCCAGTCCCGTCCATGTTGATATAAAAGTTGGGTATTCATCCTTTCTGATGGAGGCATAATATTTCATTGTATATATAAACCATATCTTCTTTATCCATTCATCTGTTGAAGGGCATCTTGGTTCTTTCCAGTTTGGCGATTGTGGCCATTGCTGCTATGAACATTGGAGTACATGTGGCCCTTCTTTGGGGTAAATACCCAGTAGTGCAATTGCAGGGTCATAGGGTAGCTCTAGTTTTAATTTCTTGAGGAATCTCCACACTGTTTTCCAAAGTGGCTGCACCAACTTGCATTCCCACCAACAGTGTAAGAGGGTTCCCCTTTCTCCACATCCTCTCCAACCTTTGTTGTTTACTGTACTGTTGATTTTGGCCATTCTAACTGGTA
>CM053608.1:85601743-85619637 GCA_028646535.1 Procyon lotor | reverse complement strand
ATCAACAGGTTTCTTTGAATTGGGATCCAGGAAAGCTTCTTGAATCTATGGGTGACAGGCTTGAGCATAAGACATCATTAGTGACTTAGAGTGGCTGGTCGTATGAGCCTGAGACAACAAGGGATCAGAAGATTGTGTATGGATAGAATTCCAAGAAATTTGTAAGGTTTTCGTTGAGGCCTATGTGATTTGTCCAGTGAAATGGCTGCTGCCTTGATCCCTGGAGATAGTGGAAATAGACCCCAAGTGGGAAACACAGTTTTTAAGTTTTTTTTTTTTTTCCCTGTGAGACCATCAGTCTGACAGTAGAAGAAATCTCAGCCCATCTAGAAAACATACATAAAAGAGCAAGAACCTTATTGATCCCCGATCCATACTAAGTGGCAGTTGAATGAAGTTCAGCTGCAAGTGTTCAAAGGATCCAGAGGTTGGAGGCCTCTGGGAACAAAACTAGGTTATGGGAGTGGAGGTAGGCATGGTGAGTGGTGGTGACCAAACAGGTCAGACATTGCTTGTAGACTATCAGTGTCTGTTTATAATTTGAGTCTTTGTCAATGTGCTGCGGTGGGTGCAGGAATGCACAAATTAAAATGTGGGATTTGCCAGGGAGCCAGGAAGAACCGGCCATCTTGGGTTTCTGTAAGGGTGTGTTTAATTTGCAGTAAGTGCTCACTCATTTCACTGTCTTGGGTTTAGAAGCAGGCTGTTGGCAGGTCTGGTGATGGGGGGCCATGTTTGTGGACCCAGATTGGACTTCCGCCACTTCTGTCACAGAAGGCTTAGTATTCACTTACAGTGAATAAGCTTCATTAGTTTAATAGGTCCTTTTGGAAGTTTGTCAGAATTTTTTTAAAAAGGTTTTAAAGCACTTGCCTTAAAAGTGGGATTTCAGATTAACAAAACTGCAGTCTTATCAAAAGCAGTCCAAGGAAACTGTTTCTTTAGCAGAGAGAAAACTATAAATTCTAATTTTAGAATTACTTTGTATTGAAACTCATTTTTTAAAAATATCTTACCCTGCCTGACCACACATTAAAATTCCTTTTCAAAGATTTGTTTCCACAAACCTTTTACAACCTTTTCTACATCCCAGTTTTGTCTTTTTTGTTTTTTCCTTTAAACAACCAGCTTTATTTTAGGGCAAACTTATTTTCTTTTTCCTCAGTTAAAAAGTATATCCCCTTTTCTCATACTTTATGAAAAACATATCCTGGTTTCCTGGCATACAAAGATATTAGAATTCTTAACCCTTGAAAACTACGAAGTGAGCAATTTTGAACTGTTTTAAATTTAAAATTTGAACAAATTTTTAAAAACTTGCATACTTACAAATCATTTTAAAATTTCTCAAAGCATGTGCTGTTTGACATGTTTCAATCTTAGTTTCTCTGTAATATGGAGCCAAAAGTGGATAAACCTATGTTTACTAATGTTTTAGTACTTTATCTCATTTGGAAATGAATTAAGTTAAATTCATTAAATACCTAAATCATCATTTAACCTAACTCAGTTTAAGGTTTTAGGCTATTTAAAAAAAAATAAATAAACTTGGAAAAACTAAGTAGACAAATATTGCTGAATAGCTCATTTATAAACTTTTGTCTTGCTTAGCTTTATTTGTCCTGAATTATGGTTAGATTACTACAAACACTTTATTAAACATTAGACACAGCCATTATCCTAAGCTATTATGTTTTGTGTGTACACATCTTAAAGTGAATTTATATGGCTAGTAAACTCAGGTAAATAAGTTTAATATTTAATGTTGATAACTAAAACCATGTCTGTTTTTAATTAAACAGCCTAATCTAGCTTTTATATCAAATATTTTCCTGGATCACATGCACTTAACCATTTGGGTTACTCTGACTTTGATTTTCAGAATGCCCATCCAGTACAAGCACTTGTGTTCAAACCCACTAAATAGAGCTTTTTATCAATTCATTTTAGCGGTACCATCCAAAAGTAGAAAGTACCATATAACTGTAACACACATGTACAGACACATGTGAGCAGACTGACTCAGAGACCTTATAGCTGGTTTTGAAAACCCTGCCCTAAAATAAATACAGGATTTGTAAAGGATGTGAGTTTGTTTTCCTGGTAGATTGAATATGTTGAAGTTACCGGGCTACATGGATAAAGCTTTTCTTTATATATACATCAAGTTCCAAATGACTTTTTTCTTGATAAGAATCATCTTCTTAAGTTTGTATTTTAAAGAGATGGACTAAGGAATTCCTGGAGAAGACCAGGCGGAATACTGAACATTTAGATTTAAAAAGCATAGGAAAAAATGCAAGCTCCTTTTAGAAGAGATTTGGTTTTCTAAGGCCAATAATGTACGAGCCGTCTGAGATAAGCAGGGGACATTTTGGGATTGGTAAAGGAATAGGGGAACTTCTAGTTGCCTGGAGAGCTGCATTTCTGGTTTTGTAAAGATGTGTAACATAAGGACCGTTGCTTTCAGTTCAGTCTGAAGAACTGGATTGTTGAACTTACATGGCGTCAGAGTGGCTCCACAGGTCCAACTACAGTATCCTCAGCATGTTTTTTTTCCCCATCTGGGTACATCATTCCGACTTCATAACTTTGGCAGTATTGAATAGCTTCTGTTGGGTGAAAAAGATGGATGGGCAAGGAGGGTACAGAGGATATCAACTTTCCTAAAGCTAAAGTCACTCACAGTGATGGCCCAAAGAAAGCACCAGCAACATGCCTGTCCCGAGCAGGCAGAAAGCCAAGCCCAGTTGTGCAAAACCAGACAAGCAGGAAGGCGGTAGCTATCCCTGGGAGAGGAGGGATCACTAACCAGTGGGTCTGGATTTAGAAGGGAAGGACAGTGCGATCTTATTTTCTGTTTGACTGGGCAGGCAGAGATTTGGATCAGCAGACTCTGGTAAGAATTTTCACCTTTTGCTGGCATCTGCCAGTTTTACCAGAATCCCCGTGGCATGATCTGGTATCTGCTGCTTTCCCCTTGACTGTCTAAGGAATGATGTAGCAGTTTATCAGAATATCCATCAGCTCTGGGCGGGGCTCATGTGAGGGCCCTTGCTTAGAAGGTAGATAACAGCATGTCTGTAAGGCCCTTAACTTGGCAGAATTTTGTTGATGTTTATGTAGTCTTCTAAAATTCAGATGAGAATGTGTACCCCTTCATACAGTCTTGTTAGAGGTGCCTACGTTTTTCTCTTTTTAATTGTTAACTTTTTGCAATAAAATCTTTCCATGAAACTGTTTTGGAATTTTGAAACCTTTTGGAGGCATCTGCATGCCACATGAAATGGGTATCCCATTCTGTTTAATTTGGGAGCCCATGCTTTCAGGTCTGCTTCTTAAATGATCTTATCTAATCTAATGGGAATGTTCCCCATAATGGCCAGTGTATTTCCAAGTCGTGATTCCTCTGAGGGCTGGCAGCAGGTTGGGAGGACGCTAGTCACAGAGTCAACCCACATCAGTCTTCTTTGGGGACCTGGTGGTTACCAAGCCGAGTTCCTCAGGACACAAGACAAGCTTGAGAAGATTTCATCATTTTTGCTAGATATCTAAAACTGGGAGTGTAGTCCTTAGACGTGAAATAGGCAGGTGTGCCCGAAGGTGGCACGCTTGACCCTTCAGAATTGAGAGAGCCTCTGAGCTGAATGAACACCAGAAAGGGATGTGCCGTGGGGCTGGGGATCGTGCGTGTTTCATAGTGTACCTTGCTGCCTGGGAAGTTTCTGGAGATAGGTGACCTGGTGCCAGAATAACCTGGTTCACAATCACCTGACCCCACCCCAGAAGTCTTCTTAAGGCCGTGAGCACTTCTAACAGGCTTTAAATTTAAATACTCGGCCCATTCCCACCGATTCTTGTGGCTTTTTGGCCTCCAAGATCCCCACTAGCGACAGGCTTTACACGCCATCCTGCCCCGTGAAGGAGCACTGTGTAGCTGGGGAGCTTGAGCGTCAGCACTGACGACTAAGAGCTCATAACTGGGAGGAACTTACCCATGGCCCTCAGAACGGTGAGAAAGAGCGAGTTCCAACGGTTCACAGGTACCACGCCTATGGTCTCTCGTCCCCAGACGCTGCCGCAAGTTCACTTTGGATCCTGCGGTGGTTGCTGCCACCAAATCTGTTCAATGACAAAAATTCAACCAAGTATATTTTAATTGTCTAATTGGCTTTATTAAACAAGTCCTGGGGACACCTGGGTGGCTCAGTTGGTTAAGCGGCTGCCTTTGGCTTGTCATGATCTCAGGGTCCTGGGATCAAGTCCCACATCGGGCTCCTTGCTCGGCAGGGAGCCTGCTTCTCCCTCTGCTTCTGCCTGCCTGTGATCTTTCTCTCTCTGACAAATAAATGAATAAAAAATCTTAAAAAAGGAAAAAACAAGTCCTGAATTGGGCAGCATCTCATCTAACAGGTAGAGAGGGGAGCTCAGAGGAGTTGCACAAACTGGAAGGTTTTTATAGGAGGAGGGTAGGAGCATAAAGGGTTGTTGCAGGCAGTGCTGCCTTCCCTCAGAGGAAGAACAGGGAGTCGTGCCATGCAGGCTGCCTCATCTTCCTTTGCAGGATGGAGAGGGCCCAGGTGCAGACGCACGGGCCCCCGTCAGAAGATTTCCGACTGATTTGAGACTGCATTTAGATTAGGTAGTAGGCCCTGGTCGGGGAACTCGGTTGAAGCGACACAATTTTGGGCCTGTGGTTTCCTCTTACCATGCTGCTATCATTTTGAATTTACTGAGATGAATTCAAAATAAAAAAGACTAAAGCGTAAGGTAAGCTCTCCCCTGTAAATATGTCAGGATTTTAAATGAGTTGAAATTTCCTTGTAACTGGTGATTTTATGCTTTCTCTTCAGATCAACTGGTGAGACTGCGGTAACTGCTTTTGAGATTGATAAGATGTACACCCCCTTGTTGTTCGCCAGAGTGAGGAGCTACACTGCTTTCTCAGAGAGGCCTCTGGAGGGCCTCACACCCAGTCCTCTGTCACTGTTGCATGAATAAAAGTATATAGAGCAAAAGAGCACCTAAGTTATAAATGTACATATATATATATGGAATTGGAACTTATTTTACATTGTTAGAGTTCTTTTAAAAAAAGTATAAATTGATTATTTTTTTTATTTAAAAGGGATAGTTGATACTTGGGGTATTTTGTTTTGAAATTAAGAAGTTGAGATTACAAGTTGTTCGGGCACATTTATGTTGTGAAAACCTTCAAATGAGCTTTAAATCACATCCTTTTTCAAGAGGATTTCTGAGCAGATTCCTGTCCCACAAGTCTCCTTCCTCCTGACCATCCTTGTATTTACCTGCTTCAGGGGAGGGCTCCCCTGGGTCAGCATTTCTCTCACGCATGACATAGTGTCTTTGCACTCAAGGCTCAAAATGTGAAAACTTGTTCTGAATTTGTTTGAAACTGTTTGACCAATAAAAGTAATAAACATTTCTTTCAACAAAATACCTTTGGATGGCCTTCTTTACGTGTCAGAGTCATAAGCAGCCCTGCGGTGGCCACAGAGCCTGAGGAATCTGCCTCCTCTCCATCCGTGGTCTCTGCAGCCGCAGACTGTAGATCTCACACTCCAGCCGAGGGCCCTTCAACAAACTCAGCCGGCCGTCTCTGTGCCTGCAGGAACACAGCAGATGATCGCGTGACCCCAGGCCCCACTCCATCCAGCATTAGAACAGGGAGAGCGCCAGCCCCCGAGTGCGCTGTGTTGCCTCCCCAGCGGCGACGCCATTGCCGTGCGGTCTCAAGAGTTGGTGTCCGGCGGGCCTCTCCCAGAGTCCGCACTCTGCTTGGCGATTCAAACACAGCCAGAGTCGAAGACGCACACACTTGCAGACATCAGCAGCCGCAGCCTCAGTTGCTTTCAAGTTCGTGTTGACATTAAAAGATGCCTCCTAAGTTCCTGCAATTCGATGGGGGACAGGTCTTTTAAAAAGTTAATGCATGTCATGTTAAAGGTGAAAACCAAACATCCAGAATGTGTGTGAAAAGGAGACTACTACCTCGGCTGGCATTTTGTAGTCAGCGAAAAATGATGTTTCCCTCAAGTTAGGCCTTTTGCTTTCCCCCCCTTTTTTCTAAGATAAGGCAGCTCTTCACGTAGTTTTGATATGCAAGTTAAAAGGACATCTGATTAGGACCTTGTCAAATATGGCTAGAAAATATTCCTAAGGAGAATGGGAGTCGAAGAGTGGCCACCGTCCCTGGACTAGTCAAGAGGTGTCGCAGCCAGCCAGTGGATACCAAGTTCAAGGCTTTCCTTGTGCCCACCAAAGCAACTCTGTGAAAGTAGTATTTTTAAAATTATGTTTTATGTACAGATTTTTAAATTTGATTTTTAAATATTTATTTTAGAGTGCAAGGGGGAGGGTCAGAGGTCATGGGGGGGGAGAGAATCAAGCCGACTCAGAGCTGAGCGCGGAGCCCAATGTGGGGCTCTGTCTCATGACCCTGATCATGGCCTGAGCCGAAACCAAGTCAGACGCTTAACTGACTGAACCACGCAGGTCCCTGCCCAGTACATTCAGATTGTTAATACAAAAGCAATGTGTTTATTGTGAGACTATTAGAATATACAGAGAATCAAAAAAATACCCAAAGATAAACCCAAAGATAACTAACCAGAAAGAATTGTTGCTGTGTAGCCTTTTTCTCCTGTTTTCTGCAAATCCTGCCACAGGAGCCTTTCAGCTTCAGGAATGTCCTTCCTTTGCTCTATTTGGACATTACAGAAGGCAGCAAATACCAGGGGAAGCTGATAGAGCAGTAGGTATAGTCACTCCTAAAAAGTCCACAAAACGTTTTCCAGAAATTGCATTTCAGCTCCTGCCTGAACTGCTCAGCTGTCCTCACGGGGACCCTGGCCTAAGCACTAACCGTGGGGTGGGCTCCCCTTGCTATTCCATCTCCTCCACGGCCCCCTTCTCACACCTTGGTGGAGGGCAAGGTAGGAGGGCTCGGGGCTGCTGGGGGCTCTCCCTCCCCGAGACCAGACAGCGGGATACTGGTGGCAACCAGCACTGATGCTCCCCCTACCTCCCAGCACCCCATGTGCCCCCGCCCCCCAAATTCCCCTGCCTGCCAAAAGCGACTCCTGCTATGGGGAGGAGGAGACGGTCTGCCGGTGCACCCCCAGTTCCAGAGGCAGAGCCTCTTAGTTGGCTGTGCAGGGGGCAGGCCCCGCTGCTTGGTGCGCCCGTAACTGCACCAGCAAGATTACTTAATAAATCAATTATTTTAATTAATTAACTGGCCCTGCCTACCAGTGCGAAGCTCCGTGGAGCACAGGGAGAATGCTGCCCTTCCCAGGGCCCACAGTTACAGCAGAAAGGCTGCTTTACACACCTTGCCCAACTGCCCCTCCCATCCTCCTACAAGCACACAGCTCAGCCGCCCAGTGGAGCCCATGCAGCCCCCACGGGGACCCTCCTGGAGCACCTGATTCTGGTGCCCGGGGGCACTGCACTCCAGGACACCGCAGGACACAAAGCCAATACTTTCAAGATCAGGGGACGTAGCTGACCTCCCTAGTCCACAGAAACAAACAGAGACTAAGACAAAGTGAAGACACAGAGGAGTATGTCCCAAAAGAAAGAGTAGAAAAATCACAGCAAAAGAGAGAAATGAAACAGAGATGCAATATGTCTGATTAAAAAAAAAAAAAAAAATCCAAGTAATGGAGGCACCGGGTGGCTTAGCCGTTTAAGCATCTGCCTTTAGTTCAGGTCCTGATCTCTGGGTCGCAGAATCGAGCCCTGCTTTGTGCTTCCTGCTCAACAGGGAGTCTTCTCTTTCTTTCTCTCTTTCTCTCTTCCCCCCTCCGCCCCTCTGCCTCTCGCCACCACTCGTTCTCGCTCACTTTCTCAAATAAAATCTTAAAAAAAAAAAAAAAATTCAAAGTAATGGTCATAAAGATACTCACTAGACTTGAGAAAAGAGTGGATGGGGCGCCTAGGTGACTCAGTTGGTTAAGCATCTGACTCTTGGTCTCAGCTCAGGTCTTGATCTCAAGGTCGTGAGCTGGGCTCCACACCAGGCCTGGAGCCTACTTAAAAGAGTAGATAAACTTACTAAGAACTTAGATAGGAAACATAAAGAACAAGAGATGAAGAATTCAATAACCGAAATAAAAATTACACTAAAGGAAAAGAGCAGCAAATGAGAGGATGCAGAAGAACAGACCAGTGATCCAGAAGATGGTAAGGAAAACAGCTAAACCAAATGGAAAAAAATTTTAAAAATTTAAAAATGAGAATAAGTTAAGGGAACTCGCCAACATCATCAACCCTAATAACATTTGCATTATAGGGATCCCAGAAGAAGAAGAAAGAGAGAAGGAGGGCAGAAAATTTACTTGAAGAGGAGCGCCTGGGTGGCTCAGTTGGTTAAGCACCTGCCTTTGGCTCATGTCAAGATCCTGGAGTCCTGGGATTGAGCCCTGCATTGGGCCCCCTGCTCAGCAGGAAGCCTGCTTCTTCCTCTCTCTCTCTCTCTGCCCCTCCTCACTCCTTATGCTCACTTACTCTTTCAGTAAAAAAAGAAAAAAAAAATCTTTAGCAAGTTTACTTGAAAAAATAATAGCTGAAAACCTCCCTAGATGCGGGGAAGGAAACAGACGTCCAGGTCCAGGAAGCACAGAGAGCCCCTTACAAGATGAACCCAGGAGCTCCACATCGAGACACATAATAATTTAAATGGCAAAAAGTAACGATAAAGAATTTAAAAAGCAACAAGAAAAAAGGTGTACAAGAGAAACACCATAAAGCTATCACCTGTTTCTTTTTATTTATCTTTTTTTGTTTTTTCCAGGAGAAACTTTTAATATATCATGCCACTCCCTTCTGGCCTACAAAGTGTAGAAAGAAAAAAGCCTATAACCAAGAATACTCTATCCAGCAGGTCATCACTTAGAATAGGAGAGATAAAGAAGTTCCCAGACAAACAAGTTAAAGGAATACATCATCACTAAAACATCCTGATAAGAAACATTAAAGGGAATTCTTTGGAAAGAAAAGGTCATAACCAGAAGAAAATTAAGAAAGGAAAACATGTTGCTGGTAAAAACAACCATATAGTAAAGGTAGCAGATAAATCACTAAAAAGCCAATATGGAGGTTAAAACAAAGACTACCAAAATCAATTATTTCTACAACATTCACTCAAGGGATACGCAAGATAGAAATGTAAAATGATATCATACACATATAAAGTAGAGAGAAGAATAAAAATTTAATACTTTTAGGGAATTTAAATTTTAAATTTAAATTTAATTTTAAATTTTAAATACTTTTAGGGAATGCTTGAACTTAAGAGATCATCAGCTTAATATATAATTGCTATATACATGAGACATTACATATGAATGCAATGACAACCACAAATCAAACCATATAATGGATACACACACAAGAGAAAGGAGTGCATGCATAACACTAAAGAAAGCCATCAGACTATGAGAGAGCAAGAGAAGAAGAAAGGAACAGGAAATACTTACAAAAATAACCAACACAATGAACAAAATGGCAGTAAGTACATACTTATCTATAATTAAATGTCAAAGGACTGGGGCACCTGGGTGGCGCAATTGGTTGAGCAACTGCCTTTGGCTCAGGTCATGATCCTGGAGCCCTGGGATTGAATCCCACATCAGGCTCCCTGCTCAGCAGGGGGTGTGCTTCTCCCTCTGACTTTCCCTTTCTCATGCTCACTCACTCTCATTCTCTCTCTCTCAAATAAATAAAATCTAAAAATAAAAAAAATTTAAAAAAATGTCAAAGGACTAAATGCCCCAGTCAAAATGACTGAATGGATTAAAAAAAAAAAAAAAAAAAGACCCCTCTATATGTTGCCTATAAGAGATTCACTTCAGACCTAAAGACACACACAGACAAAGAGAAAGCATAGAAAGAGATATAGCATGCAAATGGAAGTGGATGGGGGGTAGGAGTCAATGTAGCAATACTTACATCAGATAAAATTACTTTGAAATGGTAACTGTAACAAGAGACAAAGAAGGACACTATTACATGATGATAAAGAGATTAGTTCAACAATAAGATATAACAATTGTAAATATCTATGTACCCAGCATTGGAGCACCAAAGTACATAAGAGAAATGTTAACAGACAGAAAGGGAGAAACTGGCAATAATACAATAATAGTAGGAGATTTTAACACTCCACTTACTTTAGTGGATAGATCATCCAGACAGAAAATCAATAAGGAAACATGTCTTTGAAGGACCCATTAGACCAGAGGGCCTTAACGGAGATATATACAGGATATTCCATCTAAAACAAATAGAATACAAATTCTTTCCATGTGCATTCTCCAGGGTATGTCACATGTTGGGCCACAAAACAAGTTCTTAATAAATTTACAAAGATTAAATTCCTATGCATCTTTTCAGACATCATAATGAATCACAAGAAAAAAAAAAATAAGCACAAAAACAGAGGCTAACCAACATGCTACTAAACAACCAGAGGTCACTGAAGAAATCAAAGAGGAAATTTAAAATTACCTGGTGAAAAATGAAAATGAAAACACAACAGTCCAAAGTTTTTGGGACACAGTGAAAGCAGTTCTAATAGGAAAATTTATACTGATACAGGCCTACCTCAAGAAACAAGAAAAATCTCAATCTAACCTCATACCTAAAGGAACAAGAAAAGGGAGAACAAACGAAACTCAAGGTCAGAAGAAGGAAAAAGGTAATAAAGATTAGAGCAGGAACACATGAAATAGAGACTAGTAAATAAACACAAAACCAAAAGAAATGATCAATGAAACCAAGAGCCAGCTCTTTGAAAAGATAAACAAAATTGATAAACATTTAGCCAAATTCATCAAGAAGAAAAAAAGGAGAGAGGTCATAAATAAGAAATGAAAGAGGGGAGGTAAAAACTGACACCATAGAAATACAAAGAATTAAGAGACCACTCTGAAAAATTATATGCTCACAAATTGGACAACCATTCCTAGAAACATACAATCTTCCAAAACTGAATCAGGAAGAAACAAAAAGTCTGAATAGACTGGTCACTAGTAATGAAATTGAATTGGTTATCAAAAACTGCCAATAACAAAAAGAATCCAGGACCAAATGGATCCCAAGTAAACTCTACTAAACATTTAAAGGAGAGTTAACATATATTCTCCTCAAACTATTACACACACACACACACACACACCAGAAGGAAGGAAAGCTTCCAAATACATTCTATGAAGCATTACTCTGATACCAAAGCCAAAGACACTAAAAAAAAAAAAAAAAAAGAAACCCCCAAAAAAACCCATACAAAAACTATAAACTATAAACCAGTATCCCTGATGAACACAGATGCAAAAATCCTCAGCAGAATATTAGCAAACCACAATCAGAAATATATTAAAAGGATATCTTTCACCATGATCAAGTGGGATTTATTCTGGGGATGCAAAGTTGGTTCAATAACCTCAAATCAACATGCTATAACACATCAACAAAACCAGGGATGAAAATCCTGATTATCTCAATAGATGCAGAAAAAGAATCTAACAAAATTCAACTTCTGTTCATCATAAAAACTCTCAACAAAGTAAGTTTAGAAGGAACACAGCTCAACATAATACAGGCCACAGCTAACACACTCAATAGTGAAAACTGAGAGCTTTTCCTCTAAGACCAGGAACAAAACAAAGATGTTCACCCTCACTACTTTCATCCAACACAGTACTGAAAGTCCTAGCCATGGCAATCTGACAAGAAAAAGAAATAAGAAGTACTCAAATTGGCAAGGAAGAAACCTGTCACTATTTGCAGATGACAATACTATGCACAGAAAATCTAGATACCACATAAAGCTATTAGAATAAATCAATAAACTCACAGGATATAAAATTAATACACAGAAACCGATTGTGTTTTCAGACACTAATAATGAAGTAGAAGTAGAAATTATGAAAACAATTTCATTTACAATTATACCAAAAGAATAAAATATCTAGGAATAAACTTAACCAAGGAGGTAAAAGACCTGTACTCTGAAAATCATAAAGCCCTGGTGAAAGAAATTGAAGATGACACAAATGGAAAGCTATCTCATGCTAATTGATTGGAAGACTTAATATTGTCAAAATGTCCATACCACCCAAAGCAATCTACAGATTCAATGCAATCCCAATCAACATACCAGCAGCATTTTTCACAGAACCAAAGCAAATAGTCCTAAAATTCATATGGAATCACCAAAGACCCCAAATAGCCAAAGTGATCTTGAGAAGAACAAAGCAGAAACTTTCACAACTCCAGATTTCAAGATATGCTACAAAGTTGTCACGACCAAAACAATATTGTACCAGCACAAAAGCAGACACATAGACCAGTGAAACAGAATAGAGAGCCCAGAAAAAAAAAAAATGCTTTAATGGTCAATGAATCTATGAGAATGGAAGGAAGAATATACAATGGGGGAAAAGACAGTCCTTTCAATAAATGGTGCTGGGAAAACTGGACATCTACATGCAAAAGAATGAACCTGGACCACTTTCTCACAGCACACACAAAAATAAAGTCAAGTGCATTAAAGACCTCAATGTGAGAGGTGCCTGAATGGCTCAGTCAGTTAAGCGGCTGCATTGGGTTCTGGTCATGATCCTGGGGTCCTGAGATCAAACCCCACGTTGGGCTCTCTGCTCAGTGGGGAGCCTGCTTTGCCCTCCGCCTCTGCCTGCCACACCCTCTGCTTGTGTTTTCTTCTTTCTTTCTCTGTCAAATAAATAAAATCTTTAAAAAAGAAATCTCGATGTGAGACATGAAACCATAAAAATCCTAGAAGAAAGCAGGCAGGAATTTTTTTGAGGTAAGCCTTAGCAATATTTTTCTAGATATGTCTCCTCAGATAAGAGGACCAAAAGCATAAATAAACTATTTAAACTACATCAAACAAAAAAGCTTTTGCAAAGCAAAGGAATCCAACAAAACAAAAAGGCAACCCACTGAGTGGGAGAAGAGATATGCAAATGGTATATCCAATAGGAGGTTCATATCTAAGATATATAAAGAACTTCTACAACTCAATACCAAAACAACAAATAGTCCTATTAGACAACGGGCAGAGGACCTGAATAGACAGTTTTCCAAAGAAGACATACAGATGCCAACAGACATAAGAAAAGATGCTCAACATCACTTATAAGGGAAATGTAAATCAAAACTACCATGAGTTATCACCTCACACCTGTCAGAATGGCTAGAATTAAAAAGACTAGAAGTAACAAGTGTTGGTGAAGATGTGGAGAAAAAAGAACCTTTGTGCTCTGTTGATGGGAATGTAAATTGGTACAGCCACTGTGGAAACAGCATGGAGGTTTCTCAAAAAATTAAAAATAGAAATACCATATGATCCAGTGATTTCACCCCTGTGTATTCACCCAATGAAAACAAAAATGCTAACTAGAAAAGATATGCACCTTTAGGTTTATTGGAGTATTACTTTCAATAGCCAAGATATGGAAGCAACCCATGTCTGCCAATAGACGAATAGATAAGGAAGAAATGGTATATACCTATGATGGAATATTACTCAGCCACAAAAAAGAATGGGTCTTGTCATTTGCCACAACATGGATAAACATGAGGGTATTGTGCTAAGCGAAATAAGTCAGAGAAAGAAACATACCAAGTGATTTCACTCACATTTAGAATCTGAAAAACAAAACAAATGAACAAAAAACCCCAACCAACCAACCAACCAACCAACCAAAAGACTCTTAAATACAGAGAACAGGGGCGCCTGGATGGCTCAGTCATTAAGCATCTGCCTTCAGCTCAGGTCATGAGCCTGGGGTCCTGAGATCAAGCCCTGCATTGGGCTCCCTGCTTAGTGGAAAGCCTGCTTCTCTCTCTGCTACTTCCCCTGCTCGTGTTTTCTCTTGTTCTCTCTCCCACTGTCAAATGAATAAATAAAACCTTTTTTTTTTTTATTTGAGACAGAGAGAGAGAGAGAGAGAGCGTGCGTGCATGAGAGGGGAGAGGTCAGAGGGAGAAGCAGGCTCCCCGTGGAGCAAGGAGCCCGATGTGGGACTCGATCCCAGGACTCCAGGATCATGACCTGAGCTGAAGGCAGTTGCTTAACCAACTGAGCCACCCAGGCGCCCCTAAATAAAACCTTTTAAAAAAAATACAGAGAACAAACTGATGATTGCCTGTGGGGAGGTAGATGGGGGGATGGGAAAAATACACATAGGGGGTTAAGAGGTATAAATTTCCAGTTATAAATAACTCAGGGAGGTGAGAAGTACAGCATTGGTAATATAGTCAATAATATAAGAGTATCATATGATGACAGATGGTGACTACACTTACCATGGTGAGCACCAAGTATAGAACTGTTGAATCAATATGTTGTACTCCTGAAACTAATATATCATTGTATATTAATTATACTTCAATAAAAAACTGGAATTACATTGCACAATGCTTTGTAGGTTTGTTTTATGTAAGAATACCATGTACATCATTTCAATATATATCCTATTTTTTTTTAAATTTTATTTATTTGACAGAGAGAGAGAGAAGAGATCACAAGTAGGCAGAGAGGCAGGCAGAGAGAGTAGAGGGAAAGAGGCTCCCTGCTGAGCAGAGAGCCCAATGTGGGGCTGGATCCCAGGACCCTGAGATCATGACCTGAGCTGAAGGCAGAGGCTTAACCACTGAGCCACCCAGGCACCCTATATCCTATTTTTTTTTGAAGTAGGCTCCACGCTGGGTGTGGAGAGCAATGTGTGGCTTGAACTCATGATCCCACAATCAAGACCTGAGCTGAAATAAAGAGTCAGCCACTCAGGTGCCCCTCAGTATACATTCTTATTGACCTCAAAGTCCAACTTTAATCTGTTTTTTAGACATCTGTTTCCTAACTTTCTAAATGTCTCTGGAATGAACATTCCTGTGGCTAAATCTTAACATACATCATCATTAATCACTTCCTTAGGATGTTTCCAAGAAGGAGAAGTGCTGAATCAAAGGGTGAATGTTTTAAAATCTTGACAACTTCTTGTTAAATAACACACGCAATATAAAAATATCTGGAAAACAAGTGAGCAGAAAGAAAAAAATGTGAGTTACCTACAGTCATCTCACTTAGCACAATCCACTATTTACCTTTTGGTGTTAATTGTTTTGGCCTCTGATATACATGTGAGATTTTTTTCACTCCTGTAGTGGAACACTTCCAGTTTTGTCTCCTTTAGCTGTTGGTCTCAGGGTGTGAATCTTACAACCCAGCCAGTTATTTCTCCAGTGGTGGATGCTGTTGGCAACAACTCTAGCTAACTTGACCATGATGCCAACAGATAAATGAACTAGGGCTCCCTGGGGCTTCTGTGGCTACAATGTCTAACTGGGATCAGAAGTAGAAGCTGGGACAGCGGGATTGGCCTTCGTCTCACACTGGCCATCCATCAGTCAGTGTGACCAGTTGTGAGAGCCACCTACACCCAAAAAGGGATTTCCATCTTTGGTTACATATGGTGAATGACACCTTCACATTATCTCCACTCTTTTCTGGAACCCTGCTAAAATGACAGTAAATAAAGCGCAAATCCTCAAAGACAAGGAGAACAGAAGAGGCACCATCAATGGACAAGAGAGGGTAGTATTTGGGAAGTAGACAGCAGGGGGACAAGTGACATAGTGGTTTTGAGCCTGGGTTCTGGGCCGAAGTGCTAGACCCACGACTTTGTGACCTTGAGCAAGTCACTTAAACTCTCCATGTTCCAACAGCAAGTTGGAGAAAATGACAGTACCTACCCACAGAGTGGAGAGGAAGAAATGACACATTCCGTGTTAACCACTTAGGACAATGCTTGATGTTAATCAGCAACAGCCATTGCGTGTGCTCTCATTACTACTGCTGTTCCATAGACACTTGAGACCTCAGCTGGAAATAGGGGAGGCTAAAGAGAGCAAATAACTCAGCTGAACTCAACCGAACTTTGCCTCAACTGGAGGCAAAGCACCACACTGATATGGTGAGACCTGGCAAGAAGGATTCCCAATTAACTTCCAGAACTCCAGTTGCCAGGCTGATACCCTTCAGGCAGGAATGTGGAGACTTCCTCTCTGGGAAAATAGGCTCTTCAAATAAAGACCTCTAGATACTGACACTGAGGTACCTCAACGAAATACTCATCCCTCACTGCTCAGTCAACACTGCCCCCCTCTTACCATTCCCCCCCACCATGCCCCAGAGGTTCCAGTTAGCATTTAGTGTTTCATTCTTGAATATCAATGGTCAAACCAGGAAGACCAGACATGAGATGGGAAGCCTCTAACACAAAAAATAGAGAAGGACGAATACCCAACATTTTCATCAACATGGATGGGACTGGAGGAGATTATGCTGAAATAAGTCAAACAGAGAAAGTCAATTATCATACGGTTTCACTTATTTGAGGAACATAAGGAATAGCATGGAGGACATTAGGAGAAGGAAGGGAAAAATGAAGGGGGACAAATCAGAGGAGAGACAAACCATGAGAGACTACGGACTACAGAAACAAATGGAGGGTTTTAGAAGGGAAGGGGGTGGGGGAAGGGTGAGCCCAGGGATGAGTAGTAAGGAGGGCACGTATTGCATGGAGCACTGGGTGTTACATGCAAACAATGAATCTTGGAACTCTACATCAATAACTAATGATGTACTATATGGTGACTAACACAACATAATTAAAAAAAAAAAGTAAAAAAAAAAAAAGCAAACTTATAGAGAATAGGAACAAGGAACACAGAGGAAACAGGAAAGGACAGGTAGTAGGGGAAATTTTTAAGAACAAACCCAACATTATACATCTCCAGAGAGATTAAAGAAGAAATACAACCAGGGAAACAAGAGCAAGATACTATAAAAAGAAACCAACCACTGGAAGAGAGTTCTTTGTGATATTACAAATATGACGGCTAAATTTTTTTTAAAAATTGAGAGGAAACGTAGAACATCAGAGCTGGAATTTATCTTAGAAATCATTTACTGATCAACCATCAGTTGGGATAAACTTACGCAAGTTTAAGTAAGCTCTCTTAATGCCTTACTTTTATTTTATTTTAACTTATTTTAACTTATTAAGTAGGGACAGTAATGCTTATGAATTGTGAACATAAACACAATATTCCCTATAAACCAGCTTTTTGCTCCATACCTAACACATCAGCCATTAGGAAATGGGGATCTGGTTTTCCTAAGGCAGTAAAACTTAAACCCCACAAATTACAGGAGGAAATTCATACCGAGGGCTTGGCAGTAGGAAGCACTCAATAAATGTGTCTTAATAACGTTCATTAAGGGTTTATTATTTGTAAATGACATCTAAATAGAGCTGTTTAAACATTTTAAGAGCTTAAATGTGTTAGGTATGGAGCAAAAAGCTTTGGTTTATAGGGAATATTGTGTTTATGTTCACAATTCATAAGCATTACTCTCCCTACTTTATAGGTTAAAATAAGTTAAAATAAAAGTAAGGCATTAAGAGAGCTTAAACTTGTTTAAGCTTACCCTAGTTAGGAGTGGGGCAAGGCTGATGCTGTGGCAGAGCCAAGGGTCCACTTCTAAAGAAGTCACATCAAAACTCCAACATGCTAGAATTCCCCCTGGAGTTGAACCAATGACATAGACCAGCACTGTTTAGTTCAAATATAATTTAAACTACACAAATTCTATGAACCAAATTCTATAAACTATAAAACTACAATTTAAACTACATAAATTCATTTTAATTTTTCTGAAGCAACACTAACAAAAAAATGAGAAGAGGTGAAATTAATCTCAGTAGACTAATTCAATGGATCCAAAATAGTTATCATTTCAACATGTACTATAAAAACATTAATGTGATTTTTTTTTT
>CM053608.1:85582068-85601243 GCA_028646535.1 Procyon lotor | reverse complement strand
TTTCAGTGGTTTATTCTCTCCTGCAAATATTTACACAGAGGCTGTGTTCAGAACAGTATTTCCTTGACCAGGAGAGAAGAAACCTGTCCTACATGTTTCTTTCCCTAGCTGTTTTGTGCCCTGCTAAGGAGAAAAAAATTTTTTTGGAAATCTAAGCATCTTTGGCTATGCCTTGGTTCTTTTCTTTTTCAGTCTGACACAGAGAATTGATGTTTCTTTTGTTATACAATAAAATACAACAACTGGACAGTGACCTGGAGACCCAGGGTTTGTCGAGTTGATGCACAGTGACATATAAAGTCCTGGGAGCTCTTGGCCTGTCACGCTCCTGTGTAACTTCACGCCAGTGATTGCCTTCCTGTGCACACAGCAGGGACGGAGCAAATAGCTTGCATCTGGGTTCCTATCCGCTGAGGCCCCACACCCTGGGCAGAAAAGGCAGGGACTGTCCTTTTCTCATTTCTTGGGACCCATTTGGTTTTGCTCTGGTTGTCAGGGAGATGGAGATCATGCCTTGGAGCAGCTTAAGTGCACGAGCTGTTGAAACTCCATTCTGAGTTGCGGAAGGTTTTTCCTGAAGCCTGGGAAAGAATGCCCGATACTCCGATACTTTTTATGGAGAGGGTTAGAACGTGCCAGACATTGTGTCACATGCTCTGTACATTATCTTATTTAACCCTCAAAACAGTGAGGTAGGCCGTTTTCACCATCTTCATTTCACAAAGAAGAAAACTGAACTCCCAAGACTTTAAGTAATTTACAAGGCTGTCCAGATACGGTACAGAGTAAGGGTTGGTTAAGAGCCTGAGCTGGGTCAGGGTCGGGGAGTGGGGGAGGGGGTGGATTGGGAAGAAGCTGATCAAAGAGTACAAATTTGTAATTAGAAGCTGAGTAAGTTCTGGGGATCTCATGCATTGTCGTCATCGTTTCAACACTGCGTCATATACTTAAGGGTCGCTAAGAGATTAGATCTTAAATGTTCTCACCACAAAAAGAGAAGTAGGAGGCATGGCAGAGGCATCAGTGGTAACTGGATTACCATCTGTAAGTATGAAATCAACACGTTGGATGAAAGGTAGCCTTTTTACTGTGTGCCTTTATTCCTCTGGGTGTTTTGAACCATTGAATGTGTTTCCTTTAAAACTCATTTGCAATTCCCCTTTCATAAGCACCAAACTTTTACCCAGTCCCTTGGAGTCAGTCTGAGTGGGTCCTGCGGTGGTCAGGAAGCTTCTCACAAGACTTCGCTTGTGAGAAACCATTCTCTGCTAACAGCACAATGAGTCACCCTCATATGGCTTTGTGTCTGCATTCCAGTGGGGGCCTTTGTGACACGGTAACTTGGCCCAGGACTGACGTGACCCCCAGGAGGCCTACCTCGGCAGGATGGTGGGGGAATATTCTAGGACTGCTGTGTGCTTTATGAGTCCACCTCAAACCAGAGTCCATCATTTGGGCCTTGCTCGTTTTAGAGTTAGGAGTTCACATTTATTGAGCAATGACTCTGGGCCAGGTCCTGTTTTAAGGACTGTATCTTCATTTACCCATTTAAGACAGACAGCAACACTATGAAGACGGTGCTATTATCATCACTTTCCTAAGTGACAAGAGGTAACTTTTCCAGGGGCTTTTAGTTGATCACTTGGGGGAGTTGGGATTTGAACCCAGGCATTTCTAGTCCCAATTCTATGCTCTCGACCACTTGGAGTATTTGCCTTGGTCTCCCAGAGCTCAGTGATGCCCCAGGGAAGGAGGATTGGCTAATGGGGTAAGGAGACCAGGCCCTCCCAACAGTTAACCACTGAGAAGAGAGATTGCAGGGGAAGGCCTAGGAAAAGAAAATTCATTCCCCATTGGTCAAGAAACACCACACCAGGAAAAGTCCAAATGCTCCTCGAGACCCACGTAACTCATTTGAAATAGAAAAAGATATGCCAACTGAATTCTGACCCCTCACTTCCAAAAAATGTTATCAGGGAAATACAAATGATGGGATGAATGTTCACTTCCTTGAAGACTTTTAAATTCACAAAGGACATGCCACATGATTCCCTTAAATAACAAGCTAAGAGTCACTGTAATAAATGCAGCTTCAATGAAACTTTGCCAAGAAAAGAGAGACATGTGGGTACCGTTCCTAGAGCTTCCTAATATGTAGGAACTGCAAAGTTCAGGGTCATAATGGCAAGGAGCTCTGCCAAAGGGTCCTGAGGGGTGGTCATGGGCCCCAAACAAGCCAAGGGCTCCCCAAATTGTGAAGCCTGTTCTGAAACTGACCTGGCAGGGCTCCAGCTCCCCTGACGTACCCTAGTGTCACTGAGACACGTACCCTTCTCTGGCCTGTGAGGGTAAATGTCACCGTATTAATATGACAGTCACCTCAAGTCTATACAAAGTTGTATTTTTTTACCATATTCCAATATTTCTGAAATCGGGGTGTGGCGATTTATGTATATATTTCATGTAATAGTGTTTCTTACTGTTTTTTTAATCCCCCAGTACCTTAAATACGTTAAAGCAATGGCTCATTTTGCAGTAAATAGTGCCAAGGTCCTAAGAACTGGGCAAACCTGTCCTCCGGAACTCCTGGTCCACGTGGGATCCCACTGAAAGTGCAATCCCGAGTGCCTTGCCTTCCCCCCCCTGCCCCCCGTGTCCTGGGGGTCCCCAAGTGCAAAGTGATGGGCATCCCCCAGGGAGGCTTCAGGCTCACCTTGGCGGTCTGTCCCAAAGTGTGTCCCGCTGTCCGTGTGGCAGTCCCTCTTCCTGCGGTGAGTGGGAGGGGGCCGCCGCCGGACAGTCCAGCCACAGCTCCTGGCCCCTTCCTGCCACTCTGCTCCGTGCTTCTCCACCCACTCCCACTGCCCTGGCTCCCGGGGCTGCTGGGCTGCTCTGCCACCTGGGCCTCTGCCCACGTCTCTGCCATCCTTCACGGACGCGTGAGTGCAGGCAGCACTTCATGGTGTGGCACATCGATAGGCTCTTAGCGGCCCTGACACCTGCTCGGGGTTTCCGCCATCTCTCCTCCCATAGAGGAGTGCCTTTCCTTGCACACAGCTTCTCCCAGGGGGATCCCGCTGGGGACACGCACTCTGGCCTGGAAGGCTGCTGTGCTGCCCTCCGACCATAGTTTCTCCCGAGGCACAGGACTTGGTGCAGTCTGGCCTTCCCGCCCTGCTCCTGGGCGGTTGTGATAGGTCCCCTAAGGTCCCCCCGTTACCACCCCCAGCCTCGCTTACAGTAAGCCTCCCCGCCCTCCTCAAGTCCCTCAGCCGTTTCTGAACATGCCTGTGTCCTGGCCCCTGGAAGGATCCAGGTTCACTGTCCCTGAGCTCGTGACCCACCTTAAGAGTTCCTCGGCTCAGGGAGTGGAAGGAAGATGGGCTGCCGCATAGCCGGTGGGGCAGACTTCAGGACAGACTGCTAAGGGGCTGACCACCTCTGACAGCCAAGCAGGTGAGCCTAAGGCATCCCCGGTTTATACCTGGCATGTAATGCCTAGGGACTCAGGGGCTGGGGCTGGGCACTCCCAACATCTGGTGACGTTTACCCAGGCTCCACCATTAGGGCCTGGCAAAGCCCCTTCTGCAATACTTCCAGATAAGAATTTTAAAATTTTCTGGTGTCCCCAAAGTTGCAGTGCACAACACACACACACCTTTGCACATCAGTTGTCATTCTGCCTCCATCAACCTGTTTTTTTTTAAAGAGTTATTTATTTATTTGACAGTGATCACAAGTAGGCAGAGAGGCACACGGGGGGGGGGGGGGGGGGCGGGGGAGGAAGTAGGCTCCCCGCTGAGCAGAGAGCCCGATGCGAGGCTCAATCCCAGGACCCTGAGATCGTGACCTGAGCCGAAGGCAGAGGCTTTAACCCACTGAGCCACCCAGGCGCCCCCATCGACCTGTTTTCTCAGAGCAGTTCTGGTTTGTCCTGCTGGATTTTGCTAGTTCCACAGGAGCGAAAGCTGCCAGGGTTCAACCATGAGATAGAGAGACCCTGCGCTGTGGGCTGACGTAAAGAATCCCAGGCTTTGGGTGTGGAAACGTGCTTGGGTGAGCAGAGGTCACAAGGCTGGCTTTACATGATAGCTTCCTTAGAAATGCTGGACATTCTTCAGAAACCGTCAAAGCCTGCCACAGTTTGCATGACTAAGTGTGTTATTAAGCAAAAATCTCTCTGACGCTCTCTCCGGCTTCTGGCTTTGGCCAAGCCTCAACATTACAACAGAGAGGAGCGATGAGCAGCTTGCTTTGGGCTACCTATCCTGAAAGATACCGCTGAGGAACTCACGAAATGTGGACCACGAAGATTAGGATCTCCAGACTCGCCTCAAAATAAGGCATGCTGGAGGGAAGCGGCCAGAGAGACGACAAGGTCAGATGAAAGGAGCCGCTGAAGACTGAGAGTTGAGCTCACCTTGAAACTCCTTCCCTGCTGATTTGGGAGTGTGATGTCAACACCGCGAAGTGGAAAGGACACGGGACTAAGTGCCAGAAGATGTTGTAGGGGAGGAACATTGTCTCCTCTACCCTCTCAGGTTCTGTGACCAGGGCCCTGGAAATTAAACCGCCGAAGGGCAGAGGAACGGGAAGAAAAGGTTGATTTCGCGTGCATACGGAGGGCCTCCGAGACAGGAAACGAGACCCCAAAGACATGGTCAGACCCAAAGGCTTCTACAGAGGACCATAAATACGTAGAGAAGTGAAAGACATTTTGAAAAGGCTTTTGAGTTTCTGGGGTTGGTACATTGTGGGAAGATAAATGTAATGGCTGATGAATGTTCAGAAGTTTTGTTATGTCACTTCCTCTCGGTGCCATCTTGGGACTGCTGAGTCTAGATTCCTCTCCCGTGGTTCCTTCCTTCTGCCCTTCCAGGTACAAGAGAGAGGAAGGGGATCCCTGCACAACAGGAAATCTGTGCCCTGCTTTTAGGCAAATGGGGAGGGTAGAGAGTTTTTCCTGTGGTCTGTTTCTGAGCTGCGTTCAGCTCAAAACAATTCTTCACTAAAGTGGCATGTTTTGGGGTGACATATTCCAATAACACTCAATTTCATGTAAGTTATCGACGGTCTCTCTCCTGCTAGGCTGGAAGCACTCTGAGAGGGAGGCCTGTGTCCATCTTGACCACCACTGTTATTGCCAGATCCTAGCACAGCGCCTGGTCCATTTATTTGCCAACAAATTCATGGATGATTTTTTTTTTTTTTAAAGATTTTATTTATTTGACAGAGAGAAACACAGTGAGAGAGGGAACACAAGCAGAGGGAATGGTAGCAGGAGAAGCAGGCTTCCTGCCGAGCAAGGAGCCCGATGCGGGGCTCGATCCCAGGACTGTGGGATCATGACCTGAGCCGAAGGCAGATGCCTAACGACTGAGCCACCCAGGCGCCCCAAATTCATGGATGATTGATTTTGAGCTGTTCTGGGCCTCAGTTGCCTTGTCTGTGAAGCCAAGATAATAATCTCGTCTTACCATCACTAGATCTCTCCCTACACTGACGCAGAGGTTCCCAGGGTGGGCATGAGAAGGAGATGGTATAATCTCCTATTTTGACCAAAAAAAAAAAAAGTGTTGTGTAAAATTTTTTTCCCCATCATTTAAATAGTAGCTCTTCCTTACTTGAATGTTCCCAGGGAAATATGGCAAGCTCTGATGGAAAGCAAATCAAGACACATTGCATGCAGCAAACTCCCCGTGAGACTTGTCTCATTTTGTCCCCTCTTGTGACACATTTTGCTAGGAGTCTGAAATGTGTGGCTGCACACCTTCTGCTAAGGAAATTGCACCAAGTGGGGATGGCTGAAGGAGCAGCAAGTGTTGATTTCCCAAGTGCTGCATTCACAAAGGCAGGAAGGATAAGAAATCAGAAGCCCATCTTTGCTTAGCTGCAAAATGGAGTTTTTGAAAAATGTGGCACTGCTCTATTCCCCCTGTGTTTTTAGCAGAAGAGCGGCAGATCTATGGCTCAGTGGGAAAAAGTTCTTCGGGTTGGTGTTGGGTGTCTCGGATCCCAGCCAGGGCACAGTCTGCCTTGTCCTTGGGCAAGCTGCTCTTCTCTGGGGCTCAGTTTCCTCCTCTGATCTGAATGCCTGTAGGGCCCCGCTGGGCTCTAATGTTTTTAGGAAGGTAATAAAAGTATTGACTTGAATTAGCCAAATCCAGGTGCTGCTGCCTTAAGGCGTCTCCTCCCATTCGCAGCTGATGCTGGCATCCCCCGCAACCGAGTCAGCTGGGCTAGCACCTGCATCCACTCCCACAGGGCGGGTGAGGCTGCGTGGCTCATTAAGAGTCCCTGGCCCGACCTCCCAAGCAACCAAGGTCGCAGCTAAGAGATGCAAGGCATTTTGGGTGAAGAGCGGAGCCCCGTGGAGGGGCTGCGAGAAGGGGGAGTTTCGCTCCCCGTGCAGCCGGTCCAAGGATTCATTAGAAAACTGGTGAGTCCATCAGGCGCAGTCTTCCAGGTATGAGTTTAGCTAGACCAGGAAAAACTCTGCTTAGTTCCTTAAGGCTGGAATTTTCAAGAAGCCCAGACATTTGGCTAGGACCTACAAGGAGTATCCTGGGGCTTAGCGGGGCACAGGTTGGGGGCTGGGGAGGGAACTCTGCTCACAAGTTGCTTGCAATGTAATATCACAGCTTTTCTCTGAAGCCTTGTGATGGGCGGTGCGGGCCGGGATATGGGAGAAAGCAGAACACAGGTGAACACAACCTCTGAGAGCTCCCCGGAGGCCCGGGGGAATAGATTGTATATAATTACTGAATTATTCTTTGGCTGGGGAGAATTCTGGGAAGGCCTCCAGGAGGAGGAGTAGCACTCTCGAGGTAGAGCTGGAGGACCTGGAAGGAGAGCATACCAGCGCCCGCGGAGCAGAGGCGCGTGGGGCAGAGAGGTGCCTCGCGTGTCTCGGGAGCCAGCCAGAAGGCCTCTTGGCTGGCCGGAGGCCCAAGCAAGGGGGAGAGATGACTGGAAAGGTAGGTCATCGCTGAGTCTGAGCCTAGAATGCCATGTTCACGATTTTGGGTTTAACCTGTACACACAGTAAAAGGTGACTGATCATTTACCCAGCAGGTGGCTTTTATCTGGCCTGTATAGTGGGTGTGTGTGTGTGTGTTTACTTTGAGCCAACTTTTAAAAATATGGACTTGGATTTCACATACTACCCAGATTTCCAGGCTCTCCTTAACTGACTCAGCCATCCAGCCATCCCCCTGCTTTTTTTATTTGAGAGTGAGAGCACACATGAGCAGGGGCAGAGGGAGAGGGAGAAGCAGGCTCCTCGCTGAGCAGAGAGCCCAGTGCTCCAGCTTCTTAAACATGGGAGGATCTGGCCTCATGGAGACAATCCACAGGAGTGGAGTATCTGAGTCCCCTTTGGACGAGCCCCATAGGGTGCAGCGAGCGTGTCTGCGTACCTGTCCCACCTGGCTTGGCTCGTCTGTGGCACCTTCCAGACCCAGGCCATAGAGGTGTGCCTCAGGAAGGCTCATGGTGGGGTAGCGTCTGGGTGGGGCAGGGGCAGGAATGGAGGCAACGTGCCCATCAGAGACCCATGCGGAGGTTCCAGCAAGAGCCTCCGTGGTGGCAGGGCGTGAAAAGAAAGCTGGCATTCTGTGCCGAAGGAATAGGTGCTGCCTGCTGGTGTGATGTGGGGGCCGGTAAGGTCTCGGTCCCCAATTCACTCCCAGCCAGTGTGAAGCCCACGCTCAAACCATAATAACTTACACCAGATCATTTCGCCTTCCTTATCTCTCTTGATCCGCCACACCCGTGAGTGTGGGGTTGTTACTGTCAGCCCATTCTGTGGGCGAGGAGGTTGAGGCTCCAAGGTGGGGGGTTATTTGCCTAAAGCCCTTAAGCCAGGAAACACAAGAACCTGAGCAAACCTTTACCTTTGGGCTTCCCACCCGAAGCCACCTCTGTTGGTCGGGGCATGCGTCCTTAGGTTGCACAAGGTACTCCTCTCGGGTTTTAAATTAAAAAAAAAAAAAAAAAAAGGAATGCTTCACGAACTTAAGTGTCGTTCTCATGCAGGGCCGTGAGAATCTGTATCATTCCAATTTGAGCATATGCGCTGCCAGAGGGAGTGCCTCTCGCTGGGCTTCTCATTTATTTTTATATTATTTGAGAGAGAGTGAAAGAGAGCATGAGCAGGGGGAGAAGCAGAGGGAGAAGCAGACTTCCCACTGAGCAGGGAGCTGGATGTAGGACTCGATCCCAGGATCCTGGGATCATGACCTGAGCGGAAGGCAGACCCTTAATGGACTGAATTACCCAGGTGCGCCTCTCTGTGTTTTTGTTTTGTTTTTTTTTTTTAAGTGCAACTACACCTAGGCAGGAGAAAGCACTCGGGTTCCCAGCAGAGCACGGTGGTCTCCTGATAGAGAAGGCACTGTAGCCTTGGGGGCCGGGCATGGGTTAGGAGCCAGCCTGCCTGGCCACGAATCCCATTGTTCCCACTCACTGGTGAGTCACGAAATACTGTTGCCTCCGTTTCCTTGGCTGTAAGAAGTGGGGGTGGCACCTACTACGCAGGTGGTTGTGAGGATTCACCGAGCCACTCTGTGCTCTCCCCTGGTTCTCCACGCTTTTCAGAAGCCTGTCCCTCGCCCTGGGTGTCTTGTGCTGAGCAGAGAACAGGAGGGGCCTCGGGGATCCACGCGTGGGTGTGGCCGGAGTACTGGTATACCCTCTCTGCATGGTGTTTGCCAACAGGAGGCTCTGTTGGCACAGAGCCCTCTGGGTCGTGATGGGTGATGGAGGGAGGGAATTGAAGATGGGGCTCACCCTAGCTTTACGCCCTCCTTCTAGGGATTCAGGTCTGGAAGCTTAGATTTCTGGGACAGGCAGAGCAAGGAGGCTGGTGGAAAGCCTCAAGGTAGGCTCCATGCTGCCTGGTGTAATCATTGCTGCTAAACAGCTGGTATTGGGCCGGCCATGATAACCACCTGGTGAAATCCCTTCTGAAACCCCTGAGCTCACAGCCTGCACCCCTCAGAACGGGGACACCGAGCTGGAGTGCTGTTGGTAGAGGCTAGGCAGTTGGCACGGCTGTGGTGTGTGCAACAGGGGCCCTGATGCCTAGGACCTGTGACAGAATGTTACACGGCCCATCACCCGTGCTGATGTGATGAAAGTAAGGACTTTGAGATGCGGAGACCAGCCTGGGTTATCCAGATGGGCCCAATCTAATCACGGGGCTCCTTAAAGGCAGAGAAACTTTGCTAGCTATGGTTCGAGACAGAGAGAGGGAGGCGTGATAAAGGAGGGTGCCTGCCACCTGCTTGGGAAGAGAAGGAAGGGGGCCTTGAACCGAGAAATGTGGGCGACCCCTTGAAACTGGGAAAAGCAAGGGGATAGATTCTCCCCTAGAACTTCCAAAAAGGGACACTGCCCTGCAGACACCTTGATTTGAGCTCAGAGAGACCTACATCCCATTCCTACCCTCCAGAGATGGAGGAAACTCTCCTGGAACCAAGGAAAAACAGGAAGGGGTACAGAGAGATTCCAAAGAGTCTAAGTGTTTGGGCCAGAGCCAAGGCGAAGGAACTGTGATTGGAGTCAAAGGTCAAACCTAACGTAATACATTCAAGGAAATGGGAGCCGAGTTTTAGCTGGACCTTGATGTGGAGTGAGTTTGACCTCCCCTCCTTGAAGCCACCTCTCTAACTGCTGCTCAAGATTTTATTTATTTATTTGACAGAGAGAGAGATCACAAGTAGGCAGAGAGGCAGGCAGAGAGAGGGGGAAGCAGGCTCCCTGCTGAGCAGAGAGCCTGATGTGGGGCTCGATCCCAGGACCCTGAGATCATGACCTGAGCTGAAGGCAGAGGCTTTCACCCACTGAGCCACCCAGGCGCCCCCTCTAACTGCTGCTCAAGACTTCTGGTTAGTTCTCTGTCCTTCAGGATAACTCAAGTGGTTCTCAGTGAATTGAGGGCAAGGGTAGTTTTTCCCTCAGGAAATATTTAGCAATGTCTGAAGAAACTTTTGGCTGTCACAACTGGGAGAGGGGATTGCTTCTAGCACCTAGTGAGTAGAGCCCACGGATATTGCTAAACATTCTACAATGGGCAGGAACTTAGACCTCCCACACACAGCTAAGAGTGATTCTGTGTGTCGACAGTAGGAAGTCTGAAAAACCCAGCAGTAGACAAACTGGGAGGAATGGGTTCAAGTCCATGTGGCTGATGAGTGAGAGACAGCCCTGCTTCTCTGGCTCCTCACTGAAAGGCAGCCACCCCTCAGACAGTCCCCCGAGTGCTGCAAGTCTGGTGGGTTTCTCTGCCCACACATAGGACCAACCCCAACTCGGGCATTAATGACAGGCAGTAAGTGGGACGACTTAGTTTCTTTTTGTGTTTTTCCCCCAAAGATTTAGTTTGAGAGAGCAAGAGAGAGTGCGAGTTTGAGCAGGGGGAGGGAGCCTGATGTGGGGCTCAATCTCGGGACTCTGGGATCATGACCTGAGCTGAAGTAGACACTTAACCTACTGAGCCACCCAGGCATGCCAAGAAGGTAGTCTCAAATCTGAGTAGCCACCAATGGCAATGTCCCTTTGACCATATCTTTCCAGGACTGAGCAGAGAATCCCAGGGACTATTTCAGTGGTCAGGAGATAGAGCTAATGTCAGGATCGCCTCTGAGTCACCCAGAGCTCTTCTCCCTCTGCATTTCCCCATCATCCTTGCCCATCAAGGTAAACTAGATGGTCGCTGCCTACCTTGGTCTGGCAGAGGGGTGGAACCCGCAGTTAAGGTGTAAAGGCCCTGGCCACAGGAGCAGCAATAAGTAGGCTTTGAAATAATTGTCTCATTTGTAGTTTGCAGGGAACTTGACACAATTCGGTATAAACAGAGGCCCCCTCCCTGCTTACAGATGAGGAAACAAGGCTTTGAAAGATGATGTTTCTCAAACGTGAGGGACTGTGGTTCTAGGTGGTGAAACCCCTAGCTACCTGCCCGGATACATCAGGAAAATCTTCACCAAATTATTCCCCAGGCCAACAGTTAGTGTTTCAACCTCTAGAGTCGAAAAGCATTAAGCTCATACTTTGCTCACACTTTCCATCACCCCAATTCTCACCATTGTGATAACCACAGTTAGTACCCCTCATCTTCCCCATCCCAAACGCTGCCAGGTGGAAAACTGGCAAGGAGACAGTAAGAACATCTTCCCGGCCTACCGGTGTCCCACAGCACATTCAGGCAAGGTGACCGGGCTACTCCTTACTGAATGGCAGACGTGAGACGGGCACGGGCAAACAGTGCTTCTCTCTGGTGGCAGCTCTGTGGGTAAATGCTAATTTCTTCTTCATGCCTCTCTGCATTTTCCAAAATGGTTATATTCATTCTATAATGAAGGGGGGGGGGAAGTTTTGAAACCCACATTTCCTAAGAAATAATACAGAAAAGGGGCACCTGGGTGGCTCAGTGGGGTAAAGCCTCTGCCTTCGGCTCAGGTCATGATCTCAGGGTCCTGGGATCGAGCCCCGCATCAGGCTCTCTGCTCAGCAGGGAGCCTGCTTCCCTCTCTCTCTCTGCCTGCCTCTCTGGCTGCTTGTGATCTATCTCTCTCTGTGTCAAATAAATAAAATCTTAAAAAAAAAAAATACAGGAAAGCTGTGACTCTAGAACCTACATCTTTCCAAACTGAACCAGGCTCTGTCATCTTTACTTTTTAGTAACATTTGGAAAATTCACCAGTGCTTCCCACACTGCTGTGTCCTTAGAAAATGTAGGACAAAAAGTCAAAGTATTACTGCCTGTCCCAGAAAGATTAGAGAGAGGGCTATGGCATGCTTCCTTCATCGTGGCTGACCCTAAAGGTCCAACCAAAATGGTGGCCATGTGGGCAACTCTCTTCACACTCAGAGAAGGCTGCTTAATGATGATGGTCTCCGAAGAGAAGCCTGTGCGCTTTTTTTTTTTTTTTTTTTTAAAGATTTCATTTGAGAGAGAGCACAAGTGGGGAAGAGCAGAGTCAGAGGGAGAAGCAGGGAGCCCGATGTGGGACTCCATCCCAGGACCCTGGGATCATGACCTGAGCTGAAGGCAGACTCTTAACTAACTGAGCCACCCAGACCAAGATTTACGATTTTATTTTTTTAAAGATTTTATTTATTTACTTTACACAGAGAGAGAGATCACAAGTAGGCAGAGAGGCAGGCAGAGAGAGAGGAGGAAGCAGGCTCCCCGCTGAACAGAGAGCCCGATGTGGGGTTAGATCCCAGAACCCTGAGATCATGACCAGAGTGGAAGGCAGAGGCTTTAACCCACTGAGCCACCCAGGTGCCCTGATTTATGATTTTAGAATCTTCTTTCTGGGGGATCCTACTTTTAGAGCTGTCTTCTCCAGCCACCTGAGTGGTACTGTTCTTTTAAAGAATCCCATGCAGTAATAGTTTCCATAGAGGGCTGATTGCCTGCTGGGGCTTAACATCTGCAGTCTTTTGTTGTCACAGCAGCCCTGCAGGTAGCTGGTCATCGTCCTCCCCCATTTACAAGTAGGACTGCAGCGGCTAAGCGAGATAACTAGTGCTTGTAAGCGTGGGAGTTCACAGCCAAGGCTGTCTCTAGCTCCCGAGTGCAAGGTCGTCTTACTGTTTTCTGCTGCTTTCTTCTCCCCCCAAGTTCTGAATTAGGGGAAGGCATTACTCATTCCTGTCTGGGGGAATAAGATCCTTTCTTTCCTGTTCAGTTCCCAGGGATCCAAGTCCAATGTGTTTCATCTATACATTGAAAGATGTATAGATGAGAGCCCCTAGATCTGTAGAAGCCCAGTGTTAATCACTTGTTCTGAATGGTACTCACCTCTTCCTACCACAGGAGGCTTGAATTGGGGGCACGCAGGCAAGGAACTCCTCCTCTGACGCCCTGATAATAGAGAAGGTCACAGGCCTCTCCTCCACTGCAAGGCTTCCTATGATGGCCGGGCTTGCAATCAGCTTGCATTTATTGAGCATTTACTATGTGTCAGGCTCGGAGCTCCTGTCTTTTGACCCAGTTTGTGGTCTTTGCTCCCCATCAGGGGGCCTCACAGATGGGAATGAAGAAGGATCAAGGCAGGAGGGGGACCTTGGCTTCTACTGTATAGCTCAAGGGAATGTGAGTCATAAGGCAAGAAATTACTGCCCTGGGATTGTGGGCTCAGGCTTGCAGCAACTAGCCATAAATCAGAGAACTCAGACTGCACACAAGAACAGACCTTAGGGAAGGAGGAACTGGCATATTGAGGCAGGCTTTCCTGCTGGTGCTTGCTGGCACCGGGCTCTGCTAGCTGACCGGGGAGGTTGGTGAGCCTTTCGAGGGCAATGAGCATCCACCGGGAGTCACTCTTCATCCACTGAAGAAGCACCAATGCCATTTTCTTCTTTACTGTCAGGAGCAAGGGAAACAGCCAGACCAGGACAGATAACTTACATTCCAAGTAAAATCTGATTAAAAGCTGTTTGTAAGATAGTGGCCTTGTATCTAAAGTGACCATTCATCTCAGTTAGGCCAGTTTATGCTTGTCTCAGCATAATTAGAAAACACGCTCCTCTTTCCACTAGAAACTATTCTGATGTTGCCAATAAAGGGACTATATGGTCACCTCGCTTATACAGCAGGTGTCAACTTATTGCTCCTTTGGCCTCCCCGATAGAATGAATGGATTTCCTGTGTTTGAGGAAAGGTTAATCTGCACAGACTCTCATTTTGTGAGAAAGAAGCGGATGCTACAGATGACATTTCCTCCCCATCCATCTTCAGTCTGGGGGGCGTGTGTGCCCGTGCGTGTGCATGCACTTGCACATAGTGTCTGGCGTCAGTCGCCATTCTTTGAACAGTCCCACGCGTTTTTGTGAATCTCAGTTCCACAGCCAAATGCCTATTGGAGTCACAAGAAGGCAGAGATCAGGAAGCCTTGAGTGGATTTCATAGTGATGCACCAAATCTTGCATCCAGCGGCAAACTATGGGGGGCAGGGCTGGGGGACTCCAGATACAAAGTAGTCCCAAATTGAGCCATTGCCTGTGAAACAGCGACAGCTTGGCCTCTCTTTTACCCCGTCCTATCTTTTTTACCCCCACCGCTTTCCCAGACGACTCATCCCAGGAGCCCTCTCCTGTTCTCCAAAATGGGATATTCTGTCTCCTCAAACAGCCAAGATAAACTGGCCAAATAAAAATGGGCCAAGACAACTGGGATTCCTTGGCTGACATATTGAGGACTTCAACATGGCAAGAGTCAGAGCTCTGACATCAAGGTGGCATTTCATTTTGGATACAGACCTTAATTCTTAGATCCTATCATTTGCAGCTTTGAAGGCCAATCAGCAGAATTTGGGAGTGCTCCTGTTTTCTTGGGAATGTGGAAAACAGCTCCCCATAGACTGACTACAAATAAAAGCAAAAATAATGGTGGGACAAGAGTGTCACCTAGTGGCAAAGGCATGCTCTCATTTCTTTGTGTCAATAAAGCTAATATCAAAAGCCCATAGAAGGTACCCAGTAATTACTAGGGATTATTGTTACTATTTTAATTGAAAGATAGTTGGCATACAGTGTCACACTAGTTTCAGGTGTACAACATAGGTGATTTTTGCAAGTCTATGTGTTACACTATGCTCATCACAAGAATACCTACCATCTGTCACCATACGGTATTAGGATACCGTTGTATATCTTTCCCATGCTGTACATTTTATCCCCAGGACATTGCATAACTGGAAACCTAAATGTCACACTGCCTTACATCCCTTTTGCACACCCCCCTACCTCTTCTCCTCTGGCAGCCATCAGTCTATTCTCTGTATTTTTGAGTTTCTTTCTGCTTTTTGTTTATATATTTGTTTTTAAGATTCCACATACAAGTGATATTATAGGGCATTTGTTTTTCTCTGTTTGACTTACTTCACTTAGCATAATCTTCCGTTCATCCATGTTGTTGCACAGGGCAAGATCCCATTCCTTTTCATGGCTGGGTAATATTCCACTGTGTGTGTGTCTACACATCATTTCTTTATGCATTCATTAATTAGACACTTAGGTTTTTTCGATATCTTGGCTATTGTAAATAATGCTACATCAAACACAGAAGTGCTTGTATCCTTGAATTTGTGTTTTTGTTTTCCTTCTGTAAATACCCAGCTGGAATTACTGGATCTTATATTTCTAGCTTTAATTTTTTGAGAAAGCTCCATGCTATTTTTCACAGTGGCAGTACCAATTTCCATTCCCACCAAAAGTACACAAGTAATCCTTTATATCCTCATCAACACTTGTTATTTCTTATCTTTTGATTTTAGCCATTTTGAATGGTGTGAGGTGATAACCCATGGTAGTTTTGATTTGCATTTCCTTGATGATGGGTTATGTTGAGCATCTTTTCTTATGTCTGTTGGCCATTTGTATGTCTTCTTTGGAAAAATGTCTGTTCAGGTCCCCTGCCCATTGTCTAATTGGATTATTCGCTTTTTTTGGTATTCAGTTGTAGAAGTTTTTTTTTTAACATATTTTGGATATGAACCTCTTATTGGATATACCATTTGCATTTCTCTTCTCCTACTCAGTGGGTTGCCTTTTTGTTTTGTTGATGGATTCCTTTGCTGTGCAAAAGCTTTTTATTTTGATGTAATTTCAATAGTTTATTTTTGCTTTTGGTCCCCTTGTCTGAGGAGACATATCTAGAAAAATATTGCTAAGGCTAATATCAAAGAAATTACTGCCTGTTTTCTTCTAGGATTGTTATGGTTTCATGTCTCACATTGAGGTCTTTAATGTGTTTTGAGTTCATTTTTGTGTGTGCTGTGAGAAAGTGGTCTGGGTTCATTCTTTTGCATGTAGCCGTCCAGTTTTCCCAGCACCATTTATTGAAAAGACTGTCTTTTCCCCATTGTATATTCTTGCCTCTGTTTTCATAGATTCATTAACCATTAAAGCATTTTTTTTCCTGGGTTTTCTATTCTGTTTCACTGGTCTATGTGTCTGCTTTTGTGCTGGTACAATATTGTTTTGGTCGTGACAGCTTTGTAGCATATCTTGAAATCTGGAGTTGTGAAACATTCAGCTTTGTTCTTCTTAAGATCGCTTTGGCTATTTGGGGTCTTTGGTGATTCCATGTAAATCTTAGGACTATTTGCTTTGGTTCTGTGAAAAATACTGCTGGTATGTTGATTGGGATTGCATTGAATCTGTAGATTGCTTTGGGTGGTATGGACATTTTGACAATATTAAGTCTTCCAATCAATTAGCATGAGATAGCTTTCCATTTGTTTGTATCATCTTCAATTTCTTTCACCAGGGCTTTATGATTTTCAGAGTACAGGTCTTTTACCTCCTTGGTTAAGTTTATTCCTAGATATTTTATTCTTCTGGGTATAATTGCAAATGAAATTGTTTTTATAAATTCTTCTACTTCATTATTAGTGTATGAAAACACAACCAATTTCTGTGTATTAATTTTATATCCTGCAAGTTTACTGAATTTATTCTAATAGTTTTGTGGTAGAGTCTAGATTTTCTGTGTCTAGTATTGTGTCATCTGCAAATAGTGACAGTTACTTTTTCCCTGCCAATTTGAATGCCTCTTATTTCTTTTTCCTGTCTGATTGCCATGGCTAGGACTTTCGGTACTGTGTTGAATGAAAGTAGTAAGGGTGAACATCTTTGTCTTTTTCCTGATCTTAGAGGAAAAGCTCTCAGTTTTCACTATTTTTTTAAAGGGTTTTTTAATTTTATTTATTTATTTGACAGAGATATCACAAGTAGGCAGAGAGGCAGGCAGAGAGAGGATGAAGCAGGGTCCCTGCTGAGCAGAGAGCCCGATGCAGAGCTCCATCCCAGGATCTGAGATCATGACCTGAGCTGAAGGCAGAGGCTTAACCCACTGAGCCACCCAGGTGCCCCTCAGTTTTCACTATTGAGTATGATGTGAGCTGTGGCCTGTATTATGTTGAGGTGTGCTCCCTCTAAACTTACTTTGTTCAGAGTTTTTATGATGAACAGATGTGAATTTTGTTATTCTTTTTCTACATCTTTTGAGATGATCATGGGATTTTCATCTTTGGTTTTGTTGCTGTGGCGTATCACATTGATTTTGTGAATATTCAACTATTTTTTGCATGCCCAGAATAAACCCCAATTGATCACGGTGAAAGATGCCTTTAATGTGTTGTTGAATATGATTTGCTAATATTTTGCTGAGGATTTTTGCATCTATATGCATCAGAGATATTGGCCTATGATTTTTACTTTTTTTTAGTGTGTTAGTCTGGATTTGGTATTAGGGTAATGTTGGCCTCATAGAATGCATTTAGAAGCTTTCCTTCTTCTGTTTTTCTTCCATCCTCCCTCACAATAGTTGAAGGGGAATAGGTATTCACTCTCCCTTTAAACGTTTGGCAAAATTCACCTATGGATACATCTGGTCCTTGATTTTTGTTTCTTGGGAGCTTTTGATAACCAATTCGATCTCATTATTAGGAATCAGTCTGTTCTGAATTTTTATTTCTTCCTGATTTAGAATTATAGAAGATTATTTATCCATTTCTTCTAGGTTGTTCAATTTATTGGCATATGACTTTTCAGAGTAGTCTCTATAATCCTTTGTATTTCTCTGGTGTTGGCTGTTACTCCCCTGTTTCATTTCAGATTTTGTGTCCTCCCCCTTTTTTCCTCTTGAGTCTGGCTAAAGGAGTATCAATTTAGTTTATTTTTCAAAGAACCATTTCTTGGTTTCATTGATCTTTTCTATGTTTTCAGGTTTTGTTTGTTTGTTTTTAGTCTTTATTTTATTTCTACTATGATCTTTATTATTCCCTTCCTTCTACCAACCTTGGGTTTTGTTTGTACTCCCTTTCCTAGTTCTTTTAAGTGTGAGGTTAAATTGTTTTTTTGAGATTTTTTCTTGTTTCTTGAGGTAGGCTTGTATTTGCTATAAATTTTCCTCTTAGAACTGCTTTCACTGTGTCCCAAAGATTTTAGACAGTTGTTTTCATTTTCACTTTTCATCAGGTATTTTTAAATTCTTTATTTTTTTATTGCCCACTGGCTATTTAGTAGCATGCTTTCTGGCCTCCACATGCTTTGTGCCTTTTTTTTCTTGTGAATGATTTCTTTTGATTCACACAGCTGTGGTTAGAAAAGATGCATGATATGATTTCAGTCTTCTTAAATTTATTGAGACTTGTTTTGTGGCCTAACATATGACCTCTCCCAGTGAATGTTCCGTGAATACTTACAAAGAATGGTTTTGGATGGAATGCTATGTATATATTGTTAAGTCCATCTGGTCTACTGTGTCCATTCAAAGACACTGTTTCCTTATTGATTTTTCTGCCTGGGTGATCTATCCATTGAAGTAAGTGGAGTGTTAAAGTCTCTTATTATTGTATTACTGTCAATTTCTCTCTTTATGTCTGCTAGTATTTGCTTTAGGTATTTAGGTGCTCCAATGCTGGGTACATAGAAATCTGTATTCTTTTGTCAAATTAATCCCTTTATCATAATGCAATGTCCTTTTTGTCTCTTGTTACAGTTTTTGTTTTAAAGTCATTTTGTCTGATCTCAGTATTGGTACCTCAGCTTTTTTTTTTTTATTTTTATTTTTTTTAGATTGAAACAAAATGTTACATTAGTTTGCAAGTGTACAACTTAGTGATTTTACAAGTTTATGATAAGCTATGTTCACTGCCAGTATAGCTACAATCTGGTCCATTACATCACTGTTGTAATAGTGACTGTATTCCTTATGCTCTGCTTTTTATTCCTGTCACTTACTCATTCCATAACTCGAGGTCTGAATCTCCCTCTTCTCTTCACCCATTTTGCCCATCCCCCCGACCTCCCTCCTGCCCTGGCTAGCATCTGTTTGCTTTCTGTATTTGTGGTTCTTTTTCTTTCTTTTTTCTTCCTTCCTTTTCTTTCTTCCTTCCTTTTCTTTCTTCCTTCCTTTTCTTCCTTCCTTCCTTCCTTCCTTCCTTCCTTCCTTCCTTCCTTCCTTCCTTCCTTCCTTTGATTTTATTTATTTATTTGACAGAGAGATCACAAGGAGGCAGAGGCAGGCAGAGAGAGGGGAAGCAGGTTCCCTGTCGAGCAGAGATCCCAATGCAGGGCTCTATCCCAGGACCCTGAGATCATGACCTGAGCCAAAGGCAGAGGCTTTAACTCACTGAGCCACCCCGGTGCCCCAG
>CM053608.1:85559427-85581568 GCA_028646535.1 Procyon lotor | reverse complement strand
TTATAAACTTAAGGACCATGCAGATGAGGGGAGGCAAAACCCTAGAAATCTCAGAGAACTGAATTTCATGGCACTCTACTTTCCTGAATTTTGAGCCAAAATTTTTTAGCAAGCAGAGACCGCTTGTTTTAGAGCATGAAGAAAAGGCATTTTGGGTGGAAAAAGAAATTTAGGGACTCTTGGCTGGTTCTGTTGGTAGAACATATGGCTCTTGATTTTAGGGTGAATTTGAGCCCCATATTGGGTGTAGAGGTTACTTAAATCAACTCGAAAAAATAGCTTAATACAACTGAAAAATAACAAACCACAACTACACGAAACAGTCTGAATCTTATGGATACAACACTGAGCAGACAACATGCTAACTAGGTGATGGCTAGGTTGGTGAGTGCTTGTGACAATTTACTGAACTGTATAGACTATGATTTGTGCATCCTTCTGTATGCAAGTTATATTTCAACACATTTTTTACAGTATCCCATATGATTCTATTTAAGCTTCCCCCAAAAGGCAAAACCAAACTATTGCTTAGTAGTACACACAGAGGTAGTAAAAATATAAAAAGCCAATTACGTTCAGAATGCAGGAAAGGGTTTAAGATCAGGAGTGGGTGAGATTAGGGCCTCCTATCAGGGAACCTTGATTTACTGAACTGCCAGCAAGTTCTATTTCTTGGCCTGAATGGTGCTTACATAAGCACTTGCTTTAGAACTCTGTTAAACTGAACATGTAAGTTTTATGCACTTAGAAAACAAATTAAGATTCAACCCAATCTGGGACGCCTGGGTGGCTCAGTTGGTTAAGCAGCTGCCTTCGGCTTGGGTCATGATCCCAGGGTCCTGGGATCGAGTCCCACATCGGGCTCATTGCTCAGCGGGGAGCCTGCTTCTCCCTCTGCCTCTGCCTGCTTGTGTTCTCTCTCTCTCTCTCTGAAAAATAAATAAAATCTTAAAAAAAAAAAAAAAAAGATTCAACCCAATCTAAATGTCTACCAATAGGGGACTATTTAAATTAACTATAATACAATCATGGAATGTATTCTGTACCATTAAAAATGAGACTTGGGGCACCTGGGTGGCTCAGTTGGTTAAGCAGCTGCCTTCGGCTCAGGTCACTATCTCCAGGTCCTGGGATCAAGCCCCTCTTTGGGGCTCCCTATTCATGGGGAGTCTGCTTCTGCTTCTCTCTCCCTCTGCCTCCCCCCCCAACTTGTGTACTCTCTCAAATAAATAAAATCTTTAAAACAAAAATATGGCAATTATATGCTTATAAGGTCCTATATGCCTCTAAGGACCTGAGGCCCATATTGTGTCCTAAAATGACAAAGCCATGGTAGAAACGAATCGAGTATGATACTATACACACACACACACACACACACACACACACACACAGAGAATACCTTTATCTCTAAAATAGACAAGAAATGATTCAATATTGCCTTGAGGAGACCAGCAACCAAATTTTGTATTATGTGCATTTGTTATCCTTCAAATAGAAAGAAAAATAATTAACTTTGGAAAATATTTGTTTATCGCACAGTTCTTTCCAGATTTTCACATCTAGCCTCACCTTTTATTGTCAAGTATTTTAGCAAAGAACTGGCATTCAAATATGGTGGGCCAACCATGGCCACATTAATGACACAAGGATTTTTCTGAGCTAACATTTCTCAAGCACCTATTAGGGACTTGGCAGAGTTAGACACTGTAAAAACAAAGTTAAATGGGACAAAAATCTAAGCCTTCATGGAAAGGGAAGGTGGTGAAGAAGAGTGAGGAGGGAGAAGAACAGGAGGCCATTTGGCACCATGGGGATTTTTCTTCCTGCACCCATTTAGTCTTGGTCTTTGTCTTAGAGGGAATCAGGTCATATTCCTTGTCTTGACAAGTCTTAGAAATCCACCAGAAAGCACAGAGCTCACGAATGAATCCCACATGTTTAGCACTAGGCAACGCATTAAATCCCTCAGTGATAGAATCTTCATCTTTCTACACCTCTGAAGCTCTCTTACCCTTTATCCCTGTTGCTTCAGCTTCCCGGAAGGCAGAGGTGAGATCCTAGGTAGGTGGGCTTTTCTCATCTCTGCTGTTTGATAGGATCCAAGGACAACGTAACCGATACTGCAGAGGAGATGTCGAGGGCCCCAAATAATGTGGGGTAAGAAAAAGCAGAGGACATTTCCCACCACAGACCAGACAAGTGTCCGTTCCTCGCTCAGGATGGGAGGAATGGAATAGAGGACCCGAATGACTTGGGTGAGGAAGCCTTGCCTTCTGCTCGTTGCCATGGTTCCGATTTACCTGTGGTTAGGTTCTGAAAACTCTTTCCCAAAGAAATTCTTTCAGCCATTTCCTGAAACAGTTTTTTTGAACGGTTGTAAAAAATCCGGGTCATCTTTTTTTTTCTTCCAGTTTTATTGATATAATTAACATATAACATTTTAATGTAAGATGTACAACATAATGACCCGATATATGTATTTACTGCCAAATTTTTTACCACAATAAGTTAATTTCCATTGCTTCACATAGTTACATTTTTTCCCTTTGTTCTGAACATCTAAGATCTACTCTCTCAGCAACTTTCCAACATGCAATACGATATTGCTAACCAGAGTCATCATGTTGTACATTACCATCTCCACAACTTAATTTATCTTAAAACTGGAAGTTGGTATCTTTTGATTGTCTTCACCCAATGCCCTACCAAGACTCCTGCCACACACACCCCCCAATCTCTGGCAACCCCAATCTGATCTGTTTTTGAGTCTGAGTTTTTTTAGATTCTACATTGAGATCACAGTATTTGTCTTTCTCTGTCTGACTTATTTCACTTAGCCTAATGCCCTCAAAGTCCATCCATGTTGTCGCAAATGGTAGGATTTCCTCGCTTTTGTGAGGCTGAGTAATAGTCCATTGTGTATGTGTGTGTATAAACACACACCACACACCATATTTTCTTTATCCATTCCCCTGGTGATGGACACTTAGAGGCAGTTTCCATACTTTGGCTATTGGTAATGCTGCTGCAATGACCACAAGAGTGCAGGTAGTTCTACTTTGAATTTTCTAAGGCACCTCCATGCTGTTTTCCAGAGTGTCTGCACTAAATTACATTCCTGCTAATAGCATACAAGGTTCTCGATTTGGATCACCTTAAAGGACAGAGGTTTAGAAGCATCTCATTGCTGTAGTGATCCAAACCCACGCTCCTCTTGTCTTCATCAAAACCCCACTTGCTGCTCTTGCCTGCCAATGGGTATTGATGGTGGGGATGGGAAGCGTAGGTAGGGAGAAAGGGGTCTTCCTGAGGTGAGTGGCATGTGGAGGAAGGGTAGCAGCTGTTAAAATCCACATGCACCCTCTCTTCGTAAGGCTCACCCCCTGGATTTGGCCATAATGGGCGACAGCTACTTTCGGCTGCAGGCGTTTCCATTGGAATCTGCTGGGGAAAGGGTTCTGTGGAGCTCTGGGAAGGGGAGAGGTCATAAGGCCAGCTGGCCAGAGGGAAAGGATAACCGGGGTAACAGTTGTCATTAAGAGAATGTCTCCCCAAGGCAGTGTTTCTATTCCACGTTTGCCGATCGTCGTAGTCAGAGAAGACTCCAGAAACAGGATGAAACAGGTCCCCGCTCTTATAGATCCAACTACTGGACAGTTTGCATTTCTCATAGAGCTTAGCGGGGCCCAAGGTGGATGTGGGGTCTGCCAGGTCAGTGGTTCCCCCCAAGCAATAGCTCTTGGAGAAGAATAAGCAATCATTCAGAGACTTCTGCTGGGGAGTGTTAGCTATTAAACGTCCACTGTAACTACCGGGCAACTGGACGCCCTCCTGGAAAGACCAAGTTAAAGGTAAACTTCCCCAACTTTGGGTTTCACCTGGAAGAGACTAGAAAGGAGAGCGAAAAGCTCACATTAATAAGTTAAGCAAATTGACACGACGACCACAGGCAGCCAGAGTTACTCTGTACAAATAAGCGCCCTGTCCGATATTCTTCATTCCTCACATACTTGCAGCACAGACACACGGCACGGTTTCACCGCAAGCACTTGAAGCCTGGCAGAAGTCAAGGTTGCCCCCACGTCCACCGTGCTGCCCGCTCACCAGTCGGAGCCGAGTTACTCTCACTCCTCTGACTCTGAGCAGAGTGTGTTGAAAATGTTTCATCCTCAAACACAAATCTGATACAGTAACTACCTTGTTACTTGTTAAAGCCTTGTTACGTGAGAAACTTGTAAGAGACTATTTAAGAAAAATCAAACTACAGCTTCAAAGATTTATGTTATACTCAGAATAACTCTCAGTGGATCGATCTCTCTTGCTTGCTCACCCAGTCTGTCTCTCTCTCTCTCTCTCTCTCTCTCTCTCTCTCTCTCACACACACACACACACACACACACACACACACACACACACGTCATTTCCTTCCTTGACTTTTCTACTTTTTAGCACCATTTGCAGTCTGAGAGACGAGGGTTGTTTTGTTGCTGTTTTTCTAAAGAGCCTTTCCTCCAAGCTCACGGGGATTTTGTTGAATCGCAAATAGGACCTCTAGAAAATGAAGTAGCAAACTTATTTCTATCAAGAAAGGAAGCGTACTACTCTCCAGTTCATCATAGGGAAACAAGCTGGTTGAGAATTAAATGATCTGCTTGCTTATGTAACAAGAGGGTGGAGGTAGAGAGACTATGATCAGGTAGAGGGAGTAGGAGGAAAAAGACTTGTCCCATGGCTGGGAGAAAGGGTGCGGAACCTGCCATTTGGTTTCAGGGGCTCTCATGTCCCTGTAACAAACCCAAATGACATGTAGTTTTCTACGTAAGGCACATTTAGAATCTCTAGGGATAGACTGGCTCCATCTCTGTCCTCATGAAAAGAAATGTGGAGCGCAGAGCAGTAGTAAAATATAGGAACTGGTGTCATTATTAAGCACACAAACCCTCCGACCCATATCATGCCTGTAAAGCCAAAGGTTTCACATCACGTGTGGCCTCTCCATCCCCCAACCCTGCAGGTGGCCAGTGTTTTCAGAAACTTCCTGGTTATTTCATCCGGGTTGAATCTGCTAACCTATTTAGGGTAAGAATGGCCATTTTGGAAAGAAACTTTGAAATACAAGGCTGATATTTTGCTGAGACCACTTTAGGTTCATTTCTGAACCAAAATATAAAGTGCCAAACAGAGATTAAGTACTAATCCAAGTCTCTCCTTGTAACTGTAACTTTAAGAGTATCTGAGAGCATGTGGCAAAGATGGTAGAAATTAAGAGGAAAACCCGAGATTCCACTTCTTTTCCCTGGGGGATGCTGCCCTGTAGACAGACCAAAGACGGGATAGTTTTGACCTCATTTGTCGGTGGGGAGGGACCGGGGAAGGGTACCGTCCTCACTGCAGGGGTGGGGAGACGCCATATGTTTTGAACACACAGGGGGCCCGTTACCTTTGTCTCCGGGCCCTCCTTCAGCTTTAAGGAGACAGAGGCAGACGCTGCCGCCGCTGCCGTCGCCGTGTGTGCTTTCTTCATTGTTCTTCTTGCCTCGGCTTCCAATTTGGTTTCTGGTTTTGGATGATCGTGCTCTCCCTTTGACTTACAGGAGACAAGGAGGTCAAATAAACAGCAAGATCGGACCTCACGGCGTGTGTTACCCCGTGCCCTGCCGCCCAGCTGGGTGCTGCCGCTGGCACAGGACTTTATAAACCTCTTGGGCCCGTCCCGTGCTTTCCTGCCCGCCCTTGTTCACAGTGCCCCTCGCCCACCCGGTGAGGTCACACTCGCAAGTGCAACAAGTGACACGAAGTGCTTCCTACGGTGTGCGGAGGAGGCTGCGACAAACACCGGACCTCGCTGAATCCTCGGCATCAGGCCTGCAGCCATTCTCACCACCCCAGCTTACAGAAGAGGAAACCGGAGCCCGGGGAGACTCCACCAGCCGGGCGACCTCCTCTCCCTCCCCTCCCTTGACTGAGCGGGGAGCCGAGATTCAGAGCACGCTGGGGCTGGCCGAGCTGAGAGCCAGCCAGGGGCCATTCGGGAATTTGGGAGCTGGCTGGCCGTTGGACGTGAGCCGTGGTGGGACTGCTGTGATCACAGATGCCGGCCCACGGGGCACGCCACTGCCTAGACCCGGGCATTCTGCCATCAGAGGCCAGGCTTATCTTGTTTCTACCACCACCCCCTCAAGGACTCCTGCATACCCACATTTCGGGTCTGTCAGAGCCAGCCACACGAGCCACGGCACTGAGCTAGCCCGAGTGTGATCAGATTACTGAAGGCTGCCTCCCCCGACGAGCCCCGAGGCAGAGTCCGCCGGCTCCCCTCCTGGGGCTCCGGGCCTTGGCGCCTCTGTGGAGGGGTGGGTACAGACATCTGCTTGCCCAGAGCACGCCTCGGGGTTGGTACGGGCTCGCACTCCCCTGCCTGTCTCCTGTATGAAACGTCCCCCTGAGCTCTGCACACACTTGCTGAATTAGAGAAACGTCCCCTCATAACTCTAAGTCAAATCCAACCTGGAAGAATATGAAGCGTCCGTCATGCCTCCAGAAGTTGGTGACCGGGAAGCCCCCGTGGCCTCGGCAAGGAATGAGCTTCAGGGGCCCGTCACAGTTGGGACAGCGTTTCCCTGTAAGAGAGCACAAGCAGGTGACCCTGCCAACTGAGTCCTGAGTCTGTGCGGCCCTGGCAGTCGGCGCCTGACTCCAGGAATGGTGGAGAATGGACCTGGGCGCAGCGTTATGGGCTCCCTTCCACTGGCCATTACCTCTGACCACAGGAGGCCTGGCCATCAAAGCCTCCCAGACCAGTTTCACACGGGGACAGAGGAAGTGGTTTCCTACAGACTGGGACATCTCACGGGTCAAGGGAGAGCTCTTCTGAGCAGAAAATCCCTCCCTCTGTATTTACTGAGACTTGAAATTCTTTGTAGAGAAGAGGATAGAATTCTTTTGCTCCACAATGAGACTTAAGGGTCAAGGAGCAAAGTCACAGGAGAGAAAGAGCACAGCCCCTAAATTTTCATTCAAGTGTAAAGGATTGAGACCAGATCCTTTCCTGAGAGCCAGTCTTCAAGACAGCTTACAAGGAAAGAACATAAGGTAACTTGAGGTCTGAAGTGGGCAAGGCACAGGGGAATGCCGGACGGCTCTGTTTCACAATCTGATGAATGTGATAACGAGAAACATGATGAACAGGATTATGGTATGGACCTGAATGGCGTGGACTGGAGTCTAATCTCAAACCTCATCCCATTGCTCCCACTCTGGACCAAAGCGTTGGCGTTCACTGAACTCCTGGGCGGTGGAGGGGAGAGGAGACCCATTCCCCAAGATGTCAAGTGTCCACACGTGATCAACAATGTTCTCCTGGGCTTTCTGGGGGTGCACTGATGAACTAATGTGAGTCCCCTAAGTGATGCCTCTGCTTTGGCACAGACATCTTGGCCTTGAGTCAGGGGCCTTAACCCAAGGGCGCGGTTCTGTTAGCGGGTGCTCTGGGCACCGGGAGAACCACAGGGCAGACACCCAGGGGTGAGGAGGCGGCTGGACGCCTGCTTCCTCACTGTGCCGCTAACCCCACTCACTCTGCTGCTTCTGCCGGGCTTTGTCGCAGATGGCGGGTCGCAGGTAGACCTTGCGGCCCTCTTCGGCCGAGCAGTCGCGGCTGCACACCACCACCCCCAGGCAGGACTTCTTGAGGATGCGGGAGTTGTGGTTGTTGGTGTTGCGCATGGCCCAGCTGCTCAGGTGCCGCTGCGCGTTCCTGTCGTCCGAGCTGTAGATGTGCTTCTCGTAGGAATCGGGCCATTCCTGGAACCAGTCGGTCTTTTTCACATTCTGATAGAAACACAAAAAATATCACTTTTTTTTTTTTTTTTTTTTTTAGATTTTTATTTATTTGACAGAGAGAAACACAGCGAGAGAGGGAACACAAGCAGAGGGAATGGTAGCGGGAGAAGCAGGCTTCCTGCCGAGCATGGAGCCCGATGTGGGGCTCGATCCCAGGACCCTGGGTTCATGACTTGAGCCGAAGGCAGACGCTTAATGTCTGAGCCACCCAGGTGCCCCTATATTGCTGTATTTTAAGCGAGAAAACATGACTGTGTGGGGCGCCTGGGTGGCTCCGTCAGTTAATAGCTTGTCTTCGGCTTAGGTCATGGTCCCAGGGTCCTGGTCAGCAGGAAGCCTGCTTTTCCCTCTGTCCTTCCCCTTCCTGTGTTCTCTTTCTCTCTCTCAAATAAATAAATAAAATCTTTAAAAAAACACACAATACAACTGTTCATGGATGTGAAGGTAATTTGGCCTCCAAGAGCTGTGGAGACCTTTGGCAAAGACCAACCAGGGTTTCGCTCCGACAGCAGGATCTGAACATGGCACAGCGACATCAACAGGCCTGCTCTGTCTATGGAACGTCTGCTCCCTAGACCAAGACGAGCTGTCATTCAGTGCCAGCCCCTTCCCCTGAGTTCTACCCCATTGATGTTTCTCTAGTCCTTGGTGAGAAGACCTACTGACCATTTCTAACAAAGGAGTTGAGGGTGAAGGAATATGATTGTGTTCTTACACAATCACAATGGAGAACACTGTGGCGGCGTAGTGAGATGATGTCTCATACCACACTAGTTACCTTAATGGGAAGGCGAAGGGTTTATGCAGCACCAGAGCAGCAGACAGCATATGACTGAGCTTATGCAGTCACCAGAGTTGAGAAAACTGGAGAGCCTGGGTTTGGGAGGGTTCTGACAGCCACTTTCTCCCCTGGGGGGAGCTTCTTCCTTTTTCTCTACTTCTAGATCCGTGGGCCTCCAACAAGGCAGGGGGAAGGAAGAGTTTACTTTGGCTGGAAAGTTCTATGTTCTTGTCTAGTACTGGCACTACTCCCCAGGCGTGAACATCTAAGCTCTCCTTAAAAAAGATCATCAGCGGGGCGCCTGGGTGGCTCAGTCGTTAAGTGTCTGCCTTCTGCTCAGGTCATGACCCCAGGGTCCTGGGATCAAGCCCCACATCAGGCTCCCTGCTCGGCAGGAAGCCTGCTTCTCCCGCTGCCATTCCCTCTGCTTGTGCTGCTTGTGTTCCCTCTCTCACTGTGTTTCTCTGTCAAATAAATAAAAAAAATCTTAAAAAAAAGATCATCAGGGACACGTGGGTGGCTCGGTTCGTTAAGCGGCTGCCTTAGGCTCAGGTCATAATCCCAGAGTCCTGGGATCGAGTCCCACATCAGGCTCCCTGCTTATCGAGAAGCCTGCTTCTCTCTCTACCTGCTGCTCTCTCTTCTGTGTGCTCTCTCTCTCTCACTCTAACAAACAAATAAAATCTTAAAAAAAAAAAAAAGATCATCAGTGCACTCAGTCCTCATGGCATTTGTCACTGGGCCCTGTGCTTCTGTTTCTTCATCTGCAGAATATGGATAATGAGACCTGCCTATGGGTCTGAGCATGTGGTAATAAATAAAAAACACTTAGCACAGCACCTAGCATGGAATAAGCTCTCAATAAATGTTAGTCGCTGATGTTGAGGCTCCTGTTCCTTAGGTTCTTTGGTGCACAGATCCTGCATTTGACAGATCCGACTTCATTCTCAAGAATGACAATCCTTAAGCAGTCTCCATACTCAAACTTAGGTTGTGTCCATCCCTATAGCCTCTAGAAACCTGGCATGATAGAACATTTTTCATCAAGAAGATTCCAGAAGGTCAGAGAGAAGATTCTAGAAGGTCCAGAAGGAGACATCAGGGTGCCTTCCTTTTGGTTCCCCAACAAGAAAGCAGGCATAGAATATGGCGGGGCGAGGGTGTGGGGGAGAGACATTTTAGAAGGAAGAGAGAAAACATCAACAGGATGTAGGGCAGCATGGGGAAGCTGATGTTAATAAACTCACTCAATAGAGTGAGATCTCAAGTTTAAAATGTGCCCAAGAACTTTGTAACATGAGACTCTGGGCAAGTGACTGCCTCTGAAGCCTCATTTTGCTCTTCGTCAAAATGGACATAGTGATAAAATAGTCTCCAAAAAAGTACCACAGATAGCAGGTGTGTTGTAAACTGTAAGTCTGATATAATGATAGTTGCCATTTGAATGGCACCTTGTGGGAACTAAGGTGGCTCTGAGGAAACATAAATGAGGTAGAGGTAGCACTGGTAACCGTTAAGAGCTGGGTTCTGCAATGTAGGGCTCATGGGTCGAGCCCCTTGCCTTTTTTTGTAAATAAAGTTTTATTAGAACACAGCCATGCCCATTCACGTAAGTGTTGTCTATGCATATTTGACACTACTATGCATACTTGATACTATAGCAGAGTCCAGTCATTGTAGCAGAGACTGTAATGGCCCATAAAACAGAAAACATTGACTATCTGGCCCTTTACAGAAAGTTTCCTGACTCCTGGTTGAGAGCACGGCCCATGAGATAGACGGCCTTGATACAAAATCTTTTTTTTTTTTTTAAGATTTATTTATTTATTTGATAGAGAGAGATCACAAGTAGGCAGAGAGGCAGGCAGAGAGAGAGGGGGAAGCAGGCTCCCTGCTGGGCAGAGAGCCCGATGTGGGGCTCGATCCCAGGACCCTGAGATCATGACCTGAGCCGAAGGCAGAGGCTTCAACCCACTGAGCCACCCAGGTGCCCCCTTGGTACAAAGTCTTAACCAAGTTCCTTGCCTTCTGGGTACCTTCGCTTCCTGCTCTTCTGCTCTGTAAAATGGAGGCCACAGGAGTACCAACCTCACAGAGACGTCACGTTAACACACACAAAGCATTTGAAACAGTGCCTGGAGCACCAGATCCAGGGCTATAAGCAGCCAATGCGGTTGTAAGAGCCACCGGCTTTCAGGAGGGAGAAGACCCACAGAGCGGTCCCCTCATGCTTTAAACCTTGCCAAGCCTAACCCAAGATGGGGGTCCAAGCCTCTCTAAAGCAAAAGCTCTATTGGCGCAACTTACTCCACGGATTTCTTTCTCAGAGCAGCGACTCAGGGGGACCCTTCATGTGCCACACTGTACCTGCTGTGAGGTGAGAAGGGAAATAGAGGAGGAAGCCTGGACAAGTCCCCTCTGGTCCATCAGGCAGCTGCAGCCGACCTTCCGGGAAACAGGCGCGGCCAGGCCAAGATCCAGGTCTTTCCCTCCCTCTCCCAGTTCCCTGGGAATTCTGAGCTGGGGGAGATTCACCTCAGGCAGCCCCCCCTCCTGCTTCTTCCACTGGCCTTGTCTTCTCTCCTCTGCCTTCCGACCTAAGGCTCTAAGCAATGCCCTCTTGTTTTCTGTGGTCACAGAAAGGCCACAGGAAGCACAACACTTTTATCTTCTGAAAGAAGAAAAATGTCGGTTAAAACGCTAACATGTGGACCTCTAACAATTTGGACTATAAAGACCCACTGGGAGCATTTAAATAATTCAAACAGAAAGCACAGCTGGCAGGGTAGCAGAGACAAGGGCCGTGCAGACTCAAAGAAAAGTGGAGATTGTCATTTTCAAGGTGAGCGGCCCCTGCAGGTTGGTCAGTGCCATTAATCCTACGAACCAGGAAGAGGGCACGGTGCAGTGCATTTGACTGTCTCAGAGGTTCAGAGGAAGAAATGATCTCCACTGTCTTTTTTCTCCCCAATTTTCTCTCAGTTCAATGTATATTTTGATCTCCCTTTGGAGCTTCCTCTTTGACTTACGGATGATTTACAAATATATTGTTTACTTGCCGTGTACGCACAGATTTTCCTATTGCCTTTCACTATTAATTTCTGGTCTGGTCCCACCGTAGTTGGAGAACACTGTATTTTCAACTATTTTAACATTGTTGAGGTTTGTTTTAGGGCTTACAGTATTTTCTTTTCTTTTTAAGAAATATTTATTTTTTTAGGTAGGCTCCACGCCCAACGTGAGGCTTGAACTTACAACCCTGAGATGAAGAGTCACATTCTCAACCTAAGCCAGCCAGGTGTCCCAGGGCTTTAATATTTTCTACATTTGACTATCTTTTTTTTTTTTTAAAGTTTATTTGGGTTTTTGTTTTGTTTTGTTTTGTTAGTAGCCTCTATACCCAGTGTAGGGCTCAAACCCATGATCCCCAGATCAAGAGTTGCATGCTCTTCTGTCTGAGCCAGTCAGGTGCCCCTACAATTGACCATTTTTTAAGTTTTTTTTTCTTCCCAGAAGCCTCTTCACTGGCAGCCTATATTTCCAGTTCCATCAGTAATGCAGTAATAATTCTGACAACACATAACTTGAGAAAATTCCTAGGAGTAAATGTGTTCATATCAAGCTCTTCTCTATGCCCAATCTTTTGATTTGGATGCTTAGTGGAATCTTTGTCATCCTTTGACATTGAAATTAAGACAAAACCCAGATTCCCATAATGTGAAGGAACCCACGTGTCAAATGAATGACCGTGATTTCCGAAAGCCTTGTGAATTCAAGGCACCAGAGAGGTAAAATTTAAAAAGAAAGAATAACCATTTCTTAATCTTGTTTAGCAGATCTCCATAAAATGTTTTCTTCTTTTCTAATCTTGTGTTTATTTTAACTTCTAACTTTTCATGAGTAACTTTGTTTTTCCTTTTGGTTAAGAAGTTTATAATTTAAAGGGAATATTCTTCAGGTTTCCAACAGGTAAATCTAATGACTTTATATTTTATAATCTCATGGGTAACATCACGGAAGGTTTAACATTTCTATGACTTCTGTAATTTTTTTTACTAAGAGACCTAATCCTCTAACTCACTCAAAACCTTTGCAACTCCATGGAATCCTAGAGCACCCAACCTTCCTCATTCTGCTTTACTTAACCACCTGAAGTTCTAACAGGGTCCCTTAAAAATTGAATATATACTATTAAATAAAACTAATAAAATGAAAATTATGAAATAAGGTGTCAAGACACCTACATTACCATGTTATTATATTAAAATTCATTTTACTTAGCATATAACCCACTCTCATATAAAACAATTATCTGCAAGTTTTCTTTAATGCTAAGAATAGCTTAATTCTTTATAAATAAATGTTTCCAAATAAAACACGGAGAGCAAACAGATATACCTTTAAGCAAATCAGATAGAGGGAAAAAATGAGATGTTACTTATGGAACACAGGAAAAACAATTCAACCAGCATTTTGGTTTCTATACACATTTTCAGGAACTTATCTCTCCTGTGCCAACTGGAAACCAAACCCATGTGTTATCAAAGAAGAAATTCAACTCATCAAAATGCTTTTGAGTTAACTCAAGAGTGACTCCTTATAAGGGCCAATACTGCAATTTCCTACCTTTGTTAAAGGGTCAAATTTCAAAACAAACATGTCCCTGTTTGCTCAGACAACACTAAGGTGGGCCGGGGTACCCCAGTTTTCAAACTCTCCATCGCTTGCCTCTCTCTACTCTTCTCCCTTTCCCTTCCACTCTACTCGGCTAAGCAAAGGACTTTCCGGCAGGCGCCCAGAAGAGTTTCTCCTACCACAGATGCAGTAACGTCCACCCCCCCCATTACACCAGGAACACGGGGTGGCATAATAATTCTGGCTCCAGTAGTGGGGATTCAATGACCAAGGGAGCCCGATATAGATGGAGCTGTCCCAGGAAGTTCAAATGACCTTGAGATCAAGGGGAACACTGGCAAGGAGGACGAAGTCATAGATGCACTTGTCAGACCAACAACAATGTGACCTGATCATGCAGGCAGATAAATGATAAGAAATCCAGAATCTGGTTTACCTGTTAGCTGTTTAGCATTAAGACACGTCTGATTACTCCTTCTGGGTCATTACGATTACATTTAGCTACATGAACTCACTGAAAGAGCTCAAAGATTCACCTTCACTTGTAAGTTTGAGGCAAAGGCAACATTGCTGGCTAAAATCACAGTCCAGGAATTAACTAACTGTAGACATGGCTTTGTGGTTGACTCAACAGGTTTTAGGTTGACCGGTATTTATGTTTAGCCTTTATATATTTATCTTTTCTCTATAAAAGAATGTACCTAAACCTTGGAATTTTGTGAGTCAATGGCTTGGTGTGGCTTTGGCCATGGATTTCTTCCTTTCTTTTTTTTTTTTTTTTACGTAAGCTCTATGCCTAACACGGTGCTTGAACTTATAACCCCGAGATCAGAGTTGCATGCTTTATCGACTGAACTAGCCAGGCATCCCTGGTTTAATCTGAAAACCACTCATACTTAGGAACCAAATGATTCAGGGTTTGCCTACCGTGGTGCTTTTGGAACACCCTGTACTTGTACTCAGAGAGACTGGCCGGCGTTAGGAACAGAGCAGGTGCCCTCAGCGCCCGGCCGAAGTGGGTGCTACTTAGGAAGAAAAAGAAGTAATTCTCTTCCCAATTTTCAAACAAGAAAAAGAAAAAAAGCACTTCCTTAGCTATGCAAGGCTGTCAGGAGTTACAGTCAATATTAATGAGATTGCAACCCTTTCTGGGAACTTGTAATAAACATTTTTAATGTAGGGAAGACTAAACCAATGCTACCAGACATTTGCTGCTTGGGCCAAGCAAACCCTAAAGCAATTATAGTTGCACCTTTAAAATGAAAGTGTAACTGAAGGGGAAAAAAAAGGGAAAGCAAACTGGTGTACCACATTGGCCTGGAACAGAGATTTTTATCAAGGGTGGTTTTGAGTAAGTTGAGTGTCTGCTGTTTAGGGCTGGCTCCCTGGGGTCTGGATTATGGAGAAAGCACGTCAAAATGACCACATGCTAGAAGAGGGACCAGAAACAAGTGAAAGGAAGATTTATAAAGATCTAACATGCAGCTGAAAGGAGAGTAAGCCCACATGAAACAAACAGAGGGGAAGGAAGGCTTAGCTAGAGCGAGTGGACTCAGCCCCAGATCCAATCATGATGCTGTCTGGCCCCAAAAGCCCCATGGCCACACTTTTCCTAGAAAATAACTGAATCCTCTTAGGATAGCCTGCTTCCAAACCGCCTTTCCAGCCAGTAGCCAGTAGCCTCCCCCATCTCCCTGCTGTCCCTGCTGAATGCCTGTGCACAAGCTCCCTCAAACGTAGAAGCTGAATAGCCTTTGGATGCTGGTGCCCTGCTCTGCCTTGATGGTCTGGTTTGCTCCCTCCTTTTACATTTTATGAGGCACTGCTCTGAGAAAGCCCTTTGCCAGAGGCTCTGTCTTGCTTCTCATGCCCAAGGCAAGCTGAATTACGTACTCCCTCTTGCAAGGAGCTCCAGCAGTTTTCTGCATGACATAGGTTCTCCATTAGGGCGCGGACCTTATTCTAGTTGCTCAGAAGATCATGAGCCCTTCCGTGAAACTTAGCATAGCTTAATGGCCCCCCTACCCCCAGAGCCTACTCAGTGTCTGGCACATTCTAGTCACTCAGAAATGTTTGTGGGTCTTTTTTTTTTAAATTAAGTTATATTTATTTGAGAGAGAGAGTGAGCAAGCAACCAGGGGAGGAGCAGAAGGAAAGGAGAGAATCCCAAGCATGTTCCATGCTCAGTATGGGGCTTGACCTCCCAACCCTGAGATCATGACCTGAGCCGAACGCTCAGACGCTTCACCAACTGAGCCCCCCAGGTGCCCCATGAAACGTCTGATGTCCTAATGAGGATATCAACATTCACTACTGGCAAAAATCAACCCACATATCTTGGCATGTCTGAGATGTATATGGGGCTATGGAATTTCAGGGAATGGAATATGCAATCAGCATTCGGCGGCGCATCTTGAAACCCGAAGCGTGTGAGAGGATGAGTAGGGAAGAAATGAGTCTACAAGTTGCCAGAATTTGCCTACACACTGCGGAAGTAGTCATCCTGGCAAGAAGGCAAAATTAGGAAAAGCAAACTCTAAATTCCTTGCGTGAAATTTACAACAATAACAAGCAATTGCATCTGATCCTTCAAACCACATTTTTTGGGGTGCCCAAACAGATAGTCTGAGGAGCATGATTGGCTTGAGGGGCTCCACAGAGAGGACTCCAGGGTCAAAAACAAGTCAGAGACGCAGTGCTGGTCACAGCCTTCTCTTGGGGGCACCGCCAACACAGACATGGATGGAAGTCTCCGAGTTCATGCAAAGAAATCTGTCTAACTTCGTTGAACCTAGTGCTTCTGTTTTTCTTTCTTTACGATACCTTCAAAAATGCCGTGTCACTTGTACTCTACAGAATACTTTGGGAAACACTACTCTAGGCGGCTTGCATCAGGAATTATTATTTTTTTCCCTTCACATGGTTTATTGACTAGATATGAAAACAGTTCCAAAATGAGAGGTGTTCAAAATGCTTAGAACTTTGGAAAATAAGTAAATCAATGTGGAACCCTCCAGGACAGCTACTTTGAAGAATTAAATTCGCTTGGATGCATAAATTACAGATATTTGTTACAAAGGGCAATGCTGATGTAGCTAAGCAAATTTTGCTTCCAAGTCTCGTAGGATAAAACCTAAAGGCGCTTGAGTAATCAGAAAATAATGAAGACAGAAGACCTGCTAATTAACACTAGGTGAGGGAATACTTGAAAATGGAATTCACATGAACCAGAAGTTCCAGATGACATTGCATAAGGAATTATTATTTTCCTTTTACTGAGGAGGTGACTGAGACTTAAAACCATTTTTGTTTAGAGTCACACAGATTCTAAGCAGTGGAGCCATGTGCTAACGAATTTCACATTTATCAACTGCTGTTAACATGTCAGGTACTGTGTTAGCACTGGGTTGACAGTTCTAGAAGGCAGGCTGCCTTCCTCATCTCAGGTCCCAGAATCCTAGACTGGTGGGGCAAATGACTCATTTTCGGAAGAGGAAAGGGAGTCTCAGTAAAAGGAGGCAGAGCTGGAATTCCGAGCCTGGGTTTTATCCCCATACCCAGGCTTCCACAGTACAACCTCTTGACCTCGAAATACTCAAAATATACAACCTAATCAGGTTGGAAATCTTTCCAAGACCCTTTTATTTTTCACCTCAACTGGTTCTTTTTTTTTTTCAAAGATTTTATTTATTTATTTGTCAGAGAGAGAGAGAGAACACAAGCAGGCAGAGACAGAGGGTGAAGCAGGCTCCCTGCTGAGCAAGGAGCCCGATATGGGACTCGATCCCAGGACCCTGGGATCATGACCAGAGCCAAAGGCAGCTGCTTAACCAAGTGAGCCACCCAGGCGTCCCTCAACTGGTTCTTGATATGATTCCAGAGCCAGCATAAACCCAAATCAGGATGCTGGTGTCTCTGCTTAGAAAATATTAAAGTGACACAGCACTTTTTTTGAGAGAGAGAGAGAGAAAAAGAGAGAGAGAGAGAAAACACATGAGCAGATGAGGGGCGGCAGACAGAGAATCTTAATTAAGCAGGCTCCACACGCAGCACAGTCCCTCACGCGGCTGGACTTGGGACTCAATCTCCCAATTCTGAGATCAACACCCTAACCCAAGCCAAGAGTCAGAGGCCTAACTGACTAAGCCACCCAGGCCCCAAGGGACACTGCACTCCTAATCATTTCCCTGGGATATTTACAAAGGCACTCGTTGAAGGGCGTGAGTTATTTCCAGGAGCAATCGTACTTTTTGATTAACTATAAATGATACATTTTCAAAACTGCACTGTGTATTTTTGTAAATTTCTGAATGTAATGTCTTGGGAAGCTGAGAATGCTTTCGTTTTTGGAAATTCATATTGGACAATGAACTTTCGTGAGCCCTGAGTTTTCCTCCAGAGAAGTGGTACAAAGATTTTATTTATTTGTTTGTTTGACAGAGAGAGAGAGAGAGCACAAGCAAGGAGAGCAGCAGGCAGAGTGAGAGGGAGAATCAGGCTCTCTGTGGAGCAGGGAGCCTGATGTAGGACTCGATCCCAGGACCCTGGGATCATGACCTGAGCTGAAGGCAGATGCTTAACCAACTGAGCCACCCATGCCCCTGGTGCTTCCTTTCTTTTGTCTATAGATCTGATGGATGATACGGATCCTCGGTCCCAGAAAAAAAAAAGGCATGTTAGTAGACAGTATTGCCCACTATTTCAGAGGGTTCTCAAACCTCGTTAAAACCCCTGCTCTAGGAGGCGACACTGAGAATCTTCCAAGTCCTTGCTTAGTAGAAGTTACTTCTACTCTTGATGCGTAGGTTACCCAGCAGCTGCTTGTGAGCTGCAATCATGAAATTAAGAATAGGAAGTGATATACATCCCTGAAGCAGAAAAACTAAAATGTACCTTCCAGTTTCCCCTAAAACAGCACCAGCGATCATAAACCAATTAAGAGCAACCAGCTGGGTGGCTGCGTCAGTTAAGCATCTCCTTGCGCACTGGGTAGTCTGCTTCTCCCTCTGCCCCTCCCTACTGCTCGTGCTCTCTCTCGAACGAAAAAAGAGCAACTAGAAAGACAAATCCCTATAAGAGATATTTATATGATTCAGCTTTGGTTTATTTAACCACCTTAACTGAGTGGAAAGCAGGGTATACTTTGTGTCATTCAGCTCTTCCAAGACCTACTGAGAGGTCACATAGGTAGGAATTTAAGAGAAACAAAAGAAAATCTTGGTTAGAGTGAAATTTGGAACGATGCGGAAGTCTTCATGAGAATGAAATCTGGAATGGTTTTAAATCGAGACTGTGGAATCTCATTTCTTCTGTCCTGCCTTGGTAAAATCCAAATTTCTTGTCCCCCAGAATCAGGCAGACTAGCTTGATCTTTTCATTAAAGGGTACTGGGGATCTCCACCCAGCCTTCCCAACACTCTTTCCAACAACTTCCAGTGAAAACATCCTTTGAATGCCAAGAAGGGAGCCAGGGGAGATCAGTTTTAAACAATCAATAATTTACACCAAATTTGACTTTAAAAAGTCAATGCCAAAAATGAAGGTAAAGAAAATATGAAACAAAAGTCTCTCTATAGCGGGAAAACAGCCCCGTGTATATGCACCCTGTATTACTTACAAAAGTTCGAGAAGAGCTGCTCTATCCCATAAGAGCACTATCATTTGGACATTCCAGTTACTGATTTAACTTAAAACCATTACTACATTGGGGCACTTGGGTGGCTCAGTTGGTTAAGCGACTGCCTTCGGCTCAGGTATGATCCTGGAGTCCCACAGTCAAGTCCCGCATGGGGATCCCTGCTCAGTAAGGAGTCTGCTTCTCCCTCTTCCTCTGCCTGCTGCTCTGCCTGCTCGTGCTCTCTCTCTCTCTGCCACATAAATAAAATCTTAAAAAAAAATTAAAAAACCCATTACTATATAGCAAATAAGGTTTTTTGGGAATTTGTGCACTGTGCAGAGTCAATCTATTGGCTAATAACTTATCGTGGACTTTATTCTACCAGCCAGCTAGAGTGGGTGCGACAGGAGCCAAGCCAAACTTTGAAAGAGAAGGGAAAGCAGCATTTTCTTTGTTTCAGTCTGTTACTGTTGTGGGACAGAATGGGGGGTGGTCTGATGGGTAAAGACCTGCTCAAAGTCTAGGTCATAGCATCTCCTCTTAAAATTCCTCAGTGAGATGCCCAGCTGAAGCTCTGCGGGAGAGGAATTTACCCAGCCTGGCCCCTCACCAATTTCTTTCCATATCTTAGCAAGTTAAGGCTTCAACGTCAAATGCTGAAGGCAGATTCTTAAGTAAATACATACCTGCGGCAGTTTCATATCATTAATATCCCAGCTTAACATCTCCTTGTCCTCGGAATCAAAGTCTTCAGGCTGCATGGCAGTCTGGTCATCCATAGGTTTCTGTCTATCCAATTTCCCACAAAAGTGGTGGGGAATTTGTTTCTCAAAGGCGTTTCCTACGATCAGTTGGATCAATCCGCTCTTGACTCAGCAGCTTAGGCCTGGAGACTGTTTTCTGACACTAAAAAATAAAGTGATAGTAATACTGACCGTTAAAGAGATAAAAATCAGTGCTTGCCTGCCAGAAAAAACCTGTTTCATTGACATTTTTGCAAGCACCAACATACAAAATAAAAACACAATGTAGAAGTCATTAGTGATCTTATGGCAATAAAGCTTGACTGCGGAAAGTCAGAAGCACCACGGTCATCGGGTTGGAGCTGCCTTTCTCCCTGCTCGGCCTAGGTTGGGAAAGCTGGAGTGGGGACCATTGTCACCTGCAGTCGATGGTTAGAACACTGTCCCCCATGTACCTTGGGGCAAGAGGAAGAGCTGGCTTGGAGTTGTTTTCACGAATATACCTTTGTACATGAGCTAACCTGTGGTTCAGCTTACAAGTGGGAAACATCACAACCAAATGTATCTAGAAGTATTTTTTAAATCTAAATTGCCACAGAGATTAATTTTTATCCCCTCGATAAACCGGTGTGTGCTTTTTATCTTCAAATATTATCAATGGATAGCCTCAAATCGGACTCCCTCTCAAACCTGAGCATTATTGACATTTTGGACCTGGTAATTTTTTGTTTAAAGATTCTATTTATTTGTTTGACAGGGAGAGAGCAAGTGAGAGAGGGAACACAAGCAGGGGGAGTGGGAGAAGGAGAAGCAGGCTTCCTGCTGAGCAGGGAGCCTGATGCGGGGCGCGATCCCAGGACCCTGGGATCATGACCTGAGCCAAAGGCAGACAGACGCTTAACCAATGGAGCCACCCAGGCGCCCCAGGACCTGATAATTTTTTGCTGCGGGAAGTTATCTTGTGCACTGTAGGATGTTTAGCAGCATCCTTGGTCTCTGACCATTAAGTGTCAGTAGCAACACATCCGCTTGTTGTGACAACGAAAAATGTCTCCCTACATCACCAAATATCCCCTGGAGGGGGCAGAACTGTTTGAGAACTACTGCCTTAAAATAGTATTTCTTCAAGGCATAGGATCACAGAGGACGAGAGTTAAAAATGAAACAAGATGAAAACAGAGAGGGAGGCAAACCATAAGAGACATTTAACCTCAGGAAACAAACAGGGTTGCTGGAGCGGAGGGCGGTGGGGGTATGGGTAGCTGGGGGATGGACACTGGGGAGGGTTATGTATTGTGGGGAGCGCTGGGTCTTATATAAGACTGATGATTCACAGACCTGTATCTATGAAGCAAATACTACATTTTATGTTAAAGATAAAAGAATGTTATAAAAAAAATTAAAATAGTGTTTCTTGACTTTAACTCAAAGCACCCTTCGAGGCTTTCTAATAGAAATCTCCCTCTTCCCTGCCCCCCACTCCCCACCGAAGATTCTATCTCACTTTACTCTGATTAAATCATATTATGTAAATGATAGAGATTCAAAAATGTTTGTGCACACTGCATTTCTTCCCCCATGAGAAATACCACTCTAGTTTCTAATCATAATTGGTTAAAGGAGATTTACCTCCCAAAAAAAGAAAAGGAAGGGAAGAAGAAAGAAAGAAAGAAAGAAAAAGGGAGGAAGAAAGGAAACGTTCTATTTTGAGGAAAATAACTAATCATTCTGCAGGTGAAATGTGCATATTAGTAGAACACAAAGTGAAACATGTTAGTATGCGTGACATCTCCATTTGCTGGTGGCTCTTGTAAAAACAAGGGACATAATGATGTTACATAAAACGACTTAATAGTAAACCTGAACTAGGAGTTAGTTTAATAGTCTCCAACCGAGGAACTGCCATGGGCTCCGTTCCTTAGTTACTTAACTTTATATAACCCTAATACTTGCCAGTCACTGAGACCTGAGGGCCAAGTATACGAATATAGAAGACTGATGACCCGAACGTATGACTCCTAGACAAGAAGCTAATAGGGGTTCCTTCGCCCCTTATCCCCCCAAACTCACTCAACCCCAACCCCCCCAACCACAACCAGCACGAAGTCCATCACCCTTGTTTCAAACACTACCGTGCAAGGTTAAATCCCCAGGAGTTCTAAATCAAATTCTATGTTTGGGAAATAAACACTGAGTTGCTGAAGAAATGCGGCTACAGACTGACTTGAATTCAGATTTCGATTCCAAGTCTACGAGACACGTAGAGATCCTGACAGTAGCAGCTTTATGGGGCTACTTCTTTGAGCATTAACGACAGTAACTCAGATGGTCTAAAATTTGTTATAGCTCATTGGGACATATTGATTTTTTTTTTTTTAAGATTTTATTTATTTATTTGACACAGAGAGAGAGAGAGATCACAAGTAGGCAGAGAGGCAGGCAGAGAGAGAGGGGGAAGCAGGCTCCCTGCTGAGCAGAGAGCCCAATGCAGGGCTCGATCCCAGGACCCTGATATCATGA
>CM053608.1:85481513-85559327 GCA_028646535.1 Procyon lotor | reverse complement strand
TAATTTGTAAAGACTTCCTTTTTTTTTTTTTTTAAGCAACTTGGGCCAAAATTTATTCAAATTTCATCATTTCTACAGAGAACCAAATAGAACAGAAATCCTGTAGGAATGGGGTCACTATTAACGTATTCCTTACATTGGCCTCTCCTCGGGATTTCTGGCTTCCTTACCTTGGGACTTCTTATGGAGATGCAGACAATACTGTGTCATAAAAATCTCATCTCTGGTTCAGGTCCCAGCAGGTTCTGGTCATTTTCTACGCAGAAGCTGCAGTTCCCTAATCCAGGTCAAGGTACACTATGCTAATGAGCTCTGGCAAAAATCCAATCAAAATCTAGATGCTCTCAGCTTGGGATAGGCCAAAGAGCTTGGGCTAGGGAAGAGCAATCCAAGGAGTCACTTAACCAGCCCAATTGTCCCCAGAATGCCAGCAATGTAAGAGATATTCTATTGTTCATCTCTGAACTTTCCCCTCCTTTATATTAAGAGGGGATGTTAACTGAAATGGACATTGGAAAAAGAACTTCATGAGGGGGGCGCCTGGGTGGCTCAGTCATTAAGCACTTGTCTTCAGCTCAGGTCATGGTCCTAAGGTCCTGGGATCAAGCCCAAGGCCAGGCTCCCCTGCTCAAGAGGAAGCTTGCTTCTCTCTCTCTTTCTCTCTCTCTCTCTCTCTCTGTCAAATAAATACATAAATAACAATCTTAAAAAAAAAAGGAAGAACTTCATGAGGAAGTGTAGGTGTTTTCCTGCTCAGAATTTCATAGGTTGAACCCAAAGCAGACTAATTTAACAGTAGATTCTAATTCTCCTACCACTTACCCCTGGCCTGTGTATAAGACAGAACAGAGACAGGCTGAGGTGGAGAAATACCATGCTGATGGAACCTACTGGAATAGATATTGGATGGTCAACATTCCTAAACCAGAAATACTGTAAAACGCTATTCTACACCCACAAATGCCCCTCCCCCCCCCACACACAAATTCTGAGTCTTCCGTCCCCTCAAATAACACCTTCCTCCCAAGGAGTTCAGTGCACATGCTATGTTCCAGGCTGCCGACTAGGCTCTGGAGATCTAAGGGAGAATTAAAGCACGAAGTTTCATAGCAGAAAAGATGAACAAAGACACCAACTAAACCTAAGATAACTTAATGCATGGAATCGAGGTGGTCTTGCAGGAATGTGGAAGGGGAAGGTATGGAGCTGGAGGGCGGATAATCTGGGGAAACATCTTCCATCACTGTGATGTGCACTGTGATGCCCGATCGGCCTCTTGAAGGACAAAGGGATATTTGTCAAGGCATCAAAGGATGGAAGATGGTGTTCCAGGCAGTGGCAACACTGTGGGCAAAGGCGAAGTAGTGTGAAAAGTATGGTGTGCTCAGCGTTCGGAGAAGTAGGCGTCTGTCAGGAGGGTCCTGACTGTGATAGGCTTTGGAGGAAGGGATGAGCAGGCCAGAGGACAAAGGCCTTGGGAAGATTCATGGCTCTGTCGGGCAGTTGCTAAGTGATCTTTCGCAATGGTAAGATTTCTTACTAGTCTTTCAGTTCATGAATGAATCTCTCTTCTGCCCAGATGTTGAGACCCTCAAAAAGTTTTCTTGTGCTTTATCTGACTAATCTCAGTCTGCTCCTTGTGTAGAACTTTCTAGATCAGGGGGTTCTTTCCAACACCCCCAGACATGCTGTAGCAGGACACAGCCAAGCGCTGTGCCAGCTGGCAAGAGGGAAAGGTCTACACCGTCCAGCTCCAGAATCACAAAGCAGGGCCAAGATCAGATTTTAGACCTGAGAGGAAATAAACTGGTAACTGACACACCGATCGTGATTATCCACTCGCTTAGGTCTCCTCTCTAGGGTGTCTTCTCCCACCCCCGTCTAAATCCTATCCCTCGGTCAGAAACCCGCCAGATGCCGCCTCCTCACGGATCTTCCCCCGCTAGTCTGGAACGTGTGATTTCTCATTTCTGTGGTATTCCAGAACTCTTCACTGAATTATAGGCTGTCTTTGATCACTTGGGACTAACATTTTTTCCTAATCACAAAATAAATTCCTAATCTTTTTAAAAAAAATCTGTGTTCTCATCTCCTGGAGATTCCCACTGTAAACACTTGGTCACATCCTTTCGGACTTTTGTTCTCCCCTCCATGCATCAGCGAACCTAGACACTGCTCTGCGTAATTGTAAGAGTATAAGTACGTACTATTCCTTGATTCCTGAGTGACAGTCCTGGCTCCCCAGCTAAGCTGCCGGTTCCTTTGTGGAGGAGCTGGTAGCTTCCACGGCCCTTCTCCACCCACAATGATCTGCTGGGGCCCGGCTGCATCACCACATCCATCTTCATCCCAACCACCAACCCACACTCGGACACAGCAAGGAACGGAGAAGCTGTCTCCACACCCTGACTGAGCTGTGCCGTTACGTCCCACACTGGTTAACAACACTTCTGCTTTTTTAAGGTCAGCATCCCACCTTCCCATCCCAACTATCCCCATTGGATCTCTATCGTTGTTACCGAGGACAACAATCATGGCCACTTCCCTTAACCGAACACTTACAGCGTGTCAGGGGCTATGCTAAGAACTCTGTCCTCACAGCACCCTAATGTGGTGGATATAGCATCCTCTCTGTAGAGCACTTGGGTGGCTCAGTGGGTTAAAGCCTCTGCCTTTGGCTCAGGGCATGATCTCAGGGTCCTGGGATGGAGCCCCGCATCGGGCTCTCTGCTCAGCGGGGAGTCTGCTTCCCGCCCCCCCTCCTCCCGCCTGCCTCTCTGCCTACTTGTGATCTCTCTCAAATAAACAAATAAAATCTTTAAAAACAAAAAAAGTATACCCTTTATACAGAGGGGTTAATCAAAGCTTACAGAGATAGTGACTCACCAAAAAAACAAAAGCAAACAACAACAACAACAACAAACCCACAGTACCTCACAAGCACGTTGTTGACAGAGCTGGGGCAGCACTGAGACAAGCCCACTGGCCAGGGTCCTGCATGACCCGCCCAGTGCTGTTCAGGATGTGGAGTGGGTCTCTGCTCCCACATACTCAGAGCTCTGCACTGTTCTCTTCTGTCTCTGCCTCCTTCCTGAAGACGAGAGTCCTGCCTCAAAAGCCAGTGCCCAGGGGTGCCTGGGTGGCTCAGTCAGTTAGGTGTCCAACTCTTCGTTTGGGCTCAGGTCATGATCTCAGGAGAATCAGGCTCCCTGCTCAGTGGGGAGTCGCTTGTCCCTCTCTCTCTCTGCCCCCCCACTTCACTTGCGTGCAGGCATGTGTGCACACACGCACACACTCTCTCTCTCTGTGTCTTCCTCAGATAAATGAAATCTTCAAATAAAAAAAGCCAGGTGCCCAGAGGCCCTGCTGCTTGGTGACTGACCTCAACCACCTAAGCTTGGATTTGTCAGTTCCCCCCACTCTTGCCCGCCCTGTCACTCTGGGGCCTTCCTACTGAGGCCATTCTAGCTTCTTACATCCCTGGGGGTGCTTCGGGCATTTTAGGAAGGGGAGCTCTTCTCTGTGTAGGACCGTCCCATGGACACGTGGTCTCCCCAGACACTGACGGCCGGAAACACATCCGGGTCACAATGTCAACCCCAACCTCTTACCCCTATATTCCCAAACATCTTGAGAGTGCCACCAAGTGCGTGTCATGGTGCTGCTGCTTCTGGACAAGTATGCCAGCCCTTCAACGCTGAGGCGCTTGCCTCGATGGACTACTACCTGTGGTTTCCAATTCGTGGCCTTCAGACACCCCGCTACACTAGAGGAACGAACTTTTCCAGTGTCTGTAAGTCTTGTCTATCCTCCCGGTGCCTCCGTCAGCTGCACAGCTGCTCCGGGCCCCAGCCTCACCCACTGTCGGGTCCCTCTACTGTAAACTGAGCCATGGGTTCAATCTTTACTGTACGTCAGGCACTGTTCTAAACATTTAATCCTCACAACTGCCTCATGAAATACAGTATTAAGTTACAGTAGTATGAGAAACTGAAGTACACAGGGGTTAAGTAACTCAATCTTCGCAAGATGATGAAGTAACCAATCTCTTTGCATCAGTAATCTGATCTTGGTCAAAGGAGAAATATCAAGTAGAGAACAGTGATGTTAAAAGGCATTCCCTTCATGATGGAGGCAATCACCGGACACATCAGCCCTTTCTGGTGTCAACTTCCTCCTGCCTCCTAACCTCACCATTTTTAAGGAAACTGTTGTCCAGAACTTTCTGTCCCTTCCGGCATGAGATGTAGTCAGAACTACGCAGTCCTTCCCTGGAATTTCCCAAGTCAGGGGTGTTTCTTTCAGCTGGCCTTAGCGCTGCTATGGCCCTATCTCTCCTGTCACGGGACAGAATTTAAGCCACGAAACCAGCAAGGGAGCAAAACGCAGAGAAAGATGGACAAAAGGAGAGCAAGGACAGAGACCGGGATTCAGGCAAGCCCACGGCCAGCTTCAGGCCTTTCCTTTGGAATTATGCGATCCACAAATAAAATTTACACTTTCACTTCTTTGAATTGAGTCCTTCACTGCACCTATTAAAGATCTACTAAGAGGAGCCTGGGTGGCTCAGTCGGTCAAGTGTCTGCTTTTGGCTCGAGCCCCACACCGGTTTCCCTGCTCAGTGGGAAGTCTGCTTCTCCCTCTCCCTCTCCCTTTGCGTGCGCTCTTTCTCTCTCTCTCAAATGAATAAATAAAATCTTTTTTTAAAAAATCTTAAAAAAAAGACCAACACATCTTCCATCTCAATAAGTCTAAGTTTTGCCCAGATTTCAAAATAAACCACTCTTTTTATTTATCCTTCTAAAGATGGGTACCCAAAGGAACCTGACACCCCTTAAAATCAGAAAATGCCCCATAATGTCTCTCTTGAGTCAATGCGCAGGACACAGAATCATCAGCCCTACAGCCCCATTAGACTCTTTTTTTTTTTTTTTTTTTTAAAGATTTTATTTATTTGACAGAGAGAAACACAGCGAGAGAGGGAACACAAGCAGAGGGAATGGTAGCGGGAGAAGCAGGCTTCCCACAGAGCAGAGAGCCCGATGCGGGGCTCGATCCCAGGACCCCGGGATCATGACCTGGGCCGAAGGCAGACGCCCAACGACTGAGCCACCCAGGCGCCCCCCCATTAGACTCTTAACCAACACATGCAGTTCTCCAAGCAGGTAATCTAGGGACTTCTCAGAGCTCTATTTCTGTGCTTTGTAAAACTGAACTTTGGATTTTTCCTTTAGGGCTTCTCAAATTTTAAGCCATTTGTAGTTTTCATTTGGAAAACTCCCCAAGTTCTGTGTAATATACTCCATTTCTAAAGACCATCCTACATCACCTTACATTGGATTGAGCTATATCTCTTCGGAGAGGTAAGAGGCTCACTTACTGTTCTCTTTCTAAATCTCTGGGTGGACAAGATAGACAGGGTTGACTGTTCCCTAATTGGTGGTTCAGGTGGGGAAAGCCCCGAATGTCACAGTATTCTCTGGAAAATATTGTGAAATTTAGAAATATGTACTTTAAGGGGGGGCCTGGATGGCTCAGTCGGTAGAGAATGCAACTCGTGATCTCAGGGTGGTGTGTTCAAGCCCCACAGTGGGCACAACGCTTACTTTAAAAAAACATTTATAGGGGTGCCTGGGTGGCTAAGTCGTTAGGCGTCTGCCTTCAGCTCAGGTCATGGCCCCAGGGTCCTGGGATCGAGCCCCGCATCGGGTTCCCTGCTTGTCAGGAAGCCTGCTTCTCCTGCTACCATTCCCTCTGCTTGTGTTCCCTCTCTCACTGTGTTTCTCTCTTTCAAATAAATAAAATCTTTAAAAAAAACCCAAAAAACATTTATACTTTAAGTCTTGAGAATTGCTTTACTTACAGAAACTATGACTGACAGCTGGTATCAACCCCCCAAAAGGGAAAAAACAAAAAACACATAAGCTCTCAAATTCATAATAGTGGATTGTTTAAATTAAAAAAAAAGAAAGAAAGAAATGATAGCGCCTGGGTGGCTCAGTCATTAAGCATCTGCCTTCGGATCAGGTCATGATCCTGGGGTCCTGGGATCGAGCCCCGCATCAGGTTCCTTGCTCAGCGTGAAGCCTGCTTCTTTCTCTGTCTCCCACTCCCCCTGCTTGTGTTCCCTCTCTCGCTGTGTCTGTCTCTGTCAAATAAATAAATAAATAAAATCTTAAAAAAAAAGAGAAAAAGAAATGGAAACCTCAAAAAAACTTTTGTTTATGTAGTTCTATCTGTCAATGTTTACCATACTAGAAATCAGAACTGAAAATTTTTTGAAGCATTTATTAATTGATGTAAAACAATAGTAATAATCCATTTAACATAAATATCACTTTTATAAAAAAATCTTCAAAACAAAAATTCTTAGAACGAGTCACTGTAACATTTTTGCCAATCTCTATGATCTAACCTAATAGCAGCAGGACATCTCATATCTTGCTTCTACATTTAATCTGCTGCAGTCCATGCGGAGGTCATGTAGGCTCTGTGAACCTCACCGCACACGTGAAGCAAGGTATAGTGAAGAAAGGTAAATAACATTTTAACATATTCATGAAAATAGTTTTAATTTTGTAAACCTCTTATAAGGGTCTGGGGTACCCCCAAGAGTCACTGGACCATACTTTATTTGTTTATTAAAGATTTTTTTAAATTTATTTGACAGAGAGAGGGATCATAATAGGCAGAGAGGCAGGCAGAGAGAGAGGGGGAAGCAAGCTCCCCGCTGAGCAGAGAGCCCGATGTGGGGCTCGATTCCAGGACCCTGAGATCATGACCTGAGCTGAAGGCAAAGGCTTTAACCCACTGAGCCACCCAGGTGCCCCTGGACCATACTTTAAAAACCATTTATTTCCTTCCTTCCTTCCTTCCTTCCTTCCTTCCTTCCTTCCTTCCTTCCTTCCTTCCTTCCTTCCTTCCTTCCTTTCTTTCTTTCTTTCAGATTTATTTATTTACTTGAGAGAGAGAGAGAGAGAAGATCTCAAGCAGACTCCCTGCTGAGCATGGAGCCCTAGTGGAGCTTGACCTCGGGACCCTGAGATCGTGACCTGAGCCGAAATCAAGAATCGGACATTCAACTGACTGAGCCACCCAGGTGCCCCTAAAAACCATTTTCTTTGTACCACACGAAATACCTTCACAAACAAATGTCACTGACTCACCAAAACACTTTGAATCAGGTATGTTTTCAAACAGATGAGGGATCCGAGAGTCACAGAGGTCAACCAATTCGCCCACCATCACACAGATTCCTGTCTTTAGAGTCTGAATCAGGGACTCAATCCAGATACCATCATAACAACTCTGAAAAGCTTTTTAACTGCCCGCCTCTTCCCAGAGCAGCGGCTTGGGACACTCAAAGACTTCATACACAACAAGGAGGATGGCGAATACAGTGACTCGAGAACGTGGTAGAGAAGACGGACATCCCAAGGAGTTAGAGAAGACAGTGTGAGAGCAGAAACCAGCACAGTCCTGGCAGGCAGGAGCCCTGGGCTCTGGACGCCATTCCTTCCCTCATTCGGTGACGCGAGCCAAGTTTCTCTACCTCTCCAGCCACCAGGATTGCCTCATCTGCGAAATGGGATGATGATATCTTACCTGCCTGAAGGCATGGTCTGGACCAGATCATTGCCCAAGGTCCCTGCTACTGGAAGGCCTGTCATTTACCAAAAATTCCCGTCATTTGGAAGGAATACAAGCTAGCTGAAATGGACTCACCTTTTGATCGTTCCTGTAATTCTTCCTTTTTCTCCAGAGTACTATTTGGAACTTGGTATTTATTGAAATCTATTTCAGTCATCTTTTTTTTTTTTTTTAAAGATTTATTTATTTATTTGACAGAGAGATATCAAGTAGGCATAGCAGCAGGCAGAGAGAGAGAGGGGGAAGCAGGCTCCCTCCGAGCAGAGAGCCCGATGTGGGGCTCGATCCCAGGACCCTGAGATCATGATCTGGGCCGAAGGCAGAGGCTTTAACCCACTGAGCCACCCAGGCGCCCCTATTTCAGTCATCTTTCTGGAAATCTCTTCAAACTTTGTTCAGAAACCTAACCGTGAAAACAGTTCATTGAAATCACTTGAGGGATACCTGGCAGGCTCATGGGTTGAATGTCTGACTCTTGATTTCAGGGCTCTAGTCAGGTCATGATCTCAGGGTTGTGAGATCGAGTCCTTGCATGGGGCTCCTTGCTCATCAGGGAGTCTGTTTGAGGTTCTCTCTCCCTCTGCTCCTCCCCACCTCGGTACTCTCTCTCAAACAAATAAATCTTTAAAAAAAACAAAAAATCACTTGAATGGACATTGGGGAGGGTATGTGCTATGGTGAGTGCTGTGAAATGTGTAAGCCTGACGATTCACAGACATGTACCCTGGGGCAAATAATACATTATATGTTAATAAAAAAAAATCACTTGAAAACTTGGTACGTAAAGATCTAGTGCAATTCCACAAGCCCTGCCAGTGTATTGGACACTTACTACTGTGTTGCAGACACATAAGATTCTAGAGAACGGGGGCACCTGGGTGGCTCAGTGGGTTAAAGCCTCTGCCTTCAGCTCAGGTCATGATCCCAGGGTCCTGGGACCGAGTCCTGTGTTGGCCTCCCTACTCGGTGGGGAGCCTGCTTCCCCCTCTGGCTTTGCCTGCCACTCCCCCTGCTCGTGCTCTCCCTTGCTCGCTCTCTGTGAAATAAATAAATAAAATATTTAAAAAATATATTCTAGAGAACCATGCACACCTGATTTTATTTCTGGACATGTTGTCTATCATGCACTTAAGCTGCTTTATTTTTCCTATTTTTTTTTTTTAAGATTTTATTTATTTATTTGACAGAGAGCAAGAGATCACAAGCAGGCAGAGAGGCAGGCAGAGAGAGAAGGGGAAGCAGGCTCCCCGCTGAGCAGAGAGCCCGATGCAGGGCTCGATCCCAGGACCCTGAGATCATGACCTGAGCTGAAGGCAGAGGCTTTAACCACTGAGCCACCCAGGCGTCCCTGCATTGTCTTTTTGTGGCTGGCTTATTTCAGGTCGGGTTCTGTCCTCTGGGTTCACGTTGTAGCAGGTGTCGGAATTTCCTTCCTTTTTAAGGCTGCATCCTATTCTTTTGTGTGCATACACTACATTGTGTTTATATATTTATCTACCAATGGACGTTTGGGTCATTTCTACCACATCGAAGCTTTCCCAGCCTTTGTTTAAAGGCTGGAGAAACTCAACACAGACAAAGAAGAAAGCAGAATAGAACCAATGGCAGCAGACACGGATCAGAAAAATATGCATGGAACTATTTCAGAGTTGAGATGTAAATTCCAGTACTAAAAGAAAAAAAAAAAAGCCAGATTTTTGTCTTTGTTGTTTTCCCCTCTTCTCTAAAGAACTGTTACTAAGTTCTAAGTGTCATAAGATCATGGAATGTACTGCATTTAATTTCACATTCCAGGGGTGCCTGGGTGGCTCCGTGGATTAAAGCCTCTGCCTTCGGCTCAGGTCATGATCTCAGGGTCCTGGGATCGAGCCCCGCATCGGCCTCTCTGCTCAGCAGGGAGCCTGCTTCCCCCTCTCTCTGCCTGCTTGTGATCTCTCTGTCAAATAAATAAATAAAATCTTAAAAAAAAAATTTCACATTCCATAAAAAAGGTAGCCAAGTTTCTGGCAAATTCCATTAACTTATCCCTGACTATATCAATGCAGTGTACCGTTAGGGAAACATTTAGATCCAAATGATCACACTTGATTTGACAACAATCTTTTAAGATAGTCAGGATGAGAAGCTGAGACTCTCAGCCATTAGCTCCTCACCCGGCAACAAGGAAAAGGGACACCACTAGAGGTCTTACAACAATTCCAACCCTGTCCCTCTGCCCCTGCCACCTGTCAGTAGTTGTGAATGAGCATTTACAGTCACTCCCGGGGTGCTCGGGGGGTTAAGTGTCTGACTTCAGCTCAGGTCATGATCCCAGGGTCCTGGGATGGAGCCCCACCTCAGGCTCCCTGCTTGGTGGGAAGCTTGCTTCTCCCTCTTCCACTCCCCCTGCTTGAGGTCCCTCTCTCACTGTCTCTCTCTGTCAAATAAAGAAGTAAAATCTAAAAAAAAAAAAAAAAAAAGGAAACAGAGAACGTTCTCACTTAAATGGAGGTGAACGTGGAAGAAAAAAGAAAGCCAACTGGCTCACAGGCTTAGTTAGTGCCTGGAGACCCCGGGGATTAAGATAGGCCAGGCCTGAGTGAGGCAAAAGCATTGGTGGAATGTTCCAGTACTGGGCAGTTGAGCTGTTTTCCTTAACACACTCGTGAGATAATAATGTCTCCCCAGCCAATACAAGAGCTGAGCTTTGTTCTCTTGGGAATCTGAATAATAAGGCTTTAGATTCGGAGACATTTGCTATTTGGGGTCATAAAGAATAAGGGAAGGTTGAAGTGAGCACCTGGCTGAAATTAGCTCGGTTAAATAAAAGTCTGCAAATTAACTGTAGGGACCTGGGCCTTTTTTCCACCCTGCCCTCGGAAGATCAGCAAATAGGCCTACATTTGGACATCACTCTGGCTGTAGGAAATGCATGACCTCTCTTTTGTGCAGAAATTGAACAGCCTTAGAAAAATGAACTGTGAACAGTTTAGCATTCCATAATAAAAAGGACAACCCAAGGACGAGGCCCCTAAAAGAGAATCCACCACCCAAAGGTTTAACCTGTACGTGTAGAGCTACAAATCAGCTTTTAAAAGAGTGATCTCACTCTTAAATATGAATAGTCAAGAATGACTACACATTTGGGAAAAGCCTCCCACATGAAAGAGATTTAAAACCAACAAACTGGGGTGCCTGGGTGGCTCAGTGGGTTAAAGCCTCTGCCTTTGGCTCAGGTCATGATCTCAGGGTCCTGGGATCGAGCCCCGCACTGGGCTCTCTGCTCAGCAGGGAGCCTGCTTTCCCCCCTCTCTCTGCCTGCCTCTCTCCCTACTTGTAGTTTCTCTCTCTCTCTCTCTCTGTGTCAAAATAAATAAATAAATAAATAAATCTTTAAAATCAACAAACTAACCAAGTCTCGGAGGAAAGACAGTACAGGAAATGCTGTTACTATGCCATCGACGTTCCTGAGGACAGAACCAAGATATTACAGGGGAGAAAAAAAAGAAGAACAAAAAAATCAAAAAGCAAGAAAGGGCTGTGGGAAATTATAAACCTAACAGTCCAAATGAAAGAAATAATAAAAAGTTAGGAAACTGAAATCAGGGAAGCCTACCATCCAGAAAGTTAAATCAAAAGCGAAAATGAACAAAAGTAGGAAAGAAGCTTAGAGGGTCAGATTAGAAAATCAACCCAACTAAAATTAGAAGCTACCAGAAAAAGAAATAACTGAAAGTAAAGAGGGGTAAAAACGACATGACATAAGAAATGTTTCCAGCCAGCACCGGAGGGCATGGGCCTCTGGACTCCCGGCTCACCACTGTAAAAACTCAGGGCCCTGAGAGTTAGGAGAAAGAATTTTTACACTTCCAGAGGGAAAATGTAGGTAAATCAGAATTTTACTGCATTGTTCAAAAGTACACTCTGAAAAATCAGCTGATGATGGAGGAAGGCCTCCAAAATTCCAAGAGAAAAGCATCTCTAACCCAGCATTTTTGAGAAAGCCGTATGAGTCAAATATGAGGGAAGAATAAAAATATTTTAAACAGGGGCGCCTGGGTGGCTCAGTTGGTTAAGCTACTGCCTTTAGCTCAGGTCATGACCCCAGAGTCCCAAGATCGAGTCCTGCATCAGGCTCCCAGCTCTGCAGGGAGTTTGCTTCTCCCTCTGACCGTTTCCCCTCTCGTGCTCCCTCTTACTCGCTCTCTCTCTCTCTAATAAATAAATAAAATCTTTTTAAAAAATGTTCCAAGCATTCAGCAACTTCACACTTTTACTTCTGGTGCACCGGAAGCTACTGAAGGATATGTATCCCCCCCAAATAGGGGTAACCGGATAATGAAGGAAAGTCCACTGGGCAGGTATGCAGGAGGCCACAATTATGAGCAGAGACTATATTCATGAACAAAGAAAGAAAGTGTGAGGGTTTTATATATATATATATATTTTTTAGATTTTTAAAATTTATTTATCTGACAGAGAGAGTGCACAAGTAAGCAGAGCAACAGGCAGAGGGAAAGGGAGAAGCAGGGTCTCCACTGAGCAGGGAGCCCGACTCCGGGCTCGATCCCAACACCTTGGGATCATGACCTGAGCCGAAGGCAGACACTTAACCAACCCAGGCGCCCCGAGGGTTAAATTTTATTTTTGTGGGGGCGCCTGGGTGGCTCAGTGGGTTAAAGCCTCCGCCTTCGGCTCAGGTCATGATCTCAGGGTCCTGGGATCGAGCTCCGCATTGGGCTCTCTGCTCAGCGGGGAACCTGCTTCCCCCTCTCTCTCTGCCTGCCTCTCTGCCCACTTGTGATCTCTCTCTCTGTCGAATAAATAAAATCTTTAAAAAAAATTATTTGTATTTTTGTGTTTGGGGTTCTTTTTTGTTTGTTTGGAGTTTTTTTGAGGGGGTGCTGGTTAAGTTTAATGTGTTACCTTGGCTAATCCAAGATCCTGGATATTTGGATGTTGTCTGGATGTTGCTGAGGAGGTATTTTTCAGGTGAGATTAATGTTTCAATGAACAGACTTTGAGTGAAGCATATTACCCTATGTAATATAGGTGGTTCTCATCCAATCAGTTGACGATTTAAGAGAAAAAAGAATGAGTGGGATGTCCTTTGAGCAAGAGGGAATTCTACATCCAGACTGTGTTCAGACTTGAGCTGCAATATCAACCCTTCTGAGTCTGGCCTGCCAGCCTGCCCTACCGATTTTGGGTTTGCCAATCTCCACAATCATATGAGCCAATTCCTAAAAATGAAATCTCTCACTCTCTCTCCCCCTATACATATGTACACACATTCTATTCTGTTTTTCTGGAGAGTGCTAATACAGAGGACTACAAGAAAAAAAATGAGAAGCAGTGCCTTTGTGATATTATCAGTTAGTGTGTGGCAAAGATTCGGTAAAGTAGTTGGGGTACACAGAAAACCAGGCAAATACAAAAAATAAGGCAATTATTAGTTCCAGGAAAAACAAAGGATTGTACGTTAGCAATGAACTATGTTTTGTCAAAGAAATGTAGCCAAGAATCTTTATATCATTACCTGAGGAGAGGGAAATGAATCAGTAATATCTAAAACTGATAAATCAAGAAACACAATATAAATATATTATTCAGAACCATGGAGATGAATGCTAAGAAAGATTGCCCAAAAAAAAGACACAGATAATTTTCCATGAGTACAAGGGTAGGAGGTAAGAAAAGGCGGATCGGATATTTGCCATTTTTCATCATAAGCCTTTCTAACTATTTGAACTTATATTCAGGTATTATTTTGATAAAAATTAAAATCAACTGATAAATGCTTGCCCACTTGCAGCTCCGTTCCTTCTGAGCCCAGCTGCCAGGTAACTAATCTGATTCAGTAATAAAATAAAGCTTGACAAGTTGTCTAGTCCTATCAGATAACTTATTTAATTTTTAAAGGATTTCAGTGCTATTTTACTAAAAGGAATAATTGTAAAAATTCTAACCAAGGCAGGAAATACGTGTGAAGAGTGGGGAATATTCAAGACTTTTTAAACCAAACCACGGGGTGATGAGTACCTTATTTGGGGCTTAGGGCATCATGGTGTCTCAGTAAACACATAATATGGATTCTGATCTCAGAACTCTGATCTCAGATCTCTGATCTCAGAACAAAACTCACGCTTGGGATTTCTCTGAGTGTAGTGTCCCATCTGCAAAGTAGTATGTGTGTGGTTGGCGGGTGGCGGGGAACAGGGATGGTCACAGTGCAAACCCTTGCATATCAAATATTTCCTGCACTGGTTTTCCACAGACCCTTGAAATTCACAGACTATTTCATTCCCCTGCTTCTTGAGGGCTTTTTGATATTCACATTTGTCTGCTAAAACAGAAACGTTTCCCAGGAAAAGAGCATTCCTTCGTAGGCATTATTTTGTTTGCTACTGAGAATGAGAACGGATGATTGAGGGGTGGGGAAAGGCAGAGGGGTGGCCTCCCAGGGCTTGCTTTTGGCCAGGTCATCGTTTTTCACTAGTTACAAGCCAACGACAGCGAGAAGCTAGCCGCAGAGCTGGGCCTGGTGTGTCTGCAGTAGCGGCAACCGGCCAGGAGGTGGCAGCCCTGTCCTATCTGGTGCCCCAGTCACGGCCCCTGCCGGGGCCAGCTAGGAGCAGTGAGAGCGCAAACAGGGTCCTCCCGGAGGCAGCACGGAGCTGCTGGTGGCTCAGGTTTATTCCACTGCTGCAATGGCGACCGTGAGCATTCCGCAAATGGCTGTTTAAATGCGCAAACTCTATGAGCATCATTACAACCGCTTTCTTGAATGTACCCCTGACCCGTTTGCAGGTAGCACAGCCCTGGGTCAGTCCACTCTCCGCTGACCCTGGTCCTGGCCTGCTGCAGCAAAAAGTGGTCGAAGGAAACACATCACCTCGCTCACCTCTCTGGCTTCAAAGCCAGGCCCATATCAGGAGGACCCTCAGTCACCTGTATGTCCTCAGTGCGGTCACTCTCAAACCCTCTCCCAGACAGCCTTGTTACACTTTCAGCTCACTCCACACACCTCCTCCAACGCCTCTCTGCCCAAGGGCATGCTTCCCACTTCACATGGAAATGATGCACCTGGAAGTGAGCATCCACAACATGCCTCCCCCCCCCCCCCCCCCCCCCCCAGCAGTCGCACCCTGATCGCTGGCTTTCTACTGGAAATTTACTGTCCAGGCTCCTAAGGGCACCCCTTCCTGTGCCCTCCAGGGAACCCCCTCCCAGCTCTATGGCAACAGGACTCCGGAGATTTTGTACCTTTCCCCCACCACATCATCAACTTTCCTTTCTCTCCTGTGTTATTCTCATGAACACATGAACCTGCTCTTATCCGTCCCATCATTATTTATCATCTTTCTTTAGCCCCAATTATCTATGAGCTTCTGGCCTCATCTCTCTCCTTGCTTTTCCAGTAAAATTTTTGGAGTTTTCCATGCTCGCTGATGCTGTCTCCAAAGCCCTTCCCACCATTTGCCATTAAACCCACTGTAATCAGGCTTTTTGTTCAGACCATTCCAAAGAAACTCCTCCTGACCTGCACATAACCTACACCCAACCCTCAGCTCCTTGTTCTCATCTTAACTCTACCTACAGAAAGCACCAGATACAGTCCATTACATGCTTCTCCTAGAAACAATGTTCCTGATTGGCTCCCATGGTCACCATAATCTTACTCTTCCTCCACCTTCTTTGCTGATTTCCACCTTTTCTCCCCAGTCTTATTCTTACATTGAGTCCTTGGACTTTTTTCTTTTTTAAGAGAGAGAGAGTGTGAGCAAGGGTTGGGGGGTGAGCAGAGGGGGAGAGAGAGAATCAAGCAGGCTCCATGCTCATCACAGAGCAGGATGATGGGTTCGGTCTGACAACCCTGGGATCATGACCTGAGTGGAAATCAAGAGTCCACCACTTAATCAACTGAGCCACTCAGGCGCCTGGTCTTTTCTAAACATAATCTCACTCCTTTAGCAAGCTCTTCTAGTCACCTGGTTTTTGTTTGTTTGCTTGATTGCTTTTTTAAAAACAGATTTTATTCATTTATTTGACAGAGCAAGCACAAGAAGGGGAGGGACAGAGGGAGAGGGAGAAGCAGGTTCCCTGCTGAGCAGGCAACCCAATGTGGGACTTGACCCCACCACCCCGGGATCATGACCTGAGCCAAAGGCAGATGCTTAACCCACTGAGCCACCCAGGCCACCCCAGGTGTCCTAACTTTAAATAGATTTTACAGTTCCCAAGTATACCCCTCTAACTCAGACTTCTCCTCTGAGTGCCATACTTTACACATCCAATGGCCTACTCAACATCCACACGACCATTTAATTGATACCCCAATCGATAGCCTAAAATTCCACTGCTCTGTCCTGGTCTTCCCATCTCAGTTTGTTTGTTTGTTTCACAGAGAGAGCAAGCACACTAGCAGGGAGAGGAGCAGCGGGCAGAGGGAGAGCAAGGTTCCCTGGAGCCCGATGTGGGGCTCCATCCCAGGACCCTGGGATCATGACCTGACCCAAAGGCTGACACTTAACCGACTGAGCCACCCAGCCGTCCCTTCTTATCTCCGTTAATTGCAGCCCTGTTCTTCCAGTTGCTCAGGCCAAAATATTCAGACATGTTTGCCTTGTTCCTTTCTCCCACATCCCATGTCTATTCCTGCAAGAAGTCCTACAGTCTCTACCTTCAAAGAATATTTAGATTCCAGCCACGTCTCACCACGAGCTCCATCATCAGCACCCTGGGCTAAGCCACCCCACCCCTCCCCAGTTACCGCCAGCACCTCCTCACTGGTCTCCCTGCTTCCACACATGAGCTGCTACAATATAACCACAATATAGCAGCCAGACCGATACTTTCATGAAAAGCCAGGCCAAGTCACTCCTCTGCTCTAAACTCTCCAAGAGCTCCCCATTTTAATCAGAATAAGAGCAAAGTCCTTAGAAAGGTATAGATAACCAGTGTGCCTAATGGAAATAGGAGTCACCTGTGGCATTTAAAATTTTCCAGTAGCAATAAAGAAGTAAAAAGAAACAGGTGAAAAAAATTTTAATAGTATATTTTTAAATGCAGTATCTCGAAAACATTATTATTTCAACATAGGCTCTGTATAAAAATTGAGAAGTTTTACCTTCTTGTTTTCATTCAAAGTCTTTGAAATATGGCACACCATCTGGTCATATGGCACGTCTCAGTTTGGACTGGGTGCATCTCAAGAGTTTGAGAGCCACACATGGCTAGAGGCCACTGTGCTGGACAATGCAGCTCAAGCCCGCATCTCTCTGAGGGGCCTGCGGCTCCCCTTCACCTGGCTTACTCAGCTCCTGCCCACTGGGCAGGCTCCCACCTCAGGACCTTCGCACAGCCTGTTCCCTCTCTGCCCTCCCTGCTCTTTCCCGCCATAACCTCACAGATGCCTTTTTCACCTCCTTGTCTTCACTTACATGGCCATCCCACTTAAACTGAAACCAGAACATTTCCTGTTCTGACACTCCCAATGCCCCTTACCTGCTTCAATTACCAGCTAACTTTTGCACTGAGATACCTGAACTTCTTTACAGAAGCCACTCCGCTCTCTCCTACAGTAACACTCAGTATGTCTGCAGATGGACCCCTTGTTGTAGAGTATAAAATTGCCGACATGGGACACTTAAAGTACTATTTGGCTCCCAAGATCGAGGATGAAGAAGGATCTTAGGTATTCTTAAAATCCAAGAAAATAAAGTTAAGCTCTTTAAGAACTGCTTCCGAGATGCCAGCATGTACTTAAGTCTGTCACTAAATTTGTACCTCTTGAGTACATATGTAGATATTTTCTGGAAATAACCTATTTTTTCTTCATTCTTCACAATCTGTTTAAAGAATAAAGTCCAAAGTCGAATTTGGTCTTGTTAACCTAGAAATATTTCTGCCTTACCTAAAAATACTTGTGATTTTCATAACAAAAGGATTTTGACTCTAAATGCAGTTTTGAGAATTTTTTTCAATTTAAGTAAAAGTGATTTGAATTTCAAACATCACAAGACAGTGCCTTCGTTTGGACCATGACCGTTGCAGGTATCCTAGGGAATTCAGTTCAAGCTACCATTTCATGTAAATGTGCTTATTTTTCCAGTCTAGAGCAGCCTGATAAAAATACATTTGATATAGCAATGAAAAGTATTCCAAATACAGTGGGTGATAAGATATTTGGGGGGATTCATTTGTCAAACTTATTTTGGTATTCTAAGGAGTTCAAGAAATAAAGAGTAGACCAAGTCCTATAAAAAAAAAATTTATCACCTTCTAAAAGATCACATATTAGTTAAGTAATTTCTGTTTTCTTTCTCACACAAGAAGGGCTCCACGAGGGTAGGTACCTATTTTTTTTTTGAGTGACAGGTGCCCAGTGCCTGGTATACAGTAGGTGCTCAATAAATGCCTCTTGACTGAATGAAGTAAGGAGAGCCTAACTTTATCTTCCCAGGACAGTTCTCAGCTCAGGGCTCGGAGCCAGCATCTCACATTGGGCACCTGCAGCCGTCATCCTGGGAGTGACTGAAATGGGAGCTGTTTCCTGTTAGCAATCGCTGCAAGAAAAGACAGGAACAGGTTCAATGCAGCAAGCATTTCCTGTGTGTCCACTGTATGCACAGCTGTGGGGAGAGGTAACACAATGATCATGAGGATGTGGCCCCATGTCCTTCAGGCAGGCCTGGATTTCCTCCGGGCAGCTCTGGAGGCCACAGCCAGTGCCAACATGGAGCAAACGGATAGAGACTAATTCCAATTTGTTGGAAAGAACCTTTGAATAATCAGCTCCGTTCAAAATGAATGGGACTGTCTTAAGAGATCTCCTTCTGGCCCCAAATCTAGAAGTCACTCCTGCTGACATGTGAGCTCTGTACTGGGGTTTGGACTAAGCCTCTAAAGTCACCTTTAATGTTCTAAGATACTTGAGCCTAAATTGCTGGTGTAGTAGAAATAATATGGGTTTGTTTTAGATTTTATTTTTAAGTAAACTCTATACCCAACATGGGGCTCGAACTCACAATCCTGAGATGGAGGGTTGTGTGCTCTACCAAATGAGCCAGTCAGGTGCTCCAATAACAGGGGTTTTGATATCTGGTAGTCTGGGCCGAAGTTTGATTCCATGGTTTACCTACTGATATTTGCATGCTTGTTCTATTTTTCAGGATGTTCTCTATCTCCAGGGATTTGCTTCCAAGTAACATATGTACCACTGTCTTCTGTATGACTTGACATGTGATAGAAAGCAAATACTTTTTTTTACCTTTATTTGGAAAATTTTCTCCTAGGTTCCAGGATTTCCAAAAATGTTAAAGGCTCCCCCCACACACACTTTTAATTCGTTATTTTTTTTTTTTAAAGATTTTGTATTTATTTATTTGACAGAGGAACAGAGATCACAAGCGGGCAGAGAGTCAGGCAGAGAGAGAGAGGGGGAAGCAGGCTCCCTGCTGAGCAGAGAGCCCGATGCGGGGCTCGATCCCAGGACCCTGAGATCATGACCTGAGCCGAAGGCAGAGGCTTTAACTTACTGAGCCACTCAGGCACCCCCTAGTTATTTCTAAAAACCTGCTCCCACCTCACAATGACTATTCCCCATCTCTTTTCCTATGGGCAAGCATCACTCCGTTTAACTGTTAAGTGCTATCTCATTTTATCTTTGCAAAAGATGTGGGGGTGTTGACCAGAATTAGTCTCATTATTCAGATGAAGAAATTGAGGCTCAGGGATGTTAATTAACTTGCCCAAGGCTACATATCTGGTTAAGTGGTCAAACACCACCTAGGAGATTCCGAAGAATCTCTGCTGGGTTCTGTACTCATTCATTCACTCAACAAATTTTTTATGGATCTGTATGTGCCAAGAGCTCTGCTAGGAATGGAGGACACGCTCTGCATGAACCCCTTCTCTGCCTTCTGTGCGGAGCCTCTGGAGTTGGGGCAGGGGGCTTTTTAGCCGTCTCCCGACCTATTTCCTTTCACTGAAGGCTTTGGCATCCCCTCCAGGCCCCCATAAGGGTCGCTATAGGTGTGGCTTCTCCAGACACCACAGTCTTCCCCCAAATGTCCTAAACCCAGTGGTGCAAATAAGCCATTTTCCATTTCTGATTGGACAACGCCGTGGAGCTTGCCTTTCCTTAAGCATTGGCCGCACATCTTACCGAGTGCGGACTCTGGTTTGAGAACCCAGCACCTCGAAAGGCCCCTTTATGTCTCCTTTGAAGTTTCCAGACCCCAGTTATAGCCCTGTACTCACTACAGACAGCGGTGGGGAGCGTGTGTACTGAAGCAATATAGAGATATTAACTAGCAAAAAAAAAAAAAGTTTGCTTGCTCCTTACCTTTTCTCAAAGCTCTGACCTGACACCTCGCCCAAGTCATGACCCGGCCCATGCTGGCTCCTCCCTAACTCCTCCTTAGGCCAACCTCCAAGCGCCCACCATACAGGTCCGGCGTATATTTTAAGGGCTCAACCTTCCTTTTTCTATTAAGTCTGATTTTACTAACTTGTCGGGGGGCAGAGGGGAGTCCTTAAAGTATTTTCTAAATTACTTTTATTTTAGAAGTAACCAGAAGATTATGAACAGCAGTTGACCCAATCCCAGTTTATATAATATGGTAACGTAATACGTTTCAAGTCCGTATTTAAAACCTCTCATATTCAGGTATGTCAACGGATGAGTTGTACTGATTTCACTATTTCTCAACATAGGGGAGGGATCTTAAACCAATGGTCCTGAATTCCTTAGCATGACATTGAAGGGCCTCCCTGATCCAGTTCTAAATGAACTTTCTGTGTCACTCTAGACTGGAACATTGGCTAATCTTTATTTCATGGCCCCAGACGGTGCTGGATCCACGGGAAGAGTACAATTATTTCAGCCCTCTTAGGGCATTATCAATGTGCTATCAGTGTATATGACCCCTCTGAATGGCGAGTTCCTTGAATTCCTTACCCCCAGTGATTTTGTCCTCCACCCAGTGCTGCTGGTCTGGAGTGGAACCCTGAACCAGTGGCGGAACCCTGAACCAGTGGCATGGTCATGGTCTACACGACTATGTAGCTACAACTGCTCCTCATCTCAAGGTCAAGCATTTGATTCTACCTCCCCCTTCCTGGTAGCCCTCTCCAACATTCTTCCCCACACTAGAACCTCCAATCCGCTGATGCCCCCCCCAACACTCCTTCAACTGCTTTCGGTTCTCCGACGCTCCTGTGTCACGTGCTTCTACTTAAGCATTATCTTTTGTTTACCTGAAATTCAAATATAACTGGGCGTCCTGTTTTCTTTGCTAGACCTCACAGCCAGAAGAACTGCTCTCCTGTATAAACACACCTTCTCTGGCCTCCTCCTACTTGAAACTCCCTTGGCAAAACCACAGCTTGGGAAGGCCCAATTTTCTGACAATTCTGTGTCCCCATTCATGCAGCTGATCATGCCTGGAGAAAAACTCAACCCCACTGAACAGATTTCACTTCCCATTCAGGACCGCAAACCTCAAAAGGGGCCTTCATGCTGCACGGAGAATCATTCTACTTAATAGGTTCCTGGTCAAGTCACCTTCTATATTTTTGCCCTTTGTTTCTCTCCTCAAACCTAATGTACTTTCTCTCTCCTCATTCTCAGGGTCCTACCAAACAGGAAAATCAAAGCCCTTGGGAGAACTCCGAGATTGCCCTCAGCACCTATCTCCACTGTATTTGTATTCATCCATGTTAACCTCCCTTCCGTCACCTACACTGGGGGTTGGCAAACCGTGGCCCATGGGCCATCCAGCCCACTATGCGTTTCTGTATGGCATGCCGGCTAAGGATGGTTTTTATTTTTTATTTTGATTTTATTTTTTTGGAGATTTTTTATTTTTATTTTTTAGATTTTATTTATTTGAGAGAGAGAGAGAGAGCACAAGTGGGGTGAGGGTCAGAGGGAGAAGCAGACTCCCTGCTGAGCAAGGAGCCCGGTATGGGGCTCAATCCCAGGACCCTGGGATCATGACCTGAGCTGAAGGCAGACACTTAACGACTGAGCCACCCAGGTGCCTGGTTTTTCAGTTTTTAAATAATCAGGGCTTGGGGGGGGGGAACTAAGGAATCACAAGAATAATTTTTGTCATGTGTGAAAAGTATATGAAATTAACGTTTCAGCTGACCGAAATGAAGTTTTATTGGAACATGTCACGCCCACTCATTTATGTATTGTGTGTGTCAGCTCTAGAGACAAGCAGAAGTTGCAACAGAAACTGTATGTCGGGGCTCCTGGGGGGCTCAGTGGGTTAAGTCTCTGCCTTCAGCTCAGGTCATGATCTCAGGGTCCTGGGATCGAGCCCCACATTGGGCTCTCTGCTCAGCAGGGAGCCTGCTTCCCCCCCCCTCTGCCTACTTGTGATTTCTCTGTCAAATAAATAAAATCCTAAAAAAAAATCCTGTATATCTGCAAATAAAATATTTACTGTCTGCTTCTTTGTAGGAAAGTCTGCTGACCCCCACCTGCCTGCACTTCAATCCAAAGCCACTTAATCCTGTCCCTCTTCCCTCCTCAGGAATATGGCCTTGCTAATTCCACCCAACCCTGCCTCACCAATTTTTCTGTCTGCTAAAATCACTCCTATGAGCGTACAGAAAGGCTGTTGTTTCTCCAATCTTAAAGACAAACAACAAAACCAAGCCAAAAAAAAAAACAAACCCCTCTTCTGGCCTTTTTTTTTCTTTTTCTTTACGACTTATTTACCTGACAGCACAAGCAGGGGGAGAAGCAGGCTTCCTGCTGAGCTGGGAGCCCAATGCGGCTTGACCCCAAGACCCTGGGATCATGACCCGGAGCTGAAGGCAGATGCTAAAGACTGAGCCACCCAGGCACCCCTTCTGGCTTTCTTCTGCCCCTACTAGTTACTGCTCTCATTTACAGCAAAATTCCCCAAAGAATTATCTGCACCTGAGGACCGTGCTCCTTCCCCAAAACCCACTTAAACTTTCGCCCTTCATTCCACCGAGACGGCTCTGTGCGCACCCGGCCAGCGCACCCCAGTCGGCGCACCTCGGTCCCAAGGCCACCGCAAAGGCGCATCTGTGGCAGGTCCGAAGTGCCTCCTACCTGGGGGGTGGGCAGCAGGACACAGTGATTGCTCTCTCAGCCCCAAAGCTCCTTTTCACTTAACTTCTGACATACCCTCTAGATTTTTCTCCCACCTTCTGGGCACCTCCTCAGTCTCCTTTCCTTGTTCCTCTTCTCTTATCACCGGAGGCCCCAGGACCTTGGTTCCTACCCCTGCTCTCTCCTGCGCAGGCTCCTGCAGGCTCTTATGCTAATGTTCCCAAAGGTATACATAACCCAGGGATGAGATCTGAGCTTCATTAGCTAACTGCCCACTGGCATGGCCAGGCCAGCAGGTAACGTAGCTACATCAGCATGCCAGTCCCCAGGTCAGCTGGGGGCTGAGACTCCGGTCCCTCTCCATCCCAGCCTGTCTTCCCGCCCCCAGGAACCGGCAACCCTGCCGGACTTCCTTTCAGGCTTAAATCTTTGCCATCGCTTTAACCACTCATCTCACGCACTCCACCTAGAATCTACTGGGAATGTCTGTTGGCTCTCCCTTCACAAGTGGTCTGGCAACTGACCGTTTCTCACCTGACCTCACTCATCATCTCTCACCTAGACTAAGGCAAACCCTCCTAAGAGTTCTCTCGGTTTCCAACCTTGTCTCATACCCTCCCTCTCCACTCAGCGGCCTGGAAACTTTTTTTTTAAGATTTTATTTACTTATTTGAGAGACAGTGTGTGTGAGCGACAGAGAGAGAGAGAGAGAGAGAGAGGAGCCAGGGGGAGAGGTAGTGGGAGAAGCAGACGCCCTGCTGAGCACGGAGCCCGACGTGGGGCTTGATCCCACGACCCTGGGATCATGACCTGAGCCAAAAGAGGAATTTAACCCACAGAGCCACCCAGGCAGGCGCCCAAGCCAGGAAACATTTTTCAAAGCAGTCCGCTCAAACCCTCCAGTGGCTCCCGTTTCACTCAGAGCAAAAGCCAAAGCCCCTTAATAAGCTTACAAAGGTCTACTTGATCTAGCTTGCTGTCTCCCCACTCCTGAGCTCTCTGACCCCCCATCATCCGTCATCTCTTCCTGACTCAGTACAACACACCAGCCTGCTTGCTGTACCTGGGACAAGAAAGGGCTGCTCCCACGTGGGGCTTCTGTGCTGGCCGTTCCCTCTCCCTGCAATGCTTTTCCCTAGTTAGCAGCACAGCAAACCTCTAGCACCTTCCAGTCTGCTCAAATGTCACCTCTCCAGGGTGACCTCCCTGGATCTCCTGATCGTTCAGGCTCTGCTGTGCTACAGCACATCACTCTATTAACTTCTGACCTATTTTCCTAGGTGCGTACTTAATGCAATTTACTAGAACGTTAACTGCACACGGCAATACATTTTCATCTGTTTTGCTCATTTAGTTCCAAGTGCCTGAAACTAACACAGACTCAATAAATATTTGTCGAATGAATTGAAGGCCTACTTACTAGATGATTTCATCTTCGTTTTTTTTCTTAGTTTTTCAATAACTTTGGGAGTTATGTGTTATCTCCATTTTACCTCATTAAATTAATTGGACAAGGAGGCTATTGGACCAAAATGGCCCTAATGATTTGGTGGCCTGCATAAGCAAACCAAAATCTAAGCCCGTAATGCCTCGGGGTTAAGAAATCAAAACCTAAAGATGATCAATCACAGCCAATTTGCCACAGACTTTAAGCGATAGCCAATGAAATAATTTCCTTTCTAGGCTTCAGCTCCTTTTCCTGCACATGCCATTCCTGGGGTTCTGGTCAGCAGAGCGCTTCTCAATACTTCCCGTGTGGGGCTGCCTGAATCCAGCCGATTTTTGCTCAAATAAATTATCTTTTGATAACCTGTAAGGACACCAATGTTTAAAAAGTGTAAATAACTTGCATGAATCACAAGTTATTGTTTGAAAGTGAAATTGAGAACCTCAGTATTTTTTTCACCCCAAAGAGTGTTGTTTTCAGCTTCCCGCGTGGTTGTCCACAGTGTTCCTATTTGCGTGGCTCTGAAGAATGGCAAGTTGACTCACACCCAAGATGCATGCTTGGAGTCCACAAGGAAAGCCAATTTCTGTAAACCAAAGCAGGACTTCCCAAAATAAGAGCAAAGGAAAAGTTAGGGGTGGACCCTTGCCCATAATTCCACTTGACCCTTGCCCATAATTCCACGTGTTCAAACCTTTACAGAACATTAACGTAAAATTAATTTTAAAAAATGACATTATCTAAACAGGTAGGAATCTTTTTAAAATTCACAAAGAAGTGAACGTATAACAAATCACTTACTTTTTGTCAGGTTTCAAGAGACTTGAGATGAACTTGATGAGGGCTTGATTGGAGACTCGAGGAAAAGAAAGTGCTGGAGAATAAAAAACAAGCAAAAAAAAATTGGGATAAGGGAGATGGAAAAAAATAGAGAAAAAAAATGTTACCTAAATAATTTGGACAGATCACATTCTCTAGACCTCGAGAGGGTGATGATCTCACAGAACCTTTCTTTGTTTTAGAAAAATCTAAAAACTATTTAGAGCCTGCACTGCTTTTCGCCTTCAGGAGAACCTAACACCAGATTCCAAATCAAAGTGATCTTACCTGAAAGAGAAGCTCAGGGCAAAACCAGTAGAGAAGCTACTACCAAACCAAACTAAAGCTCCTCCCACTTCCGTCCTGGAGGCGTCGAATTTGCATCAGGAGCTCTGGAGGAGAGAGTCTGGGGAACTTGATAAAGCGACAGCCGAGCCCAAAAAGGTACACTCACCCCTCCGAGAGGTGGGTATGGCCGGAATTGGCCCTAAGATTTGTAGGGAGTGGGGAGGAGGACGGTTTCATATGTTACCATTAGTTCTCATTAAAACTGCAGAATCTCTACTAGTTAATAATTAAACGCAAGAAACGTCAATCGAGCAGTATTAGTATTATGCATTTTTAAAAATCATGTGCCGCAGATAACTAAGTAAGCATTGTTATTGTATTAATAATGCAATGTGGAAAAGGATAGATAGGACACTTTAGTGGGCCTGGAGAGTCCCTAGCTGTCTTTCTTCCTCATTCCTCCCAAGCTTAACTTGTTTTGGACAGCAAGACAATAGGCAGTCACAGAACCAAATGGAAGAGGAGGGTGCAGTGAGGAGGTGGGGGCGTGGGTCAGGACCATTTAGACTGAACTGCCCCTCCTGTCTAAGATAATTGCATTTAAAGGGCTCCTTGAAATTGTTCAATGCAGACCCTTTGAAAAAGAATTGAAGTGATTCTCAAGGGAATGAGCCTGGGTCTATGACTGCTACGGAGCTCAAAACCAGTCGCTGTTCCAGGAGTTGGCGGGGGATGAGTTTCCTACACAGCTCCCTCAACCAAGGTGAAGCCCGGCGGAAACCTCAGGACCTAGGATGCTGGTGTGTGTCCGCTCTGTTTTTTTTAAAATAAAAGTCAACAGGGGCGCCTGGGTGGCTCAGTCGTTGGGCGTCTGCCTTCGGCTCGGGTCATGATCCCACCGTCCTAGGATCGAGCCCCGCATCGGGCTCCCTGCTCTGCAGGAAGCCTGCTTCTCCCGCTACCATTCCCTCTGCTTGTGTTCCCTCTCTCGCTGTGTTTCTCTCTGTCAAATAAATAAAATCTTTAAGAAATAAATAAATAAATAAATAAATAAATAAATAAATAAAAGTCAACAGAAGCTAAAGCCACTCCACCGTGGAAACACAGTTAAGTAAAACAGTCACTAAGTACAATTAGGTACTTATTTAGCAAAATAAATGGGGAGCTATCTAAGAGCTAAGTTGGGCCCACTCTACACTTGATGTGGAACATGTTAATTGAATCAGAACCTTAGTACATGTCTTTATTTTGCCCCCAGTTGGAGCAATAGAATATCTGTGCTTCAAACGGGCTCCAAGTTGGCTAACCTAATCTAAGTTGCAAAGACCGTTGCACCTAAAATGCAACTTTCCCGAGAGTCATGATTATATTTAGTAAGTTGAGTTGTAATTGGAAAGCTTGGCTTTAGTTTTGAGCAGTTCATCTAAAAAATTACGTCACGGAGTTTGCAATATGGAGTGAGCCCTGATGTGTTATATAGTCAAATAATATAATTGCTTGGTTGCCTTTTTACTAGACATCTGGTCAGGCAGCTGGAATTCAAATCCTGGCTGCCCCATCTCACTTACTATTCTAAACCCTGGGCAAGTCACGCCACCTCTTTGCACTTCATCTGTAACATGAAATTGACAATAAATACATCCTTCCCTGCCTCATTGGCGAAACTGATGTATGTGGAACGATTCTGTTTAAATAACTCGATCACCCTAGAGCTCTGCACAGACATAGTTACGATGTGGGAAACAAAGGCAGAAGAGAAAACTTAGATTTCCTTGCTGCTTACAGCCCACTGACAAGTCCTTGAAACAGGCAGAGTCACCTTCCTCTAGAAACTCAACTGCCACAAAGCTGACACTCCCCTAAGGGCAAAAGGCAATCTTAGCTGGACCACCCAGGGTCCTGTAAGTCTTCTGTAATATATAAAAATTCCTTTGGAACTTCTTGTCTCTTCACCCCGCAGAATATATGTTAGCAATCATCCCCCAAGCCTGTGGCCCATCTGTGGCCCATCTGAAGGATCTCATGACTAGGATTTTACTAGACAGTAATAAGTGGCCTTTTCCTAACAATAGCTTAGCCCCCCATGATCCTGGAAACCTTGCTTCCAAAATTCCTTAGAGACTTAAACCCCTCCCAACTTGAAAGTGTATCATCAGCCACTCCTCATGACCCCAGTGCAACTCTTTCTGCCCACAGGTCCTGTCCCCATGCTTTAATAAAACTAACTTTTTGCAAGGAAGATGTCTCAATAATTCTTTCTTGGCCACTGGCTCTGAACCCCAACATATTTCCTACATCAAGGGTTTTTTGTTTTTTGGTTCTTTTAGAGAGAGGTGTGGGGTGGGGGGAGGCAGAGAGAATCTAAGGAGGCTCCACACCCAGCACAGGGTCAGACGAGGGGCTTGATCTCATGACCCTGAGATCATGACCACAGCCCAAATCAAGAGTTGGACAGTTAAGTAACTGATCCACCCAGGTGCCCCTACATCAAGTTATTTCTAACATCAACTACTATACTTGCCAAAATGGCAAATATTGGCTAAAAGCCACATAGGATTCTTCCTAATCATATCGTGTATTGTTACTGTATTATTGCCGGTAGATGAGCAATAAGAAAGATTTACTAATATCTTTGAACTTACATTGATGACCACCAAAGAAAACAAATTACATAAAGCCTAAATGACTTCATTGGAGGTATGAATGCGAGCAAAAGATTGGAATTAACCTAACTGTCCCTCAACAGGGTCTGATAGCGGGACACCTGGGTGGCTCAGCGGGTTAAGCCTCTGCCTTCGGCTCAGGTCATGATCCCAGGGTCCTGGGATCGAGCCCCATATCGGGCTCTCTGCTTGGCAGGGAGCCTGCTTCCCCCTCTCTCTCTGCCTGCCTCTCTCCCTACTTGTGATCTCTCTCTCTCTCTCTTTCTCTCTGTCGAATAAATAAATAAAATCTTAAAAAAAAAAAAAGTACTGGCATCTCAAGTAATCTTCTTTCGCTTGACCCCCATGTCATCAACGTACAGAAAACAGGTCTGTTTCCCTAGAGAACATTTCCATATTTGGTGTTTGTCCTTTTACCTCCTGTGTGGGGTCATTTAACTTTCTCCTCTATTTCTTGCATTTCATGTTAAGTTAGTTCTGAGGACATGAATAGACTGTTGGAGGTATTAAAAGATAAAGGGAGGCAGAAAGAGTTTACTTACTTCCAGATAGGGCGGTGCCAAACCAAAAGTGGTGAGGAGTACTCCACCCAGACGATTGGGGAGAGACTTGTACAGAGAAAAGGCAAAAGTGAAACAAGGGAATTACTGATTGGCTAGAGCTGAAAGTTTAGTTGACTGCTTGTGATGGGCTGTCCTTAGGTTTCCATTCTGTAACCCTGGCACTTTCAGGCTTAGATTTTGGTTTGCTAATGGAGACCACTGCTGTCTAATGACCTTCCTGCTTAGTTAATTTGACGGGGGCAAGACTCCCCCATTGGTGGGGCAGAGAGCTGCCTGTTCTATCACATCAGGAGCTCTGTGTCCCTATTAGGGATGCTAAAGTTGATCAGTGTCAGAACACACAGGCAGATCAGATATGAAAGGGACCATCAAGCCATCTTTGGAAGCTGTGCTTCTCTATTTGCCTGACCCTCTCTCTGCCCTCCCAGGGAGTCTCTGGTACAGATGTGAACGCCTGGGCCCCCAGGTCCTGGTTCTTGGGCGCGCGTCCCCACACAGAAGGAACCCTTCCTCCAAATAGCCTTATTTGGCTCTGACTGCCTTCTACCTGGCTTAGTGTTCGTGTTTGGGCCTCTTGGTCGGCACCCACTTTAGGGTGGAAGGTTTCAAGGGCAAGGCAGTGTTTTGTTTATCTTCTTACTCCTATTTCCCTAAGTGGTGTGTTAGTGCAATTCAAAATCTTCTCTACCACTTATTGATCTGAGTTAGAAACAAATGACCCAGATTGTCTGTGCCTTGGTTTCTACACCTGTAAAGTGGGGGTAGTAACAGACGCCAATTCATGGCGCTGTTGTAAGGAGCAAATGCAAGCTTGACTCTCACTGCGTTTCACTCTGTTGCATTTTGTAGTATTTTCAATTTTGTTTTATTTTCAAATAAAAAATAAAATATTAAAAAAAATAAAATAATTTTAAGTTTATTTATTTTTAGTAATCTCTACACCCAAAGTGAGCTCATGACTCCTAAGACCAAGTCATATACTGTTCTGACTGAGTGAGCCAGGTGCGCCACAAACTTTTTTATTATTATTATATTTGTTACTGATCTGTGATCAGTGATTGTGACTTGGTGAAATCTCAGGTGATGGTTAGCATTTTTTAGCAATACTTCTTAATTATTTTATGGGCTTTTTTGGGATCTAATGCTATTGCACACTTAATGGACTACAGTAGAATGTAACCATAACTTTTTTTTTTAAGATTTTCATTTATTTATTTGACAGAGACGCAGCGAGAGAGGGAACACAAGCAAGGGGAGTGGGAGAGGGAGAAGCTGAGCAGGGAGCCCGATGCGGCACTCGATCCCAGGATTCTGGGATCATGACCTGAGCCAAAGCCAGACGCTTACTGACTGAACCACCCAGGCGCCCCTAAGTATAACTTTCACATGCACCAGAAAACCAAAATATTCATTCAGCTCGCTTTGTTGAGATATTTACTTTATCTCCGGGTCTGGTACTGAACCTGCAATCTCTCTAAGGTGTGCCCGTACTCGGGAAAATTGATCTTCAGCACCCTGATTGTGCATAGTGGTCTTCTGTAAAAAACTGTCCTCTCGACTGCCACTTGCTCAAACATTGGTATAGCTCCTCATTGCCTTGTGCTCAGGAATGAGGCACGAGCTTATGGCTGGTTTTCTCTGATTCATAAGATTCTGTGGTCATTAACCTGATGTGCACAAGAGCTGACCTCGTCCAGACCCTGGCCTTCCAGGAGTAGATGCGGTTCTCATCTTACGAAGGAGCTAACTGTGGGCCTCCAAGTCTAATCCATTCAGACAAGGGGGAGAGGCTTGAAGATTTACTGGAAGAAGAGACAGGCTCTGTGACGGGTTAAATCGTTCACGGTAATCGGACTGCAAGGGAATGTTGAGAGAGCATCAGATCTTAGGCCCCTGCTCCCAAATCTAGAGCTCATTTTACCACATGTTAATAGATTTACCTGCTCTTTAGATCTTCAGTCATAATTAGTGACAGTGAGCCTGTCAGGGACCTTGGGCACAAGACCCTGAGCGGGGTTAAAATTCCATGAGCCTGAGGGCTGTTAACCACTTTTCTTGCAAAGGAAAGCACCAGCTAGCCTGCAAACCCAGACCGGTCCCAACCAGTCTTCACCATGATGAACCCTAGTCCTGACCTTTCACCGACTCTCCCTCTCATTATAATACTAAAAATCACGCCTAGGGGTGGAGATTTAACATATTAATTAGACACGTTAATTAGACTCTCAAAGAAGCATGACCTTGAAGTGCAAGGTGCTAGTAAGTTCCCACCTCTGTGCTTAGCACCCTTTTCCTACCTAGGTTCCTGCGTTCTTTCCTTTTTTTTTTTAAAATATTATTTATTTATTTGGGGTGCCTGAGTGGCTCAGTCGTTAAGCGTCTGCCCTCGGCTCAGGTCATGATCCCCGGGTTCTGGGATCGAGCCCCGCATCGGGCTCCCTGCTCTGCGGGAAGCCTGCTTCTTCCGCTACCATTCCCTCTGCTTGTGTTCCCTCTCTCGCTGTGTTTCTCTCTGTCAAATAAATAAAATCTTTAAAAAAAAAAAAAAAGATTATTTATTTATTTGAGAGAGAGAACGAGTGTGGGAAGGAGCAGAGGGAGAAGGAGAAGCAGATCGCCTGCTGAGCAGGGAGCCCCATGTGGATCCAGGACCCCAGGATCATGACCTGAGCCCAAGGCAGATGCTAACTGACTGAGCCCCCCCATGCGTCCCTCACCCAATTTTCTTTAAAAAACTCCCCCTGACCTCTCCCCGGAGAGTCAGCCTGAGGATTCTTTCCTGTTGCCTCTCTTGTCCTCGAGCCTAAATCCCACTGAAGCCTTGCCTGTGTTTTTAGGTTTGGAGTCCAGCCTCATCTCTAGCTTCGCTGAGTCCAAGGACCCGGGCCGGGTAACACCAGCAACCGCAGTCATGAGCAAAGAATAAAGTGAAAGGGGAAAAGAGCTGCAAAGCCAGTGCTGCAGGACATTGGCTTCTGTGGAACTTCGTTGGCTCTCCTTTTGGTCGTATGTTTCTCTTCTCTCTGCGATCGATGTTTCCAGCAGAACGAGAGAGACACGCATGCTTTCCCTCTGTGAATGTTTGTAGGAGTAGCAATGGGGCTGTGGTCAGGCCCGTGCAAAGGACTTGAGCGAGCCAGGGCGGGGAATAAGGGCTCTCTCACCTCTGTGCCTTACTCCCCGCCTGTGGGGCCCGGGTCCAAGGCCAGACAGTGTCGTGTGCAGCCATCGAGTACATGAACTTCAGGAAAAGGCCGCCTGCTCACCCCCTTCAACCCAACCATGTGCACACACAGACTTCCTCCACTCCCACCACTCCCCGGCCTCTGAGATGCAACTTCGAGAGAATTCTTTCCCTTCAACCAAGGTATTGTCTCTGAGATTCCTTCATTAAAGTGCAAATAGACCCAATAAAAGATATGAGAGCCATTGTATTAACGAACAATGACTTAATGCTCCTTCAATCATACTGATTAAATAAAAGAGAAGATCCCTAACACTTGCTAATTATCCTTTTAACAAAGGATCCCAGCTTCCAACAGGCAATAGTATTAAAGCACACTGGACTGACTGGAGAATATTGTTCTATTTCTGCTGTGTTTATTTTTAGTTACTTTGTATTTGTGGCAGATGCATTTTCCATTTTACGTCACATGGGATTTTAAGATGTATTTATTCGACTTCTTAATGATAAGGAAAAAACTGTACTCTAAGCTGGATGACCAAACTGGCAAGGGAATTCCAGTCCCTGTCCCAAAGCGCTTCCGGGTTCTTATTTCCTACCCCGTTTCCCGTGAGCACCAAAATACCAAGTATGCGGAAGTAGGAGGGTATAAATTACTCTCCCTGCTTGTGCTCGGGGCTCAGACCTTTGGAGAAGGGTCTTTGAGCCAACCGTTGTTAAATAAGTCTCCAATCCTTCAAAGTCTCCGAGTGCTGCTTGGTTCTTCCGCCAGGATCCAGTCCAGGTTCCACAACATTAAAAATGTGAATAAATTTAATAGAAGTTATTAAGTATGTAATCACGCAGGTGGTACTCAATAATGGCAAAACCTGGGAAGGCTATGTACAAATGACTGAACACAGAAAGATGACATCCCTGACCTAGTAATAACTTAGCTTACCTTTAAAAATCTTTCATTTAACTGAGGGTTGCTGGGTGGGTTGCGGGGGAGGGATGGGGTGGCTGGGTTATGGACATTGGGGAGGGTATGAGCTATGGTGAGCGCTGTGAATTGTGTAAGACTGATGATTCACAGACCTTTACCCCTGAAGCCAATAATACATTCTATGTTTATAAAAAAAAAATATTTTTTTTTAAAGATTTTATTTATTTATTTGACAGAGAGAGAGAGATTACAAGTAGGCGGAGAGAGAGGAGGGAAGCAGGGCTTGATCCCAGGACTCTGAGATCATGACCCGAGCCGAAGGCAGAGGCCTTAACCACTGAGCCACCCAGGCACCCCTAAAAAAAATCTTTTTGATTTTACATTATAAAATAGTGTAACCAATTCAGAGAAAGTTTGAGAAATAGAGGCAGGGAAAAACCATTTATAAAACTTCCACTCACACGTATTGATGTGGCAAACAAAGGGAGAAGGAAATGTAGATAAAATTAAATGTCCTTATAACCTGCAGCCCACTGACGAATCCTTGAGGCAGAATACAGTGTTCCTCCAGGAAGATCCTGTCTTAATGTTAATACCTAGCTAGAGGGAAAAACAATTGGTCTGACAAACAGCAAGGCCTCTGGTACACTGTGTCTTCTTTAGCATAGTCCTAAATCCTTTTGGGACTCCCCATATCTTTACTTCCCCCACCCCTTAAGTATATAATCATTTGCTCCTCACAATCCTGGGCCAGAAAGGAGCAGCAGGCAGTGGCCTCTCTTTCCGCCCACAGGTCCTGTCCCTGTGCCTTAATGAAACTGGCATGCACACGAAACCATCATGCACTGAAGAGGCCTCAAGAATTCTTTCTTGGGGCGCCTAGGTGGCTCAGTGGGTTAAAGCCTCTGCCTTCGGCTTGGGTCATGATCTCCGGGTCCTGGGATCAAGCCCCACATTGGGCTCTTTGCTTGGCGGGGAGCCTGCTTCCTCCTTGCTCTCTACCTACTTGTGATCTCTCTCTCTCTCTGTCAAGTAAATAAATAAAATCTTAAAAAAAAAAAAAAGACTTCTTTATTGGCCTTCAGCTCCAGACCCCACAGAACCTCACATACATTAAAAACAACTTCAGAGGGCACCTGGGTGGCTCAGTGGGTTAAAGTGTCTGCCTTCAGCTCGGGTCATGGTCTCAGGGTCCTGGGATCGAGCCCCGCATGGGGCTCTCTGCTCAGCAGGGAGCCTGCTTCCCCCTCTCTCTGCCTGCCTCTCTGCCTACTTGTGATCTCTGTCAAAACAAAAACAAAATTAAAAAAAAAAAACTCGACGTCATTATTATCTATGTTTCTGGTGACACTCGTGTGTTTTTTGGGAAGGTGACTAGGAGTAGGGCTCCCTGTGATGTAACAGATCCACGCGGCGGAGGATGGGTTACAGTTAGAAAATGGCTGCCCAGGACTGAGAAGTTGGGTCAGTGTTGGAAGCTGAGGTGAGGGGCGGGGATGATGGAGGCGGGTGTTTAACCAGAGGATGAAGAGACTGAAAGAGAGAGTGTCAGGGACACACAGCTCCATCTGGATGCTCCCAGGAGGAATTACTTGAAGGAAAATCTATCGCCTAATCGCCTAGTGGGCAAATAAGACCTTCCTTTTCAAGGATCAGCGACATCTTCTGGGGAAGATGCGGAATAACTAAACAGCATCGGAGCCTGGAGTGTTGACCAGAAGGCTAATGTGTGGACGCTGACCTAACAATAAAAACTCACAGGCCAGCAGTATTCACGTGGTGCTCTCAGAGTCCCACACTGGTTACAGTGCTTTGCAAAGTCACATCATGAGCAGAATAATAATTTTTCTGATCCACTGAAATAATTCATCTTTTGCAGGGAACAAAAGTTTTCCTGAGTAGCAAGTGTCCACCAACGAAAAACAGCACCGCCAGCTGCAGAATAAAATACGTGTTTATTTGGGGTCTTAGGGAGGACAATCAGGGGACACTGATCCAGCTGGAATTGGAAGTGTGCTCTGGAGGGAGGTTGTAGAGTTTTTAAGGAGGAAAGACGGAATTTATGTAAGTTTTGCATGAAATGTGAGTGCTGCTGGTAAAGCCGCAGTTATACCGATCCATCTGTGATTGGTTGCTGGGGTCAGCGTCAGGCCGAGGGTCCATTTATGTACGTTTTAACATATAGCAGATGCCTTGGCTCTTAGATGAGTTGAGCAAAAATTCCAAAATTTGATGTGGAAGACATGCATAAGCCTCTCTTCCTCAATGTCATCCTGGGTCCATTTTATTTTTTTAAAAAATTGGAAGGATTTATTTATTAATTTTTCATGAAAAAAGTGTATTTTGCGAAAGAATGACAAAAAATAGATTCCATATGTATATACAGGTATGCTATAGATTTGTATAGACATACGTATATATGTAAGATTTTTTTATTTTTAAGTAATCTCTACACCCAGGGCAGGGCTGGAACCCACAACTCCAGGATCACGAGTCTCCTGCTCACACTGCCTGAGCCAGCCTCCATTTTAAACAACCCTATTGGCAACGCTTACTCCTTTTTATTCTATTTTCACAAATGTTAAATTGGTAAGGAGACCTTTATTAGATGGAAGTGGTGTTGGCACCTTAGTAGCTTACTTCAAAAAACACAAGCCCAAGGGGCGCCTGGGGGGCTCCTTTGGTTAAGTGTTGACCTTTGGCTTAGGTTCTGATCTCAGGGTCCTGGGGCCCAGCTGCTGTCCACTGGCTGATCAGGGAAGGCCTCTTTTAGGAGATGACATCTGAGTTAAGACCTGAGGGATAAAGAGGACCCAGGAAAAGAGCTGGGAAAACAATCTAGCTCTGGGCCAGCGCTGAAGCAAAGGCAGACTCAATGGGCCTTTCAGAGGGACAAGGTGAAGCCTATGGGCTTGGACAGAAGGACTGAGAGTGAGGCACTAAAGTTAAATGTTTAATGGAAGGCAGTTAACCATGATGGTTGAATGGGCAGACTTTAGAGTCAGGCTACGTGAATTCAAATCCCTGTTCAACATGACCTAGCACCGTGACCTTGGACATGCTACTTAACTTCTCCGTGGCTCATTTCTTCCTCTTACAAGTACAGGTAACTACTTTATGTGGTTTCTGTGAAGATGACATGAGCCATTCTAAGGAAAGCCTCATGCTGCCTTGGCATCTGGTTGGTCTTCAATAGATACTGGCTGTTAGTAGTAATGTGTCCATGTCCACCTAGGTGAGTCCAGTGGAAAGATTCCCTGTCCCTGGGACTGAATCTGGAAGGACACTGCCAAGTTGGCAGTCCATGACTACATTTTCTTTTCTTTTATTTATTTGACAGAGAGAGAGAGAGATCACTAGGCAGAGAGGCAGGCAAAGAGAGGGGGGAAGCAGGCTCCCCGCTGAGCAGAGAGCCCAATGCGGGGCTCGATCCCAGGACCTCATGATCTCAGATCATGACCTGAGCCGAAGGCAGAGGCTTTAACCCACTGAGCCACCCAGGCGCCCCCATGACTACTTTTTCAAAGTTGGTCACTAAATACACTAGACATCTGCAAACTAGGGCTCCCGGGCCAAACCTTTTCTGATGCCTGTTTTTATAAATCCTCAAGTTGGAAATAGTGTTTACATTGTTAAATGTCTGGAAGAAAATAAAAATGGGAATATTTTATGACACATGAAAAATATATGAAATTCAAATTTCAGTGTTCACAAAATTTTATGGGAACACAGCCAGAGTCTGTATTTATATGCTGTATCTGGCTTCTTTCTTGCTCCAACAGCGGAGTTGAGAAATTTCCAGAGACCATAAGCCCTAAAATATTTATTATCTGATGCTTTACAGACAACATTTGCCAATCCCTGTAGTACATCATAATTGTTAGGAGTGTGGATTTTGGAGACTGAATTTCCTTCTCAGCAAATGGACATAATGGCAACTCCCTCAACAGGTTGTGATATTTAAGAACATTTATCCTATAGTCTCAGCTCAAGGAAGCTTTACCCATTGCTTTGACAGTGAAGGCGATGTTGATGGTGATGTTCCTTCCTCTTGCTGACAGTTCAGTCTCTGATTGACACTTTTCCTTCTTAAATTATGTAGATATTTTCCCTGGAAACCACCTTTCTACCCTGGAAGACAGTTTATCTCTCTCTCTCTCTTTGTTTTTTATTATTATGGTTTTTTAAAAGATTTTATTTATTTATTTGACAGAGAGAGACACAGCGAGAGAGGGAACACAGGCAGGGGGAGCTGGAGAGGGAGAAGCAGGCTCCTTGTCAAGCAGGGAGCCTGATGCGGGGCTCAATCCCAGGACCCTGGGATCATGACCCGAGCCGAAGGCAGACGCTTAACAACTGAGCCACCCAGGCACCCCTCTCTTTTTTAAAAATATTTTATTTATTTATTTATTTATTTGAGAGAGAGAGAGAGAGTGAGTGACAGAGAGAGAGAGAGAGAGAGAGATTGCGAGCAGGGGGGAGGGGTGGAGGGAGAAGCAGACTCCCTGCTGAGCAGAGAGCCCGAGGTGCGCTTGATCCTGCGCTTGATCCCCAGACCCCGGCTTGATCCCAGGACCCCAGGATCATGACCTGAGCCGAAGGCAGACGTCTAACCAACTGAGCCACCCAGGTGCCCTAGTTTCTTCTTTCTAGCTCATTTTGTGTATCTGTGCACTCAGTAATAGTTTAACTCGATGAGGACAGTCTTTCACCTGTATTTCTAAGTTCTTAGGGGATTCTCAGCTAAGCCTCACAGCATTTAAGAATGCCTACGGCCATGGAGCTTTCTAAACCCCCCTCTTCTATCTAAGCCCAGGTTGGCAAAAGTTCACAAATCTATTTAAGTAAACAGGATACATTTACAGGCTCAGTTTATTTACTTCCTAATTATGGAACAAGATGTGGTTTTGATTGTTTTAGGCTATCTTGAGACAAGCTAGTAAAGTACAACGTTGGAAGTCAAATATTCCCCCAAATTCATTCACTTTTGGTTTTTCTTTAAATAGACTTGGTTTTTTAGAGCGACTTAGGTTCACAGCAAGAGTGCAGGTATAATGCAAAGATCCTGTATAATCTCTGCCCCCCTGCCCACACCTCCCAACATCCTCCACATTCCATATTCCACACCAGAGTGGTACATGTTACAGTTGAGGAAGCTACACTGACACACCATCATTACTCAAAGTCCATAGTTTAGAGTTCACTCTTGGCATGCTGCAATCAACAGATTTTGAAAAACATGTAAGGACATGTATCCATCATTATGGTTTCATACTGATTAATTTCATGGCACTAAAAGTCTTCCGTGTTCTGTTAATTTATCTCTCCCTCCCCTCATGCCCTGGCAACCCCTGATTTTTTTTATTGCCTTTTCCAGAATGTTCTATAATGGGTATCATACAGTGTGTAGTCTTTTCAGATGGGCTTTTTTCACTAAGTAATACGCATTTAGGGTTCTTCTATGTCTTTTCATGATTTGATAGCTTATTTTTCCCCACCCTCTACCCACTGGCATCCACTTTTCTACTCTCTGTTTCTCTGAGTTCAATTTTGGTTTTTTTTTTTTTTGGTTCCACACATAAGTAATACCATACAGAATTTGTCATTCTCTGTCAGGTTTATTTCCCTTGGTATAAATGCCCTCCAGGTTTATCCATGTGGTCAAAAATGACAGAGTTTCCTTCTTTTTTAAAGCTGGATAACAGTCTATTTTACACACACACACACACACACACACACACACACACACACACACACATTTTCTTTATTCATTCATCTGTTGATGGACAGTTAGGTTGTTTCCATACCTTGACTATTATGAATGGTGCAGCAATGAACATGGGAATATAGGTACCTCTTCAAGATAATGATTTCATTTCCTTTGGATATATACTAGGAGGATCACTAGATCCTCCTTCACTAGATCACTAGATCATATGGTAGCTCTATTTTTAATTTCTTGAGAAACCTCCATATTGGTTTCCATAGTGGCTGTAGCAGTTTACATTCCCACCAACTGTGCAGGAAAGTTCCCTTTTCTCCACATCCTTGCCAGCATTTGTTATCTTATTGTTTTGATGATGACCATTCTTTTTCTTAAGATTTTACTTATTTATTTGAGAGAGAAGGAGAGAGAGAGAGCACAAGCAGGGGAGCAGGGGTAGAGGGAGAGGGAGAAGCAGACTCCTCAGGGAGCCCAGTGTAGGACTCGATCCCAGGACCCTGGGATTGTGACTTGGGCCAAAGGCAGACACTTAACCCACTGAGCCACCTGGGCCCAATGACGACCATTCTAACAGGTGTAAAGTGATAGCTCACTGTGGTTCTGACTTGCATTTCCCTGATTAATGATGTCGAGTGCCTTTTCATATACCTGTGGGCCATATGTATGTCTTCTTTGGAAAAATGCTTATGCTGATCTTTTGCCTATTTTTAAATTGGGTTATTTGTTTTTTTGTCATTTAATTACATGAGTTCTTTGTACATTTTGGATATTAACCCCTTACCAGACTGTGATTTGCAAATATTTTCCCCATTTTATAGGCTGCCTTTTCATCTGGTTGATAGTTTTCCTTGTTGTACAAAAGCTTTTAAGTTTGATGTAGTCCTGTTTCTTTGTGCTATTGTTGTGGTTGCTTTTGGTGTCATATTCAGAAGTCATTGCCAAGACCAATGCCAAGGAGCTTACTCCCTACGCGTTCTTCTAGGTAATGAGAGACCTGCCTTCACCCCAAATTCTCAGAACTCATAAATATTCCAACATCACCCTCTGAGCCCAAGACTCTGTCACGGTAGTGTGCCCTCTTTCTCTTTTACTGTGGTAAGAATACTCAGCTTTGTCTTAGTAAGAGGTTGTTTTTCTGGTATTTTCTGGAAGCCACTATTGGACAGCAGTAAATTGCAGAATTTTTTAAAAAGATATTTTATTTTTAAGTAATCTCTACACCCAACATGGGATTTGAACTTACAACCTTGAGATAAAGAGTCATATTCTCTACTGACTAAGCCAGCCAGTTACCCCTTATAGGTGATGTTCTTTTTCCTTTTAAAGATTTTTCAATTCTTCATTTATTTATTAAAAGTTTTATTTTTTTTAAAGATTTTATTTATTTGACAGAGAGGGAACGGTAGCGGGAGAAGCAGGCTTCCTGCCGAGCAGAGAGCTTGATGTGGGGCTCGATCCCAGGACCCTGGGATCATGACCTGAGCCGAAGGCAGATGCTTAACTGGCTGAGCCGCCCAGGTGCCCCAATTTTTTTTTAAAGTAATCTCTACACTCTAACTTATAACCCTGAGATCAAGAGTTGCACTCTCTATCAACTGAGCCACAATTTTAAATATAAATCACCAAGTAGGCCTCATTAGGAATATGACATTTGAACAAAGATTCAAAAAAAGGAGTTCACCTTAGGGACTTGTGAGAAGAGAGTGTTTCAGGCAGCGAGGACAGCCAGAGCAAAGGTTCCAATGGGGTTCAGGCCTGTTTTCATTACAGCAGAGTGAGCAAGGAAAGAGTAGTGAGAGATAAAGTCAGAGGTAATGTGTGACCCTCAGTGAAGTGGGTGTGTGCTTGTGCATGCACACGTGTCTATGGGGCAATAATATAATTAAGAGTCAGCTAGTTAGTCTATAAATATTTACTGAGGTCCTACTATGTGCTGTTTTAGGTACTTAGGGACACTGTGATGAGATAAATCAATTTAATGAATGTACATTCCAGTAAAGAAACAAAAAAGAGAATTTCAGATATTATGGGCTCTGAAAACAAAAACAGATTAGAAAGTGACTTAAGGGGCACCTGGGTGGCTCAGTGGGTTGAGCCTCTGCCTCAGGTCATGATCTCAGGGTTCTGGGATCTTGGGCTCTCTGCTCAGCAGGGAGCCTGCTTCCCCCTCTCTCTCTGCCTGCCTCTCTGCCTACTTGTAATCTCTTCCTCTCTGTGTCAAATAAATAAAATCTTTTAAAAAAATAAATTATAGTTAAAAAAAAAAAGAAAGTGGCTTGAAGGAAGAGGCTACTCTACTAGTGTGTTAGGGAAGGTTTCTTGAGAAATTGATGTCCAGCTGAGGTCCCCACAAAGAGGAGGCAGCTGCTTGATGACTGTGAAAAGAACATTCCAAGAAGAAGTGGCAAGAATTCACAAAGCCCCTGGGGAGTGTGAGGAATAGCAAGAGGTCAGTGTGGCTGCAGCATGGTGGATAAGCAGAAAAGAAGGGCTCTGACTGCCTTGATAGTTGGGCAAGGAAGGCAGAATCAAGCCATAGATAATGCTAAGAGTTTGGATATCACCCAACACATCACTGGAGGCCATCAGATGGATGGTGATGGGATTAAGCAAGTGTTTATAAAACATCACTTGGATTGCCATCCAAGGAAGAGACTAACAGGAGAAGTAAAAGGGAATCAAGGTTGGAGGACTCCAAGAGAGGGGTTTCACTGAAGCCTAGAGAAGAAAGAGTTTCCAGAGGAGAGAGTGGTCCATCTGGCCCAAGGCTGCTAGCCAGCCCCATAAAGTTAGGACAGAGAACTGGCCACTGACTTTGGCAAGACCTAGGTCATTGGTGACCTCATAAGAGCCACTGAGTAGAGGCGTGGGTGTGGTAAGTGTGACTGGAGTGGACCGAGAGAAAATGGGAATGAAGCAACCACAGTTAACTCTTCAGAGATGAGTGGAGCCCAGTTTGGTGCCTAGACTAGAATTCAAGTTCATAACATTTGATTCGTAACAAAGAGTTCTTTTCTGTGGAGCACTGATGGGAATTAAGCACTCCTCAAATTTAAAAAGATAGTTGGGTTACAGTATCACCTGATTCCGAGATTGCCAGTAACTTGATTCAAAAGTTAATAGTTAGCACTTGGACTAGAAGATCAGCACTACTGAGAGAATTGCCCCCCAACTCTCTGCTTCTGGGAGGTACCAGGACCAGAGAAGAAAAGACCAAGTTCTGAGGGTGAGTTTGGGGAAGATATAAGAGAAAGAGGCTGCCTTGCCCTTAGACCTCTTACCAGAGATCCAGAGCAGGGTTGGATAGTGACATGGCCGGAACCTGAAACTGGTGGCAAGGGGGCGATCTTAATCATACTGCGTGAGATCTTCCCATGTGGAGAGAAAAGAGGGTAAAGCTACATAGAGCTTTTTGACCAGAATTGCCCGAGAGGGCTAGAAAGGGACATTGAGAAATAAAAATATTTTTGTTCGGATTGTGGGTTTATGTGTACTTTGAAAAGTTTGAATTAATGAGTGGTGTGGCGGCTAAAAACAAATCAGGGTTTCAGACACAGGCAGAAATGATAAGACAGTGATTTCTGGGAAGCTCTGTAGTATAGACTAAGCCAGCTTCATGGATCTTCGATCTTCACAGTTGTCAGGGCTGCACACTTGTTTTAATGCATTGCTATCACTATCTTAAAATTCCTTTTTTTTTTAAGGCTTTATTTATTTGTCAGAGAGATAGAGCACTAGCAGGAGGAGAGGCAGGCAGAGGGAGAAGCAGGCTCCCTGCTGAGTGAGGAGCCCAACGTGGGACTTGATCCCGGGACTCTGGGATCATGACCTGAGCCAATGGCAGATGCTTAATCGACTGAGCCACCCAGGTGTCCCACTACCTTAAAATTCTTAATAATTTTTTAACAAGGTGCCTTGTATTTAAAATAATTTTTTACAAGATGCCCTGTATTTTCATTTTGCACTGAGCTCCACAAATCATCACCTAGAGTGTAGGTTAGGGCTCATCTCTAAGGCAGGCATCTTGCTATCAAATATGGATCAACTCTTAATAGACTTAAGAAGGTGAAATCATGGGCGCCTGGGTGGCTCAGTGGGTTAAAGCCTCTACCTTCGGCTCAGGTCATGATCTCAGGGTCCTGGGATCGAGCCCCACATCGGGCTTTCTGCTCAGCAGGGAGCCTGCTTCCCCTTCTCTCTGCCTGCCTCTCTGCCTACTTGTGATCTCTCTGTCAAATAAATAAATAAAATCTTTAAAAAAAAAAAAGAAGGTGAAATCAGTAGGCTGGTGGCTTTGAGTAAGAATAAGACTTTCCAGCCTGGAAGGATAGAGAAGTTCAGCATTTCTAGGTATTACTGTTCTCTCAGATCTTCTTAGGATAGATGTCCTTAATTTTATAAGTAAAAGGAAAAAAACGAGTTGAAAATTATAGATACTTCTGAATATTATTCAGCTTTAATAAGAAAGGGAATTCTCACACACGCTACAAAATGCATGAATCTTGAGGACCTTGTGCTAACTGAAACGATCCAGTCACAAAAAAACAGGTGATTGCTATTGATTCCACTTACATGAATTTTTTAGAATAGTCAAATTCAGAGACTGGCAATGAAATGGGGCTTGCCCAAGGCTGGGGAGATGGGGAGTTGTTTAACGAGTGTAGAGTTTCCATTTTGCAAGATGAAAGAGTTCTGGAGATTCGTTGCACAACATTGTGAACATATTTAACACTAAAACATAGAAATGGTTAAGATGGTAATTTTATGCTTGTGTATTTTACCACAATTAAAACCATTATTTTATTTTTATTTTTATTTTTTTAAAAGCGCCAGAGAGAGAGCTTGTGAGCAAGCAGGGGGAGAATCTTTTTTTTTGTTTTTTATTCGAGAGAGAGGGAGAGAGAGTGAGTGTGAGGGGTGCAGGAACAGGAGGAAGGGGGTGGGGCAGAGGGAGAGAGACAAGCAGACTCCTTGATGAGTGCAGAGCCCAACGCAGGACTGGACACAAGGTTCTATTCCAGGTCCCTGAGATCATGACTTGAACTGAAATCAGATGCTTAACTGACTGAGTCACCCAGGCAGCTCAAGGGAGAGAGAATCTCAGCTCCTGCTGAGCAGGGAGCCTGATGTGGGACTTGATCCCAGGATTCTGGGACCATGACCTGAGCCAAAGGCAGTTGCTTAACCAACCGAGCCACCCAGGCACCTGGGAGAGAGAATCTTAAGCAGACTCTGCACTCAACACAGAGCCCCATGCAGGTGCCATCCCACGCCCCTGAGATCATGACAGGAGCTGAAAGCAAGAGTTGGTAGCTTGATTGACCGAGCCACCTAGGTGCCCCTCAATTTTTTTTAATTAAAAAAAAATTATAGATAGTCCTGAAAACTCCCACCTAGAGGTGCTTGGGTGGAATATATCAGATGTTTTCTTCCATGGGGGAAGAGACAGGAAATAGGAGATTTCTAGGTGGTTTTGGTATCAAAACAGACAGATTTCAAAGGCTTGGAGCACAATTTCATCCTTTTGTCTATGAAGAACTGTAGCATATGAACTACATAATGCTGTCTTGACTTGCCCTAAGTATTTTTCTATTATCCTAATAATGTTTTATCCACTTCTCTAAACAAACATTTTTTGAGAGCCTACAATGTGTGAGGCCCTGCCTGTGGCAATGGATATACAGTGGTGACTCTAACAGATTCATCTCATTCTCTGGTCATAAGGATCCTGTGAGGAGACAGTTCATCCGATAACTAACTTGGGGTAAGTGTCGTGAAAAGAAATTCAAGAAGCAAGGAGAGACTGTGACAGGGTCTGAGGCTGGAGGTCTGGAAGGCTGTCCTGGTTATGGTGGATTCAAGATGGCTGCCAATTCTTTGCTCTTCTCCCCATGGAGACATGGGGTCCTTTGACCCTCCCTCTGAATCCAGACTGGTCCTGTGACTTGTGTTAACCAATCGAGTGCAGTGGAAGTGAGGTGGGCAAGCCCTGAGACTGGGCCCTAAGAGGCTCAGAGTTCCTGCTTGATGCTTAAAATGTTTTCTCCTGGAAGCCAGCCATCATATAAGAAGTCTGACTACCCTAAGACCACCATGTTGTGAGGAAATTCAAATGAAGCATGTGGACAGAGAGAGACCACAAGGAGGAGCACCCAAGCACCAGCGTGAGTGAAGTCTTGGACCCTCTAGTCCAGCCTCACCAGTTGCCAGAAGGGTGCACGCTGAGCAGCGGGCCCTGCCTAAGCAGAAGGACCCAGCTGAACTATACTCATATCTGTCTCATAGACTCAACAGCAAATAAAACCATGGTTGTTTTGAGCCACTATGTTGTAGGTAGTTTGTTACACAGCTATAGCTACCTAAAACATCAGGGAAACCATCTTTGACTGAAACCGAGTGATGTTTGGACTTTAGCCCACGATTCCCAACATGGCACCCTGGCAATGGGGCAGGGGCCTGACAGCTCACTGGAAGGTGGAGTTGAGGGGCAATAGAAGGGGTAGTATTTACTAATTAACAGAGTCTTGCTTTCTCTAGGACTCATGCGTGCCGTGGCAGTGGGATGAATTTTTCGCATCTGAAAGCAGAAAGATGTGAGAATTGCTCATAGGGAATAAATAGACACGCCCAGTCCTTCCTCTGATTTTGTGTCACCAGCCTATCTATATACTTGTCAATTTTTCATCTTTTTGGGTATCTTTCCTGGCCTCTGGCATCCATCCCTTCGACCCGAATTTCCTGGTGCTTCTTCATGCCTATTATTCCTATAAGTCTGGCGGCACAATGTTGTACACAAATGGAGGGATTTCCTGCAGCTGTTCTGCATCACCAGCCACAACACCTGCAAGGCCCCAGAGAGCAACGCTCACTGGCCAGGCCCTCTCTCCCTGTCTTCCTGGGGAATGGGGCTTATAGGAAGAGAAGAGGCTGGTGACGAGGATGTCCACTGCCTGCGCACTTCTGGTGCACCTGTATGCCATGTAAATATCCCAGCAATCCGTGAAGGGGGAACAATGAGCCCTCTGACACAGATGTGGGACCCGAGGTGGTGGGCATTCACACTGCTGGTGGGACGGGGCTGGAAGCGCGCCCTGTGAAGAGGGAGGGACCTCCCCACACGTGCTCCAAACCATTCAATATGCAAGACCTGAGTCCTTCAGGCAGCTTCTCTGCTGGTGGGACACTCATGTCCTTTCAGAAAGGTCTTTGTTTACAGAGTTGGAGGAAGGAAAGTTAGTACTTGGAATTCTGCTTTCTGGATACAAATGGCCTTTTCTGGAATGATTTCTCTATTTATTAATGGGATTCACCAATTTATAAATAGCACGGGCTTTGTATGTGGCATTGAGCACAGAGATCTTCATTATGAGTCAGAAGATAGAAGTTCTACCTCCCATATGACCTAGAACTCTGTGACAAATTGCTTTACTATTCAGATTTTTCAGGTCTCAGTTTCTTTTTTCTTTTTTTTTAAGATCTAATTAATTTATTTATTTTGGGGGGCATGGGGCAGAGGGAAGGATCTCCAGCAGATTCCACACTGAGCACGGATCCTGACCTGGGGCTCAATCTCACGACCCCGAGATCATGACCTGAGCCACAATCAGGAGTCAGTCCCTTAATTAACTCGCAGGCACCCTTTAGATCTCAGTTTCTGTCTCCTTCACTGGTCTGAGAATAATTAGAAGGAAGGGAATGTTCTCGTCTTCTTCATATCACTAGCATCTCGTACAGATGTTTGAGGCTAGAAAGAAATAGGAAGAGGGAGAAGGCAGAAGGAAGGGATTTAGCATGTAATTCTGGTCATGAGATCAGGTATATGATAACAAGGAAGTGTTTGTTGAAAGTGTTTGTTTTTCAACAAACAGTTGAAACAGTGTTCAACAAACAGTGGCAGTGTTTGTTGAAAGACACGTGGGTCTGGGTGGCAAGCTTTTTGGGAGGCGATGGGAGCTATAGCAAGGGCTTCTTCTGCATAAAGGGCACAGAAAATGGAATTGACAGGTACATACAGGCAAACGCCTTGGCAACCTTCCCTTTCCTTGTTCCTCCCAAAGCAACTGAAAATGGCAAGATGACAAAGTGGTGTAACAAGGGGAAGGCGGTCAGTGACAGCTCTGCCCGGCCACCTCCTTTCCAGTTACCTCTGTAGGTGGCACCAGGGTTGGAGAGGTCAGAGGAGCCCTTAACACACATGCGGAACAGTGACTTGCTTTCCGTGCCACCAGACTTTACTTGATACGTGTTCTTTGCTGACCTCAATTCTTTTGACCTTGCAGAGCAAACTCCCACTTTAGGATTGTGCCAGGATTTAAACCGGGAGCCTAGGTTGCAAAGGGCGAAGGAGTCATGCTAATAAGCTCTCCAATTCTGCTTCTTGCAGACAGCTTCAGTTTGGAAGGAGAAGGCATTATTTTTAGAATTCCTTCTTGCTTTCATCCTGTGCCTTGAATGATTACCTCCTAGTGTTTCCTCTCCAGTTGCTCCGGAGGGGGGTGGGGGGGGGGAAGCAAGCACACTTTGAACCCAGACAGAGACTGGATGCCTTTTTTTTTCCCCCCAAATCATTTTCAATCTGCCCCCTCCACCCCTCCAACTCTCCACCTTCTGCCTCCACCCTACCTACCCCTTGAAATCACCTCCATCCGGGTCTCCAGGACAGCGGCTTATTTGAGGGGGGCTAACGGTGAGCGAAACCTTTACTGATATTTAAGTCCAATTTAACTCTTCTGGTGTTTAGAAAAAGTGACTTCATGGATCTTCAAACAGATGATAGCATCACTTAACTTAGGGCATTAAAATACAGAGGTAGGGGTGAAGGGATAAAGGAAGCACACAGCTCTGCCTTTGCCTGGGGGTGGGGGGTGGTTGGGGAGGATATTTAAAACACCCTTGGGGGCGCCTGGGTGGCTCAGTGGGTTAAAGCCTCTGTCTTCCGCTCAGGTCATGATCTCAGGGTCCTGGAATCAAGCCCCGAATCGGGCTCTCTGCTCAGCAGGGAGCCTGCTTCCCCCTCTCTCTCTGCCCGCCTCTCTGCTTACTTGTGATCTCTCTCTGTCAAATAAATGAATAAAATTAAAAAAAAAAAAAAGAAAAATCTCAAAAAATAAATAAAACACCCATGGTCTTGGCATGGGGTAAGCAGATGCAACCACTGTTTATTACAAATCCACAAAATACTTCAAAATGTGACTTCACGCTGTGGTTCCTTTTAGATAAACTATCCTTTACTAATCTATCTATCTATCTATCTATCTATCTATCTATCTATCTATCTACATATATATATGTATTTATTTATTTATTTATTTATATTGTATTTGTTTGAGAGGGAGCATGAGTGAGAAGCCTGACATGGGGCTCGATCCTGGGACTTCCAGGTTCATGACCTGAGCTGAAGGTAAATGCTTAACCCACTGAGCCATCCAGGTTCCCCTATCCTTTTCTAATTTTTTTTTTTTTTAAGATTTTATTTATGTGACCGAGAGAAACACAGCAAGGGAGGGAATACAAGCAGAGGGAATGGTAGCGGGAGAAGCAGGCTTCCTGCCGAGCAGGGAGCCCGATGTGGGGCTCGATCCCAGGACCCTGGGATCATGACCTGAGCCGAAGGCAGACGCCCAATGACTGAGCCACCCAGGCGCCCCTCCTTTACTAATTTAAAAAAAGAAATCTCAGAGGGAAAATCATAGTTTTCAAAATTAAATACAAATCAAAATTTATGAGTTTCTTTCAGATAAATTTTCTTTAGAGGAAAATAGTTGCAACTAGCTATTTGGGGGAATATTTGTGCCTAAGACAAAAGAACATGTGAGTAGTGCCCTATGTGAGTGGTGAGTAGTTTTTAATACTGACTTATCTGACTAAATGTATTATTTCTTTTTTAAAACATGGGACTGTAGTGACCAGAAAGGGAGCCAAGAGAGCTGTTTGACTTTATTATTTTAAAAATACTTTTATTTTTTAAAGTAGGCTCCACACCCAGTATGGGGCTCAAACTCATGACCCTGAGATCAAGAGTCACATGCCCTACTGACTGAGCCAGCCAGGAGCCCCAAAGACATTTGACTCTTTTTTTTTTTAATTATTACTTTATTTTTAAAAATGAACATATAATGTATTATTTGCCCCAGGGTACATGTCTGTGAATCGTCAGGCTTACACATTTCACAGCACTTACCATAGCACATACCCTCCCCAATGTCCACAACCCAGCCACCCCATCCCTACCCCCCTGCCTCCCAGCCACCCTCAGTTCGTTTCGTGAGTCTAGGAGTCTCTTATGGTTTGTCTCCTTCCTGATCCCATCTTGTTTCATTTCCCTCCCCCATCCTCCCTGCCTCTCAAATTCTTCATATCAGAGAGATCATATGATAATTGCATTTGACTCTTTTTTTAAAGTAGGCTCTACACCCAGGGTGGAGCCCAGGGTGGGGCTTGAACTCATGACCCTGAGATCAATACCTGAACTGAAATCAAGAGTTGCACGCTTAACCAACTGAGCCACCCAGGAGCCCTGATGTTTGACTTTATTTTTTATTTTTTTATTTTTTAAGATTTTATTTATTTATTTGACAGATCACAGGTAGGCAGAGTGTCAAGCAGAAAGAGAGGGGAAGCAGGCTCCCCGTTGGGCAGAGAGCTCCATGCAGGGCTCGATCCCAGGACCCTGAGATCATGACCTGAGCTGAAGGCAGAGGCTTTAACCCACTGAGCCACCCAGGCGCCCCTGATGTTTGACTTTAAATGCAAAAACCTTAAGTGAATTTGAACTTGTAACAAAATATGGATGGATTTGGTGACCCTGCCCAAAGCATGGGTGTGTGTGTGTCTGTGTATGAGTGTGTAATGTGTTTAAAGTTGTATGGATGGGCGCCCAAGTGGCTCAGATGGTTAAGTGTCTGCCTCTGGCTCAGGTCATGATCCTGGGGTCCTCGGATCGAATCCCACATTGGGCTCCCTGCTCAGTGGGGAGCCTGCTTCTCCTTCTGCCTCTTTCTGTCTCTCATAAATAAAAATATAAATAAAAAAAAAAAGAAAAAAATAAAGTTGTATGGAGTCTGATATGGTGGCTCCAGAGCTGTAATGATTAAAAATTAAATTACTGTAATTTGTCCTTTCATTCTCTAGAGTAGGTTTTAATTAATTAATTAGTTCGTTTGCTTATAAGTCTCTTTCTTTCTTTCTTTCTTTCTTTAAGTGATCTCTACACCCAACATGGGGCTTGAAGTCATGATCCCCAGACCAAGAGTCCTATGCTCCCCTGACTGAGTCAGCCTGGTGCCCCAAGAGCAGGTTTTAAATAAGCCTGAATCTGACAAGAAAGCTTCCTCTTCATTCTTTAAAAAGTTTCAAGTAGTCAAGTCATAAAAGGAATTTCTCAGTTTCTCTGATATGGCTCCTAGAAGTGAAATCTGAGATCTCAAGAACACAGTGTTAAACTCTGAAATACCAAGGACTCAGGCATCAGCACAGATGGGTGTGGGGGGCGGGGGAGGAAGACAAAGGGAGAGATTTCTCTCCCCTGAATACATTGTCCCAGAAAGGTGCCTTGTGTATAGTTTTCAAGATCACAGGTAGACACCATGGTTGTTAAAACTTTAATGAAAAAAAATTTGAGGAAACCAGGGTGAAATTCTCGGATGAAACATCAGCGGTGAGATCCTGGGACATCCAAAAAAGTCATCAAAACTGGGCGTGTCTTTTATTTGCTTTGTCTCCCACCAATCATCTCCCTGCCTGCGGGTTAAAGAAGGAAGCATTCCGGGAGAACACATTCATCCTAATGTGCTAAATAAATGAAGAATATGTTGCAAGAGTGGATGATACAATGTATTGGTTCTTTTGACCTCAAGTACCTGATATTGTTCTTTACTGAGCTTAAAGGTCGTCCCAACAATCTTTCATACACACAGGTGCGTCCACGCACAAACATCAATCTCCCCACTCCTCCACTAAACCCAACCAAGTCTGTTCTGCTTGAAATAATTCCTTCAGTAGCTCCCACTTCTGTTAGGATTTAGTCTGACCTGGCAAGGCAGATGCAGCCCCTCGGGAGCTGGTCCCCAGGGGTTCTACATCTATCCACCTCTTCTCTCCCTCCCAATGCCTCTGCCATCTTGACTCTGAGGTTCTTAAAAGTGCCACACTCCCTCCTCACACCTCCAACAAGCCTTCGTTTTACCTTCTCTCTTTACCTCCATGTCTGCTTGCCTCTGATAGGTCTTTCTACAGTGAGCTCAGATGTCACCTCCTCCTGAAAACCTTCCCCGGCTACCTATTTGCTCAAATCAGGATGGTACCTCTCCAGTGAGTTTTCATGCATCTGTCTGGGCCTCTACAACAGTGTTACATCAAATGGAACCTTTGTCTCTTCCTATTTACTGTTTCTTTTATAGTAGCACAAAATCTATCTCATGGCAAGTGTCCTTTGTACATTTGATGGATGAATTGTTTAATCAGAATTAATGTGTCTAAGTGGATGAGGACAAATAAATTTTACATAGTTTGCTTGACTATGAATATTTCCCTGATAGTAATGTGGCAACCTGAAAATTAGAGGGGGAAATAAACAATAGTTACCAAACAGACTGCCTTTGATTATCTTCTGTGAATCATCCATTTAACCTATGAATGCTTTAAATTATTTTTGTGGGGATTACCATACTAACTAAAAATAATGAAGACCACATTTATTATGGGTATATGCGAAACATCCTTTTTCATTGTTTTCCCAAGCGCTGTAATTCTAATTCCAAAATTTACCTTCCTCCTCCACCCAGTCAACCCCCCCGCACACACCCTTAGACACAAACACACATACACACACTCCCCTAGAGCCCCCTTACCATTGCATCCTTTTTTTTTTTTTTTTTAAAGATTTATTTATTTATTTGAGACAGAGAGCACTGGAGAGTGAGCAAGCACCAGGGGCATGCAGAGGGAGAAGCAGACTCCCTGCTGAGCAGGGAGCCCGCCATGGGGCTTGATCCCAGGACTCTGGGATCATGACCTGAGCTGAAAGCAGACGCTTAACTGACTGAGCCACCCAGGCGCCCCTAAAGATTGCATCTTTAGTAGTGTCTTTTTTTTTTTTTAAAGATTTTATTTATTTATTTGAGAGAGAGAGAGAGATCACAAGTAGGCAGAGAGGCAGGCAGAGAGAGAGAGGGAAGCAGGCTCTCTGCTCAGCAGGGAGTGATGTGAAACTTGATCCCAGGACCCTGAGACCATGACCTGAGCCAAAGGCAGAGGCTTTAATCCACTGAGCCACCCAGGCGCCCCTTTAGTAGTGTCTTTTAAGAAAAATGTTACTGCATTTCCAAAATTGGAATGGATCTCCTGAAGGAAAATAGAAAATGATAAGAAGACCCATTCAGTTGGCATACATGGCCTCCCTTTGACGTCTTCAAACAAGCCAAGAAATCAAGAGCAAAAATCACATAAGGAGGCAAAACTGGAAATCTTCTCCCAAAGCCCTTCACACCCAGTCATGTGGACCTGTGCTAAGTACAAAGTCAGTTCTGCAAGTCAGCTGGTAGACGGAAGAGTTATTTTAGAAAGATCATCTCAGGAAGCTTATTTATATTCTCTCTGAAGTAATGAGTCCAGTGAACTCTTGAACTGGAGATTGGAAGTCCTTAATTTTTGCTGTCGCTTGGAAAAGAATTCCTCTTGATAATTTTTAATGTAGTTTATTGAAGAATGATGAAAGTGGCTGACATTATTAGCTGGACTTTTGGCCTGTTTGGTAAACACCAGAGAAAATGCTCTGAGTGTGGAGCTTGAAAGTCTAATTAGATAGCATTCAAAATCAATGTCTCAATCTCAAGCATAGTTTGTATTTTTAAGTGGACATGTATTATAGTTCTGGCCAACGTGAGGGAGATTAGTGGAGAGACTCCTGGGAAAACTCATATGGTGATGTCTCTATGCTATGCCTTGAATGTCTGGGCCATCTTCTGAAAATGAGAAAGATAAGCTGACAGGCTGAATGAACTTGGTTGAATAGAGAAATGGGAAGAATTACCTGGGTCCTTGGTGATCTGGTGAGTTGCTTAATCACCCCCAGAACTCTTCTACCTCTTGAATTCTTGCTATATGAGATCACTTTTTCTCATTGCTTGAGTCAGAAACCACAAACATTTTTTTAAATTAACATATAATGTATTATTTGCCCCAGGGGTACATGTCTGTGAACATCAGGCTTACACAATTCACAGCACTTACCATAGCACATACCCTCCCCAATGTCCATAATTCAGTCACCCTATCCCTACCCCCTATTTCCCCAGCCACCCTCAGTTTGTTTCATGAGTTTAGGAGTCTCTTATGGTTTGTCTCCTTCCTGATCCCATCTTGTTTCATTTCCCTCCCCCACCCCCCCATGACCCTCCTGCCCTGCCTCTCAAATTCCTCATATCAGTGAGATCATATGATAATTGTCTTTCTCTGACTGACTTATTTCGCTTAGCATAATACCCTCCAGTTCCATCCGCGTCATTGCAAATGGCCAGATTTCGTTTCTCTTGATGGCTGCATAGTATTCCATTGTATATATATATACCACATCTTCTTTATCCATTCATCTGTTGATGGACATCTAGGTTCTTTCCATAGTTTGGCTATTGTGGACATTAGAAGCCACAAACATTTTAACACAGTTCATGCCGGCACACAGGTGAGGCAATGAGGAAACCCCTGGGCTTTAGAACCATGTGGACTCGATTTCATATCTCAGTTCCTCCACTTACAGGTTGTTGCTAAGGACAAAATTACTTTAAAACTTCGTGACTGGGATGCCTGGGTGGCTCAGTCAGTTGGGCCTCTGCCTTCGGGCTCTCTGCTTGGTGGGGAGCCTGCTTCCTCCTCTCTCTCTCTGCCTCTCTGCCTACTTATGATCTCTCTCTCTCTGTCAAATAAATAAATAAAATCTTAAAAAAAAAAGAAAAAAAAGGACTGGATGGTGCAGTGGGTTAGGTGTGTGACTGGATCTCAGCTCAAGTCTTGATCTCAGGGTCATGAGTTTGGACCCTGTGTTGGGCTCCATGCCCAGCATGGAGCCTGCTTAAAAATAAATGAATGAATGAATGAGTAGATAAATACATAAATAAATAGATGTCTTATTGTTATTTTGATGTGGCAAGGCCAACAGATCAGGAATGACTGCCAGTGAGAAGATGGTTTGTTGGGGCAACTGAGTGGCTCAGTGGGTTAAGGCCTCTGCCTTCTGCTCAGGTCATGATCTCAGGGTCCTGGGATTGAGCCCCACATCTGGGCTCTCTGCTCAGCAGGGAGCCTGCTTCCCCTTCTCTCTCTGCCTGCCTCTCTGCCTGCTGGTGATGTCGCTTTCTCTGTTAAATAAATAAAATCTTAAAAAAGAAAAATAAAGAGAAGATGGTTTGTTATTCCTCTCAGATCACAAGAGGGGGTATGACTACTCCCTAGGAAAGCACTGGGAAAGGTCTGGAAGCAGAGGCAGTAGGGAGAGGATGGGGGCAAGAGACTTTAGTGTGGTTTCCATAGGAAGGAATGGGTAAAGCAGGCTCAGTAGGCTTGTGACTGGCTAGTTTGAATTATTTCAGCAGGCTCTGGGGTGTAACGGCCGTGCCCCGGTTGTCTAGTACCTGGCCATGGGGTGACTAGGGCAAGCGGACAGGGGCCCAGAGTGTGGGAGCTCCATAAAAGAGGGATGTGGGCCCTGGACTGGTTGGCTTGCATTTGAAAAGTGCGCTCACAGACAAGGTGTTTGTTACCTCTAGGAACTGGCTCACCCTTGGAGGGGCAGTTCCTCCAGGTCATTTAAGGCCATAGATGTCAAATCATGGAATTACAAAAAAAATGAAAGACATGATTACTACACCCTCACAGCACGGTGGCTGGCTCTGCATGGAGTAAGCCGTCCAAGAGAGCAAGGCCGAAGCTGCAGTGCTCTTTGTGGTCTAAACTGGGAAGTCACAGGCCATCACCTCTGCCAGGCTTGATGCAGACCAGTCCTGATTAAATGTGGGAGGAAACGATACCAGCATGTAAACACCAAAGAGGCAAAGATCACTGGGGCTCATCCTAATGGCTGATTATCACACATTTGAGAAATTACTGAACCACCACGTCTCAGTTTCTTCATCTGAAAAAAGATGGTAATCATATTATGGTAGTCAGACCTCTCGGTTGCAAGCAACAGAAACTGATCCCGGCTTACTGAGCCTAAAGGGGAATTTACTTGATGTATTCCAGGCTCACACAATAGAGGGAGGCCTGGGAGCAGGAAATGTCATGCAAGGTCAATGGTTTGCTGGGGAGACCTCTCCTCGACACTGGATAATTCTGCCGGAGCTAAATTCCCAGCACCACGGCTGTTGCTGGGGGTAACTCTCAATGGCTTCTGCATCCCGAAGGTTCCACCGTCCCAGCAGAGTGGGGACAGGAGGGTCTGGCCCCTTCGGCATCCAAGAATCCAACTAATGTCCGCTGCAAATCCCAGCCTTTTAGGGATGCTTGTGAAGATTAAATGATATATGAGTCTTTAGAAAATTGAGGAGTCTATCATTAATTGGTTATTTAATAGACCTTGGGGTGGCATTGGCATCAAGAGGGTGCAGAGACCTCGGGTGGAGAGGGATCTTGTCTTAGCCTCTGAAGCATCCTCATAATGGGTCCAGACACACTGATCACTTCTAATCACACCCTCACCCCACCCCCGCTCTCATACACATGTACACATTCTGCGTGTTTCCAGCCTTATTGAGATATAATTGTGTGTGTTCAAGGTATACGAGGTGATGGTTTGATCCATGTCTATATCGCAAAATCATTAGCCACGGTAGGGGTAGCGCCTCCATCACCTCCCGTAATTATCCCCTCTCCCCTCTTTTTTTTGTAGTGAGCACATACACACATTCTTAATTTGTGGAGTTTTACATAAATCCTATCTCCACCTGTGATTTGGTTATCCTGTGAGCAGAGTTGAAGGCAAGGGAACAGCATGTGACTGATGAGAAAAGTGAAAGCGAAAGCCTCCAGTGAAAATTTCCACCCTGGTCCACCATGAATCACACTAAGTGGTGGCGTCTCCTATTAGTGTCTTTATTACCCTTATTTCTCTCTCAGTTTGAGTTGTCAAGGCGTGGCAGGACGCCGTGTCCCCGAGAGCCTGTGCTCGGTTAGTTGTTGGCATGGGCCTTCCTATTCAGACTCAATTATTTCATTCAAAGGGTGTCCCCTGTGTTGAGTTTGAACCCACTGAGGTTAATGCATTTGTCAGTGGTTCTCAGATTTCAGTGTACCAGGAAGACTTGCTAATACACAGATCGCTGGGCCTCACCCCCACATCCTCTGTTCTGATAAGGCTGGGGTGGGGCCTGGGGATGGGCACTTCTAGTAAGATCGTGGGTGGTGTTGAGGCTGTTGGTGTGAGGCTAGACTTCGAAAACCACTGACTTGGGTGACCTGGCGCTGGGGCTGGACTGCTTTTGTAAATGTATACTCTTCGCAGTAATTGTCTTTCATAGAAAAAGCCAAGACAACACTCAGAGGGCAAGATTCCATGATACTCAGAAATAAATACTGAAACATGATTTCAGTCAGAAAGTTATGTACATGCATGGAATAGTGTTGGCTACCAGAACTTGACCAGATAGCAGTTTATTGTTTTTTTTACATTCTCAAGAAGAGCAGAAGCTGTCCAGGACTAGTGAGATGACATCACGTGATCAGAGGCTCAGGCTCTTGCTTTCTTCTTTGCCACCATTGGTAGATGCCTATGGACCTCAAGGTCACAAGATGGCTGCTGGACCTCAGGTAGTGCCTCCGCACCGAAGGCGGGAAGAGGAGGGAAGATAACAAGGAAATGCAGGGGTGGCTTTCTGGGTGGCACAGTTGGTTGAGCAACCAACTCTTGGTTTCAGTTTAGGTCATGATCTCAGGATCATGACCTCAGGGTCATGGGATCAAGGCCTGCATCTAGTTCCATGCTTAGCAGGGGATCTGCTTTTCCCTCTCCCTCTGCTCTTCCCCTGTGCTCTCTCTCTATCTCTCTCTCTCAAATAAATAAATAGAAAATGCATGTGGGAGCTTTTCTTAAAGTCCCTTTATAGACTTCTGTTCCACCCTCATTGGCCAGAACTCTGTCCCATGGCCACACTCAGCTTCAAAGGAGCTTAAGAAATCAGATAGTTTCAGTTTGAAACAGGAAGGGATGGGGAGGGAGACAAACCATAAGAGACTCCTAGACTCATGAAACGAACTAAGGGTGGCTGGGAGGTGGGGGGTAGGGATAGGGTGGCTGGGCTGTGGACATTGGGGAGGGTATGTGCTGTTAAGTGCTGTGAAATGTGTAAGCCTGAAGATTCACAGACATGTACCCTGGGGCAAATAATACATTATATGTTAATAAAAATTAATTAAAAAAAAAAAAAGAAATCAGATAGTTTTAGTTCAACACTTGTTTACCCAAATAAAATGAGCTGCTGTTAATGAGGAAGAGAGAATGAGTAGAAACCAGCAGGCTCTGTCTCAGCATTCACCTGCTCAATTCTCAAAGGATCTCACATAGTGTACTGAGCCAAGGCCATATTATGGTCTAAAGCAACCACACAACAGATGAAGGGCCAAAGGACAAGGAGAGATTATCTCTACTGGCATTTCTTGTTTTATGCCCATGCCTATTATAGGAAAAGGGTAAACTCTGGGTTAGAACTTGGTCCTTTCTACAGGACTTTTGAGGAGTCTTCTATGTTTAGGTACGTAATGATTTTCCAAGATGGGGATAAACATGCTGCATTTCCCAAGCTTATTTGACCACAGAAGATTTTTAAACATTTTCTGGAAGCATCTCCCTGACTTTTGCCAGGAAACTTTGATCTATACAGCATCAACTATCAGATCCCTCCAAAATGGAAAAAGGAAATAGGCTCTTCTTTTTTTTTTTTATTAACATGTAATGTATTATTTGCCCCAGGGTACATGTCTGTGAATCGTCAGGCTTACACATTTCACAGCACTTACCATAACACATACCCTCCCCAATGTCAATAACCCAGCCACCCTATCCCTACCCCCCCACCTCCCAGCCACCCTTAGTTCATTTCATGAGTTTAGGAGTCTCTTATGGTTTTTCTCCTTCCCCATCCCTTCCTGTTTCATTTCTCTCCCCCAGCTCCCCCGCAAACCCCACCCTGCCTCTCAAATTCTTCATATCAGAGCGATCATGTGACAATTGTCTTTCTCTGACTGACTTATTTCACTTAGCATAATACCCTCCAGTTCCATCCATGTCGTTGCAAATGGCAAGATTTCGTTTCTCTTGATGGCTGCATAGTATTCCATTGTATATATTTTTACCACTTCTTTATCCATTCATCTGTTGATGGACATCTAGATTCTTTCCATAGTTTGGCTCTTGTGGACATTGCTGCTATAAACATTCGGGTGCATGTGTCCCTTCGGATCACAACATTTGGATCTTTAGGGTCAATACCCAGTAGTGCAATTGCTGGGTCGTAGGGCAGCTCTATTTTCAACTTTTTGAGGAACCTCCATACTGTTTTCCAGAGTGGCTGTACCAGCTTGCATTCCCACCAACAGTGTAGGAGGGTTCCCCTTTCTGAAATAGGCTCTTCTCGAATCAGTGAGATAGTCTTTTCTTTCTTTCTTTTTTTTTTTTTTTAAGAGGAGGGAAATGAATATAGGAACAGCTGATGAGTCAGGACATGGGGTGTGGTGCCATCTGCTTTCTGGTAACTCCATGAACTTGACAAGCCCCTTGCCCTCTCAGAGGTGTCTGTTCTTACCTGCAAAGTAAGATCTGTAGGAGATCAGGCTGCATGCCAACAAATTAAAATGTTTGCAACTTTACAGTTCTGAGAGACGTCCAGAAGGGATGTCTGAATCATCTTTGCTAATGAGAGACATGGGAAGTAAGGAGAATAGTTTAAGACAAGAAAATATCTTTTAGAGGTTAAGAATAGTTTTTTTTTTTTTTAAGATATTGTTTTAAAGTAATCTCTACACCCAACATCAGACTTGAACTTGCAACCCTGACATCAAAAGTTGCATGCTTTACTGATGGAGCCAGACAAGTGTCCCTAGAAATCAAGAATAGTTTTTTGGGGGGAGGGGCAGCACCTAGGTGGCTCTGTCAGTTAAGTGTCTGCCTTCAGCTCAGGTCAGGATCCTGGGGTCCTGGGACTGAGTCCCACATCAGGCTCCCCACTCAGCTGGGAACTTATTTTTCCCTCTTCCCTGCCTGCCACTCCCCCTGCTTGTGCTCGTGCTCTGTCAAATAAATAAAATCTTCAAAAAAAAAAAAAGAATCATTTTATAGGGAAAAATACCTTAATGAATATGAGAGACGGAGAATGCGGGGTTGCATTAATTTCCTATGATTGCCCTAACCAATTACCACAAACTCGGTGGCTTCCGAAGAACAACTTTTTATCAGTTCGGGAGGTCAGAAGTCTGATATGGGTCTCACTAGGCTCAACCGAGGTGTCAGCAAGATTGCACCCCTCCCTGGAGGCCCTAGAGGAGGATCCACCTCCGTGCATATTCTGGTCTCTGAAGGCTGAGCACATTCGTTGGCTCATGGCTCCCGTCCTCCATCTGGAAAACCAGCAACATTGCACTGACCGTTCTCCCTTGTTGCATCTGCCTCTCTGACCGCAGCTGGGAAAGGTTCTCCCCTTTTAAGGAGCGCTGTGATTGGGTTGGACTCACCCAGATAGTTCAGGAGGACTCCCCTCTGAATTTAAATTTAACATCTGCAGGGTCCCCTTTGCCACATAAGGTGACATATTTATGGGTTCTGGGGATTAGGGCACGTTCATCTTTGGGGGCTAGGTGGACACTATTCTGCTTTCTATGTGGATGAAATGCTTTGTTTAAAGAAGTGTAGGTATTTTTTTAGAAAAAGAAGTGCAGTGTTAGGACTCACTCTTCTTCCTTTCTGAGTCTCCCTGAAGTTCTGACCATATATCTACACTTCTCTATATCTTCAACAAGCTGTTCTCACTTCCAAAAAATATAAAATAAAAAAATAAAGATGTGTAGGTGTTGAGAAACTGAAGGATGTTCCTGAAAAATTGAAATTAGGCTTCATAATTTATGGGGTAAAAAGGAGTAGACAGGGTTGAGATAGAAAAAAAAAATCCAAGTAAGGAGATAAGTCAGAGCATGAACAAAAGTAGTTAACAGTGTTAGATATACATTAATTCTTTGTGAAAAAGCCAGAGCAGAGATTGGAGGCTTAGCATGGGATTGCTTTTCGTTGTTATATAGTATACCTTCCCGAAACAGAACTAAAAACCTAAAACTCACACCACTTAAAAAGCAAGCCTGTATTAGCATTTTTTAAAAGATGTTATTTTATTTGACACAGAGAGGCCCAGTGAGAGAGGGAGCACAAGCAGAGGGAGAGGGAGAGGAAGAAGCAGGCTCCCCGCTGAGCAGGGAGCCCGACGTGGGGCTCGATCCCAGGACCCTGGGATCATGACGGGAGCCGAAGGTGGAGGCTTTAACCATTGAGCCACCTGGACACCCCAATGAAGTTGGATCCTGCATTAATGAATTAATTAGCATTAATGAAGTTGGTACTGCATGGCTTTGCTTGACTTTTAGGGGTGGAAGATGGTGGAATGGTCTGAAGTCATCACAGAGCCCAAGACAGTTTTTGAAAGAATTGATAGGAATCTGGTGAGGGGAGGACAGCCTTGTCTTAGTTATGTGGCTGCAGGACACAGAACAAAAAGAAACATTCAAGGTGAGAGTGGGCTCAGGGTCAAGGGTGGCCAAACATCATTCAAGGGGTCAAGAAGATGGTAAGAACCAAATGCAAGTAAAAGTATCCAAGTGAGGGGTGCTTGGGTGGTTCAGTGGGTTAAAGCCTCTGCCCTCTGCTCAGGTCATGGTCTCAGGGTTCTGGGATCGAGCCCCGCATCTGGCTCTCTGCTCAGCAGGGAGCCTGCTTCCCACCCCCCTCTGCCTGCCTCTCTGCCTACTTGTGATCTCTCTCTCTGTCAAATAAATAACCAAAATCTTTTTTTAAAAATGTATCCAAGTGAAGGGTATACGCCTTCTCACCCTTCACTCTAAGTAAAGGGCGCACAGCTTTCTCAGCCTCAGCACTACTGGCATTTTGGACCAGATCATTCTTTGATGGGGGCCACTATCCTGTGCATTGCAGGAAGATTAGCAGCATCTCAAGATTCTACCCATCTGATGCCAGTAGAGTCCCTTCCCTAGGTTGTGACAGCCTTAAGTGTCCCTTAAGGAGGCAAAACTGCTCCACCTGAGAACCACCAGTAGCGCCTGAGAACAGGTGACCGGAAGCAGTGAACCAGTAGGTGGAACCTGAGAGCCTGGAGAGATTTTTCGGGACATGAACCAAGAACCTTTGCTGGACCTCAGGGGACTGGCGGGGAGCCACCAGGAATATCCAGCTGGTTTGCATATTGGTCTCTGACTTGGTGGTGGCAGCCTCTAGGTCGGAAAAGCTCAAGCATGATTTGTTTAGGTGTTGCATTCTGGCTATTGTCTATTTGTTGTGTGAGCACAGGCTTTAAAAGGTAATTCACCTGGGCAGGTGATATGCTTGTTTGGAATATACACAGCCTGGGGTCATTATCTCGTTTCACTCATCTAGATCAATTGCCAGTCCTCTAGGACCCCTGATTTGTAGAATAGGGAGAAAAGAGGGACTGTGGACTCTTGGTGCATGCTGGGCCACCTCGAACCTATAAAAATGATCTTACACAATTTAGAAGAGGTGCACCACTGGTGGATGAATTTAAAAAAGGGTGTCTCTCTGGGCAGGTTAGGAGCAGGGTAAGGAGAGCCCTGCACAGTGAGCCCCTGGGCTGCAAGGTCAAGCTCTGTGCCTCGTGCAGCATTTTACATATCACAGGAGACTCATGTGAGTCTTGGAATCAGATAGGACATTGGGATCCCCTAGCTAGGACAGGTCCTAAACTTGCTTACCATCTGAATTAGAATTTTCCTACAACTCATGGTAGAAACAAAGGCAAAGGATCATGAAGCAGTGAGCGAGAAGTGGTTTAGGAATATTCTAAGGGAGAAAATAGCAGAATGGAAGAGCTAGAAGCTGTACCTGTTTGCCTTTTTGTTTCTGGACTATTCATTTCTAAATTTAGGACCTCAGTGATGAGGTGAGTGCAGAGACAAATAAGGGAGCTGTGTTTTTTGAGATAGGGCAGACCTCTGAAAATGCCCGTGTCAAACACTGATGGCCCAAGGCCTGTAGTTTGGAGATGACAATCGCAAAGCAAATCATGATCCTGCCCGAATTCCTATGAATTTCCTGTGAATAGCTCTCTTCCTAGACGGCCTAAGGGTCATCCTGTGGAGGGACAGAGAGATTCTTTTTTTTCCCCTAAAGATTTTATTTATTTATTTATTTGAGAGAGAACACACGTGGGGAAGAGGGTCAGAGGGAGAAGGAGAAGCAGGCTCCTTGCTGAGCAGCGAGCCCGATGCGGGGCTCGATCCCAGGACCCTGGGATCATGACCTGAGCTAAAGGCAGATGCTTAACGATTGAGCCACCCAGGCGCCCCCTTAGATTTTTTTATTTGAGAGCAAGTGGGGTGAGGTGGGGCAGAAGGAGTGGGAGAGAGAATCTCAAGCGGATTCCACCCTGAGATCAGGACCCAAGCCAAAACCAAGAGTTGGGTGCTTAACTGACTGCGCCAATTGGGGGGTCCCGGGACAGAGAGATTCTAAATCAAGAAAACATTCATTGAATGCAGATGTCCCCCTGGTATAGATGAAGACCCTGAAACACAGAGTTAGACCAGCTGTTACCATTTGTAGGGCCTGGGGCAAGAGTACGCATGGAGGCCCACACAGCCCAGGTCTGATAGATAAAATTTGCTCCATCCTTGCACCTGGGCAAATGTATCTTCATAGCAGCAAATTTGCAGAAAAAAGTGAAATCTATGGGTTTTATAAGACCGAATGTTTGCAAAAATTTTTAAAATGACAATTTTGTGATCATTGCTCACTTATCAGTATTCTGCTATGACACGTTTAAGTGAGCATTAAAGGGGTGCCTGGGGGGCTCAGTGGGTCAAGTGTCTGCCTTTGGGTCAGGTCATGGCCCCAGCATTCTGGGATCAAGCCCTGTACCGGGCTCCCTGCTCAGTGGGGAGCCTGCATTCTGCCTGCCCCCCTACTTGTGTTCTCTTGGTCTATCTGTCAAATAATTAAATTAAATAAATGAGCATCAGAGACATACGCAATTCATGTATGATTACATATTTATCCATAAAATTAATGTTTTTTTGCTTTAATTTCAACAAAATCATTACGTTCTCATAATCAACAATTTCACATAATTTGTGGAATGTTGACAGTAAAACCAAACTAGATTAACTTTCTTGAATCTTAGGTTTTTAAAAATTTCAATTTAGGTGAGTTTTGCACTGCAGAGACAGCAGCAGTTGAAATTGTCAAATAATTTTTAGTTTGAAGATCTATTTATTCAAGAGACAGAGTAAGAAAGAGAAAGAGAACGTGATGGGGAGGAGAGAGGAAGAGGGAGAGAGAATCTTAAGCAGGCTCCCTGCTGAGCGTGGTGGACCCAATGCAGAGCTTATCTCAGCACCCTGACGTCACTACCTGAGCCAAAATCAAGAGCTGGTCGCTTAACCAACTGAGCCACCCAGGCACCTCTGAAATTGTCAATAAAATTCTTAATTTTAAATATCAAGCACTGTAGGGGCGCCTGGGTGGCTCAGCGGGTTAAAGCCTCTGCCTTCGGCTCAGGTCATGATCTCAGGGTCCTGGGATCGAGCCTCGCATCGGGCTCTCTGCTCAGCAGGGAGCCTGCCTCCCTATTTCTCTCTACCTGCCTCTCTGCCTACTTGTGATCTCTCTCCCTCTGTCAAATAAAAAAAAAAAAAAAATATCAAGCACTGTAATGGGGTCATATGATATATTGCCATTATCACAGACACTTATAAAGATTTAAATTTCATTGTATAAATGAATTTGTCATGATTTGAAAAATCCTTTAGAACAATATCTTTTAGGGACGCCTGGGTGGCTCAGTCAGTCAAGCGCCTGCCTTCGGCTCAGGTCACGATCCCGGGGTTCTGGGATCGAGTCCTGCATCGAGCTCTCTGCTCAATGGAGAATCTGCTTCTCCCTCTCCCCTCTGCTTGTGTGCTATCTCTCGCTATCTCTCTCTCAAATAAATAAAATCATTAAAAAAAAAGTATCTTTAAAAAAATCTAGATGCCTATAATATCGTAAAGGGTTGATGTCACGTTTCATGCATATTATGTGCACACCTACATGCATACTCATTTGAGAGTAAGAGGAGCCATTCGTGACGATTGTGCTAGTTCTTAAGAAACTCCAGAACCGTATAGCGGGACAGGAAGAAGAACAAGAACACCTGGTGGCGAAGGTCTGGAGAGCTAAGTTACCTTTCCTCCCCTCCCCGGAGCTTCTGAGGCTCTCTACCCCCTCCCTCTCCGAGGCAGCGTCTCTATGCAAAGTCAGCAGTAACAACCCCCGCAGACACCAGCAGCTTTGGGTGTGCTCACCTTTAGTCTGGAGAACCCAGGGCAAAGCAGAGAGGTTCGCTGGGAGCTGAATGGTGTTCGGGGTTACAGGTGGGACCGAGCCAGTGCTCAGAGCTACATGACCGAGCTTTTTAAAGGGCCAGGCCCTGGGACCCCACAGCACGGGTCTGTGGCCAGCACTGTGTTACTTGCTATATAAATATGACCATAGTGGGTTGAATGGTGGCCCCGATGGATATGCTCATATCTTCATCCCTATAACCTGTGAATGGGGCCTTCTTTGGAGAAAGGGTCTCAGCAGGTGTGTTAGATTAGGGATCTCAAGGTAAATCATTCTGGGTGATCCAGGTGGGCCCTCCGTACCGTGACAGGTATTCTGGGAGGAGACGGAGAGGTGGAGGGAAGAGAAGGCCATGTGAACGTGGGGCAGAGGGGGATGCTGTGGCCACAAGCCAAGGAGAGCTGACAGCCATCCGAAGCTGGGGGAGGCAGGGAAGGATTCTCCCCTAGAGCCTTCAGAGGGAGCCCTGCCCTGCCAAAAACTTAATTTCAGACTTCTGGCCCCTAGAGCTCTGAGAGGACCCATTTCTGTTGTTTTCAGCCACCAAATTTGCAGTGATTTGTAATGGCGGCCTTAGGCATTGCGGGCTGATTGCAACAACTACTAATAATGTTGAACATTTATTAGGCCCGATTACATGCCAGGACCTTTACTAAATCCCTTTTAGTCACATTATCTCATTTAAACCTCACAGCAGCCTCAAGAGATAGGTGCTATTATTGTCCCCATTTTATAGATGAGCAAAGGGAGGTTCAAAGAGGCCAAGTAGCTTGCCCAAGGCCACGTGGCTGGTAAGCTGGGATTTGAACCCAGGTTTTGGATTCCAAAGACCTCCTTTAAGCACACACGGAGACCTCCCTGCCGTGTCATGGACCCAGCTGTAAAGGAGACACACCCTATACTTGGTGGTTTCGTCTGTGCAACATGGTCTTTGTCCCCCCCACTTAAAAAGGGGTCTGATTGGGGCACCTGCGTGGCTCAGATGGTTAAGTGTTTGCCTTCAGCTCAGGTCATGATCCCAGGGTCCTGGGATCGAGTCCCACATTGGGCTCCTTACTCAGCAGGGATCCTGCTGCTCCCCCTGCTTGTATTCACTTGCTCACTCTCTGACAAATAAATAAAATCTTAAAAAAAGGGGGGGGCTGATTCTTTGAGCACTCTCTCCCCCAACCCTGAGCTCTTTACCACGGCCTCAGAAGTGAGATATAATTACAATGGGCCGTTCTTCTAACTCGGGGGATCATGGGAACACTGTTTCTGTGTCATAAAGAAACATTTTAGGCATACACAATCACTCATAGTTCTTCGCATCTCTTTAGCCTCTGGGTCATTTGGGTTTATTTGTAGATGTTGCCAAGATGAATCAGAAATCTGGGGAAACTCTTTGTCCTTGGAGAAGGACAGTAACAGGGATGGATTCTTGTTACTTTCTTTTTGCTGATTTTGAATTTGTGTTAGGACTATCTCACTGTCCCAGGAGAAACAGTTAGAAAGAAAAGTTTGTATTCTTAAGACTTAAAATATGTTCTCTGAGCTCACTTCAGCTAGCTCTCAGAACCTCAATGCTGGACTCTGGTGATGGTGTGATTTCGGAAACAAGCATTTCTTTCCTTCTCTACTTTTGTCCTGTCTTTGGGGATTAAAAGGGACTGTTCTCCATCTGCCGACACCACCAGATAATGTGTGTGTGTGTGTGTGTGTGTGTGTGTGTCTGCATGTGTGTTGGTTTGGGGAAGAAGGTCCGGTTGAGGTGGTTACTGTTGTTTTGTTACCCTTTATTTCTTTTCTTTCAAACAAAATCTACCCCATTTTACAGGTGGAAACATTGAGTCTCTGTGAATCGAAAGGATTTTCTCAGAGATGATCCAACCAGATCAACTTAATTACAAATGCTATGCTTCTCCTCTCAAGAAACCCTTCCATTTAGTGGACACGAGAGCTGTTATACGATGAGTTTTGAGGCTAATTTTAAAACAAGTCATGTGTCCCTCCGGTCGCCCTGACCCAAATATGAGACAGAGACTCAAAGTTGCGCACAAAGAAAATCAAAATCAATAAGGAGGCCCTACATGAGCACTTTGGATGCTCACGGGAATGTATGCCTCATCTTCCAGCCGCTGCGATGCTTCCTCACTTGGGATTGACTGGCTGTTCCAGTCAGGACACTGCCCCCCGCCCCCCGAGACCGTGCAGCAGGGGACCGGAGTCCAGAGCCAGGCCTGGGGATGACTTTGGCTCGTTGTTCAGCCTCTTGAGGGGCTGACACGGAAAGAGCAGCCGGACTGGCGGCTGCCCGGCACTGGGAGGCGTGTGTGCGGACAGAAGGGGCTGGCCTCGCACAGTGGAAGGTCACTCCCGATCGCCCTTATTCTTAGTCCCTGCCTTCTGTCCACGTGTCCTGTATATAATCTCCCCTCGGAGCTTCTCTCCTTTCTCATTTCTCTAAACCCAAACCGGCTCCCACAGAAGGAGCTGATCAATTCATTCCCATCAGGAGAATGGACAAACTCTCGTCTTCCCAGGAGCGTATGCATTTTGAAGACTTAAAGCACAGTAATGGGTCTCTGTGCAATTTCAGATGTCAGGAAGTCAGGTGAGAGGGTGTGGCCCACTCTGGGGGATGGGGAATGGTGCCAATGTGCAGGAAGGTCAGGGTGAGAGCAGGACTGGCATTTTCAGAGACGAAGACAGCCACTAGCTTGGGCTCTAGGGGCAGGTGGAGGCGGCCATGGGAGCTAAGGAAGCAAAGAACAAAAGACCTTAAACTACAAACTCTGTGCAGGAAGTTATCTGCTTTTTCCTTCAAGTAAAAGATTCAAGGAAAGAAAATACAGGTAAAACTCACTCATGTTTGCTTTCATTCATCCATTCGAATGAAATGGTATTTGCTATTAGAGAGGTAGCAGAGAGAACCATGAACAAGATACAGAAGGCCTCTCTCTGCCCGGAACAATGGGACTTTCTCTCCAACTAGCAGGGTGAGGCTAATAACGTATAATTTTACGTGGTTCTAAGTGCTTTGAAAAGACAAAACAGGGTAAGGAGGTAAGAGAGCTCCAAGGCGGTTGCACAGGGTGGGGGGTGTTTAGATGAGCAGGCTGGTCAGGCTTCCTAGGTTGGATTTCCAGATTTAGCAAATAAAACTACAGGACACCCAATTAAATTTGAGGTTGGGAGTGTTACAGAAAGCAGACTGGATCCTGGCCCAAAACACCAAGCAGCACTCGGAGACCCTGGGAGATCAGAGATTTCTTTCACACTGGTGGGCCCAGAGGAGAGTAATCTCTCAAGATCTGAGCCCCGAGCACAGGCAAAGGGGGTAGTTTATATACTTTTATTTCTGTGTCTGTGCCACTCTGCGGCTATGGCCCGGGGGGCTAGGGGAAAGCCTGGAATGGCCCTGGGGCTGGGACTGGGATTCCCCTGCTGGATTGGTCAGCCACCTCAAAAAACAGATTTTCCTTATCAGGAGAAGTGATGCCAAGTTTTTCAGCCTAAGTGTGTCCCATCCAATATTTGGGACATACGGGTACTAAAAAATTATGCGTCGTTTATCCGCAATTCACATTTAACTGGGTATCCTGCATTTTATCTTGTTACTCTAGCCCTGACCCCTGTGAATGAGGTGAGGGAGAGTTCAAGGGGCAAAGGTTTCCAGGCAGAAATGAGCTTGCTTTGGGGCACCTGCGTGGCTCGGTGGGTCAAAGCCTCTGCCTTCGGCTCAGGTCAAGATCTCAGGGTCCTGGGATGGAGCTCCGCATTGGGCTCTCTGCTCAGCGGGGAGCCTGTCCCCCCCCCCCCCCCCCCCCCCGCCTGCCTCTCTGCCTACTTGTGATCTCTCTCTCTCTCTGTCAAATAAATAAATAAAATCTTAAAAAAAACAAAGAAATGAGCTTGCTTTGTTCAGGAAGCCCCATGTGGTTGGAATAGGGGAGTTGGGAGCACCCCAGAGAGGTGGGCAGGGGCCAGGTTATGTGGAGCCCCAGGCCCATGTGAAAAGTTTGCATTTTATTCTCATCCGTGGGATTTTTAAGAAAAGATTTACTTATCTGAGAGAGAGAGAGAGAGCACATGTGCATGCACATGTGGGAGAGGGAGAGGGGAAGCAGCCTCCCTGCTGAGCACTCCATCTGAGGCTCTATCCCAGGACCCTGAGATCATGACCTGAGCCGAAACCAAGAGCCCCCCAGGCGCCCCTCATCTGTGGAATTTTAAGGAAAGCCCTCAGCACCACAATTACTCATTTCTGTGAGTATTCCCCTTGGGTAATGTGTTTCCCAAAGCAGGCTCCCCTGGCCTTGCTTTAAGACCAGACTTTTGAGTAGGAGAGTGGGTACTTCTGCCCTGGGGGGAAGTGAGCAACGTTTCTCTGACATTTGATTGACCTCACCCTTCTTCCTCACTCACTACTGCCTTTTGTTTTCCTAGCACCGGACAAAGTCATCCTACCAGAAGGAACGAGCTTACAATGCTACCAGGGGAAGAGCTTTAGGGACTCAAATTCTGACTAGTCTGTCAATGACTACCAGGGGAATTCAAGGGTGTGCGCGTCAAGCACCGGCGGTGTGACTAGTTTGCCAAGCTCTGACCTGAGTGCTGGCCGAGAAGACCTGGAACATACTCTCGCCCCTTCTCTGTATCTAGATGGCCAAGAATCTCTCGTGGAAGAGATATGCAGAGCCAGGCTGGCTGCAAACCAATGCTGCCAGATGGCAGAACAGTCAAAATATTGTGCTGTGAAGCCCACACTGTGTTTGGGTAAAGGCTGAACTTCCATTCCTGCAGCAGACCTTGGTGGGCTCCCGTCTGAGAACGTTTCCTGCCGCCTCTGCCATTTTCCTCAGTGACTCACTGAGTGACTCATGGCTCGTTTCCCTCAGTTTGCTCCTTGCAGAGATTTCTCTCTCCTAGTCGGCCTCTTCTCTGGCCTTCTAGTAAAAGAGGCCCTATGCTGAAGGAGGCTTGACTGTATTTCTGTGAGACTAGAAGAGCGCTAACTAACTTTCCATGGAATGTGGGGCTCACAGACTGGGGGACCCAGAATTAATCTTGTGAGGTAAACAGGAAAGCGGCCCTGGGTCCAAGTGACAGAGTGTGGACTTCTGTCTCGTATCTTTTCTCACGCGTGAGGGCCTGTCAATTCGTTTGAAAATGATTCAGTGACTTGGGTGAGATCTCACAGCTACTTGCTGCCCTCGAAAACGAAAATGGTGGGGGTGCCTGACTCAGTTGCAACCGTGTATGGCTCTTGATCTCGGGGTCGTTGAGTTCGAGCCCCACATTGGGTGTAGAGATTACTTAAATTAAAAAAAACTTTAAAATAAATATGTTCTTCTAGAAAACCATGATTTAGAAAGCAAGACAGTATCTTCAAGAGGGAAGGGGGTTTCTCCCGTTGTTCCAAAGGTATTTCTTTCAGACAGATTGCTGTGGACTGATCCTTTCCAAAAAAGGTAATGACTCCCCCATTATACAAATGTTTACTGCAGAACCTTCGGAAAAGTTAGAAAAACACAAAGGGGACCATAAACATCACCTGTAATCCTCCCACTGAGGTATATTTGCTGTTGATATTTTGATGTTTCCTTCCTGTCTTTTTCCATATGCAGATGTCTGTATTTTAACAAATTGGAAGAAAATGTGGTATAGACTGATGGATAACTTTTTTAAACTTTTTTCATTTAATAATAATTCCATGATTGTTTTCTCACATCATAAAATGTTCTCATCATCCTAGAGGTCCCTCAATCCACTCAGTTGGACTTTTAGGTTGTCGCCCTTCTTTAAAATTACAAACACCATCGCAATGGGTACACTTGGTCTTATAAAAAAAAATTGATGTTTCCACGCAGCAGTCTGTCTGGACCTTGGTTTGAGAAAAGCTTGAAGACAGGGAAAGAAACAGAGAAAGCTGATAGAGAAAACAGAGAAAGCTTTAGCTTGATTTTCATCCGTCTGCTGGAGAAGGGGAGAGAAGTGAGGCCAGGATTTCCAGTGTCCCCACTGTAAAGGTTCTTTCTCTCCTCTGTGCTGTTAATTCTGTTCCTCCTACTTGACTTTCATGGTATTTATCACCTGCGTCTCTGTGTAGCTCTTTGGCCTTCCGTGGGCCCTGCCGCCGCTGCCCCTTCTCACCAGCCCAGAACTCGCCCTATCAGAACCCCCTGGTCCCGCCGGCTGCTGCAGAGTGTTTTCTGCCTTGACTCTGTGTCTGAAAAGTTGTTTCTAGGAGCAGCAAATAAAGGATCATTGTTATAACATCTGAAGTTGTGCCTATAAAACTCTTTGGCAGACCACTGCCCTGCTTTGCCTAACCAGGGAAGTGGTAAGAACCTCAAAGACAATTAACGATAGTGTGACTTCTGGATTTCTGTAATTTCTTTGCTGGACAAACCTACCATCTCTCCATTCCCTTCTCTTCAGGCACTAAGTGTTTGTGAATTCTAATGGCTAGGAAAATTGGGATGCCCATAATTCCCAAGCTAGAATTCGAGAAGCAGATAAGGTCATAAAATCAAATCATGCTCCACTGAGTGCTTTAAAAAAACACAAAAAAAACCCTTTGTTGCAGGATTCTAAAAATAGTTCCCAATGCTGTCCTTCACCTTCACAATTATTTTAGTCTTCCGTTCTAAATCTGAATGGCACAGAGCAGCAGAATTTATACATTAAGTTCACAAGGGAACAGACAGCTCATTAATTCTTAACATTGGTGGGATTTGACGGTTCACTGTCATATGCTCCCTTCCAAAGTATATCTGGCCCGCTTTTCTGAGATGATTAAGATGTCGTATTGATAACCTGAGGGCTATTAACAACACAGTGCCCTTCTGGTGTGAGACAAGGTTACGGTCCCCCCACGGGAGGGTGTGCGTGACATCTACACTAATCATCTCAGGTTCATTCGTTCACAGGTTCGTTTATTCAAAAATGTGAGACTTTTCTAGATGCCTGGCCAGAGAAAAAGTCTTTGCCTTCCAGGAGGGAGACAAATAAATAGTTAATATAATGAAAATGTTACAAAGCAAAATAAAGCCAAGTAAGAGAATGGAGTGTGTGTGTGTGTCTGGGGGAATGGAGCGGGGGGGTGTGACATTTTAGATTTGGTAGTTAGAGAAGGCCTCTTTGGGGAGGTGGCATTTAAGTGCAGGATCCACTCATGGAAATGACTATCTGGGGACAAGCAGCAAGGACAAAGACCTCAAGGTGGGAGAGGAGCCATTGGAGAGCTAGTGAGGACCCGGGGTGGCTGAATGTGTGGTTGGGGGGTGGGGAGGAGATCCAAGGAGGCTGGGGGCCAGATTAGGGAGGGCCTATAAGTCATTGGGAAGAACTAGCATTTTTTCACTGTGAAGCTATTGTCCAGAGGTGGCCCTAAGGCACGGGGAAGTTGGTGACTCTTCTTAGTCTGCTCTTCTGTGCTCTTTCTCTTGTACTGATTCATTTCAGACTCTGCCGGTCCCTGAGCCCAGCAGTGACCACTTCAGGTCCCAGCAGGCTGGGAGCATTGAGGGATTCTGGGGAAAGTCTCTGGGTCCTTGTGTTTACTATCTATCACACCGGCTAATCCTTCCTGAGTACTTTCATTCATCACAACATTTATTAAACATCTGCTGTGTTTGGGGCTTGCTGGGCATGCGCTAGATATAGATACAGACAAGACACAGTTCCTGGGGCGCCTGGTGGCTCAGTGGGTTAAAGCCTCTGCCTTCGGCTCAGGTCATGATCTCAGGGTCCTGGGATCGAGTCCCGCATTGGGTTCTCTGCTCAGCGGGGAGCCTGCTTCCCCCCTCCCTCTGCCTGCCTCTCTGCCTACTTGGGATCTCTTTCTCTGTCAAATAAATAAATAAAATCTTAAAAAAAAAAGAGAGAGACAGTTCCTGCCCTCAAGCATCTTAGAAACAAGTGGGCTGCTTGAATCTACACTACATCTCCCAGAATGGAGTGAGATCCCACAGACTCCCCCGCTGCAAACACACGCACTGCTTTGGACTTTCTGAAATGGAGATTTGTCGTCTTCTCATTAACGAAACTTGCCAGCGGCCAAGCAGGTTGCACCCCTCACGAAGAGCATCTGCTGACCCATTTATCATCAGTTCACATTGGCACTACTTGTTTACTTTGGATTTCACTTGAATCCAGATCCTAAATTATTGCTTTAAAAAATCTTCAGAGATGGGGGTGCCTGGGTGGCTCAGTCAGATAAGCGTCTGACTCTTGATTTCAGCTCAAGTCATGATCTCAGGGTTGTGAGACCGAGCCCTGCATTGGGCTCCACGCTCAGCGGGCAGTCTGCTTGAGATTCTCTCTCTCCCTCTGCTTCTCCCTACCACTAAAATAAATAAATGTTAAAAAAAGATCTACAGAGAGATCAGCGTGTGATGTAAGGTTACAAGGACACGTTGTCAATGTAGCAGCCCACCTGTTACCCAGCAGCAATGCAACTGAGGGCGGCGGGAACTGCCAAGCTTTGAATTGAGTGCTCACAGAATCCTCAGAGCCCGGCGGAACTCATGCTGCCTGGAGAAGGACTATCACTCAGGTGAACAGGGAGTGCTATCAGAAGCTTCCAGATGATTTTCTAGAGAAGGCGTGCAACTTCCAGTGATATCTCATTCAGCTCAAGAAAATAAGAATTGCCTAAATATGCCGATATTCTTTTTAAAAATATCTTTATTTATTTATTTATTTGACAGAGAGAGAGAGAGATCACAAGTAGGCAGAGAGGCAGGCAGAGAGAGAAGAAGCAGGCTCCCTGCTGAGCAGAGAGCCCAATGCGGGGCTTGATCCCAGGACCCTGAGATCATGACCTGAACGGAAGGCAGAGGCTTTAACCCCCTGAGCCACTTAGGTGCCTCTATCTGCTGATATTCTTCCAAATGCCTCAAAGTGATCTCCATTCTAACGGTGCCTGAGAGATTATTCGCAACGACAGCAGCTTCCTTGGTGGTTTCCTTCAGAAGAGTCACCACATTTTGTCATTATTTTGTTTTTCTTTGTCTTTCTTCCAGAATGAGGTGATCCTTTCATTGTTGTTTCCCCCAGCAACGGCCAGAATGCCTTGAGCGGAGTGGGCACGTGCCGAGGAAGAATCGGAAGGGCATGGGGGAAGCAGTCCATGGCCAAGATGCTGTATACCTACCTGTGGCCAAAATGATTTGGAACTTTCTTCAGTGTCTTGGAGAAGCTTAGACTCAAAAGCTTTACTGTGATGCTGAACAAGATAAACGCTATGTAGTTGTGCCACTTCCCAACACACAGGGACCCCTTCTAGCACAGGCAAGGATGCCTTCCGTGCTGCAAGACATGTGTCCTATAGCACCCAGTTCTAAAATGAGGGTGGGATTGAGAGTGTAGCTTGGGGCCACCACAAATTCTCTCTTCCCAATCCCCTAGGAAAGCTTAAGATTTGGATCCTGGCGACTCTCTTGTAAGGGCATCGCATGCCTTCTGGCCTTGGTTTCCTCATCTGTTTTACCCAGTGTCCTGAGAGCAGAAGGCACCCATGGGCAGGCAGGAGGGGCTCAGACAACGCCTGGTCACATAGGTTTAAAAAGGACTGCTGACTGGAGCACCATGAGGGGGTACGGGAGGGCGTGGGGTTGTGGGAACCTGGTTTTGATGATTTGCTCCAAATAGGTACCTGTTTCACTGGGATCCCTGTCAAGGGGAGGGCGTACAAACTGCTGGAAAGTGCTAGGTTGGCTCAAACATCATCACATTCACCAGTCACGGGGAACCCACACCCATTGCTTGTCATTTGAACACAGAATGCCAGTCATAGTATGTGTTGACATAATCACTTAAGCATTTGTTTCCAAGCCAACATGGAATCCCGCCTGTGATCCATTCCTCCAGGTGTCCCAGGTTTTCAGACTTCAGAGTCAAGTTGTTTGGCTAGAAGGAATTTTCAGAAGGTCGGAGGCCCCCTTTGAATCTGCCCAACAGACTCCCATCGGTTTCCAACTAACAGGTGAGTCCCAAGTCTCCTCACAAGCACTTGGGCTCCCTCCTCAGTGCTGCCGGGGGCGGAGAGCCGGAGGAGGGCAGGTGGGCAGGAGGCAGAGCTAGGGATAACCTTAGAGGGCGGAATTACTACGTCCCTCTGGGAACCCTCAGTCACATCCTACACAGGTCATCAATGGGAACACCCACATTCCACCCTCTTCCCACTTCATTTTCTTTAAAAAATAAACACTTTCTCTCCCACGGCCTACATGTTCCAACAGATGTGTCCGCTCCCCGTTCTCAGCGATGGGCTCTGGTCGTTTCCTAGAGCCACGATGCTGTCTCGCAGATGACCCTCAGTCCACCTCCTGAAATCTGGACAGTCTGTGAAGGCCTGGATGAACGCCCACCCTCATGGAGCTCTTCTCGGGCACCTCGCTGGAGAGTTCTCTCTCCGTGGGCTATCACAGTGGTCGGAGACAGCCCCCTCAGGGAGCGCACCACAGAGCGCCCTGAGGTCATCCGCGTCCATGTCTGATCTGGGTCTAACAAAGGCCCCTTCAGGGGTGAAGCCTTACCTCACAGAGCCCTGTGTACCCAGCACTCTCCCAGTGAGTCAGGTGACACCCCTCCGAGGTCTGGTCAACGGAGGGGCCGGTAAGCCCCGATCCCAAGCGTCCGGACCATCTGAGAAGAGGGACAACCCCCGACAACCGTGTGATCGGTTCTCTGCCATCATCATGTCGTCAGCTACCGGCTTCCACTGTGCTTGTTCCTACAACGTCCACCGCAGAGCCGGAGCCACCTGCCACAACCCGACACCGCACGCCGGGGCCAGCTAGCCTATGAAAACGAGAGCAAGAATCGGTTCTGGGGAACTTTCTCCCTTGGGGGGAGGGCCATCCCTGCGCTGGAAAAGAGAGGAGATGAAGCTCATAAAAATGTCGGTGACAAAATATGAGCTCTAAGTTGGTGTCTTGTATGAGAACTAGTGGCCGACGGTGCAGGTCTAGGAAAGCAGAGAGCAAACGACGAAGGCGACCACTATCTTGCTCCTATTTTCTCCAATAAGCACAGGATCTTCCAAAGTAAGAGTGCAGAGAAACATCTGCTTACTACTACTTCAAGTCTAAGACTGATGTGGGGATAGCGGGAGACGCCTGTTTCAAAGACGATCACACAGCAGAAGTGCCGTCAGAACGCTGGAGAATCCGTGAGCAACCAAGGACCAGATCCTGAGAAGCACTGGCCTACCTTCCCAAGGGGAATAAGGTAGCTTCTAGAAACTCCAATACGGTGAATTTAACGGAAAAGGCTGCAGAATCTGGAATGATATAGATTGATCAGCATTGTGACTCCTAATGATTGGTTTTTTTCCCAGCTCTTGATTCAACAGTGTCAGTCACACCAAATTAACCCCCTTTTTTCTTTTTTTAAAAGATTTTATTTATTTGACACAGAGAGAGATCACAAGTAGGCAGAGAGAGAGGGGGAAGCAGGCTCCCTGCTGAGCAGAGAGCCTGATGCGGGGCTCGATCCCAGGACCCTGAGATCATGACCTGAGCTGAAGGCAGAGGCTTTAACCACACTGAGTCACCCAGGCGCCCCGTAACCCCTTTTTTTCTTGATAGCATTATGACGGCAGCCAACCAGGAGACAGCAGAACAAGAGTTGAGAGTTTCAAGAGACCAGTGGGGTGAATAGCACAGGACACAATCTTGAAGGGAACAGCTCACACTGAGGGTTTACTCTGTGCTTGATGTGGCTCCAAGGGTGTCTGCATTGGCAGACTGTATTGGCCAAAGAGCTACACAGATGGAAGTCCAGCCAGGCCATCAGGCCCCCAAGTTGTGCTTCTCACCTTAGGCTATGTCGCCTTTCCGTGTGCATGGCCAGGCTGCTAAAAAGAAGGAAGATGCGAATCCTCCCCTTTCCATCCAGGTAGGCAAACCTGCCCTTCTGCTTCCCTGTGAGAGAGAAAAGGATGGGGACACATCTGGTCTTGTTCTGCCCTCTGGCCCACTTACTTCTCTGAGGGGAGGAGGGTGACCTTCTTGTTGCCAAGATGGGGAGATACAAGTGTATTTTCTTGGCATGGCAACGTCCTCAGGACAGAGTTCTACACTGCCCGGGGAGCTTGTAGTTTACGGTGGGTCCATTACTGGGTTGATATTCCAAATATTTTAATAACCAGTTCATCACTAGACCAACAAACACCACAAAGCACCATGCACGAGGGCCAGCCCTGGTAAGTTGCATCCATAGGGTCATCGGCCAGGGTAACGAACCCTGTTGTGGGTTTACCATCACCCATCTAGTCTTTCCAGTAAGAGATGAACTATTTTGATTCTCATTTATCTAGGTCCTGTTCTTTTTCTTTTTTTTAGTTCCTGTTTTTTCCATGTGTTCTGGATGTAGAGGGGAAGGAAGGATAGGACTATCACCACCAAAACCCCAGGAGTCCTCTGTACTTTTCCGACAGTACCCGAAAACTAAATGAATTAACAAATTATTTTTAAATTTAAAAATTTAAAACTAGTACCTAGGAAGACATACATTTACAAATATACACATTCTAGATTTGATAATTTAAATTATTTTTAAAGAAATTTTAAATGTCCTACTCATCCTACATACTTTCTAAAATCTTGAAGACAAAGAATATATATTTAGGTTTCATCAAGACTGCTTTAGAGCCCTCCCCTTTTTACATTATCAATAGTGGCACTCAAAATAAAAAATAAAAAAATAAGATCTGTTAAAAAGTTAAACTGACCTTCCACTAGATTTGAGCCTGCCTGATTTAAAGTCAGTATTATAAAACTGAAGGTGCCGTTTCTGATTTCACAAATTATCAAATTATCTCTACCCAATTTCCCAAGTTCTCTTACATAGTAGCTATCTGTTTAATTTTACCTTAAAATTTTTTAAGGTCCCCTTTTCCTCCTTTATTCATTTCTATAATGACATGACATTTTTAAGGTGGTAATGACAAATTAGAAGGCACTCAAAAGCTAAGATCCAGCCTACGCTGGGGACTATGTGCTATGAAGGAGATGGAAGGACAGGGGCCATTCAGGTCATGGATCCATGCGTCCATGTTGGACCTATACGTCATACTGTGGCAGGTCGGGGGACAGGGGGCAGAAAACGGGTCTTCGGAAAAGAAAGTGGTAGAGCTTTGGGAATAAGGTGGGGTCTCGTTACTCTGGAGAAGGGGTCAGCAAATTATGGCTGCAGGCCTTCTGTTTTGACAATGGTATAGTCAAAAGTGGGGCAGAGACTGTGTGGACTGCAAAGCCTGAATCGTGTACTATCTGGCTCTTTACAGAAAAAATCTGCAGGCCTCCTGGTCTAGACCTAGGAAAGGAAAGTAACTAACAGCCCGAAAGTGTGGGGAGGGAGGGGGGAAAGAAAAGTGGAAGAAGGGGTATGTTTGGAAAGCTGGGACCTTTGGTTGGGGCACCCGAAAAAGGCAGAGAGGAAACCATTAGGGGGAACCACCACCATGCCTTATTTCTTACTATGTGGGGATCCCTCCTCATGTGAGCTGAGCTATAAAATAACCTTCCCACCTGAATTATCTACATTTATTGGGGTGAGTTCCTAGAAGGTCAAGAGTGGATTTTTCTCCAGTCTGTCCGAATCGGTAGCGTATAAACAATGTAACACGTGAGCACAGGTAATCAAAAAAGTTTTAATGATTAATGTTTAGACATAATATTTAACAGTGTGGGTATATCCAGATGAGCTAAAGCACACTTTGACAGCACACTATTGAATGTTATAGTTTCTGTATTGAAATATGTAAAGACATTTGCAAACTAGTACCTAGGAAGACATACATTTACAAATATACACATTCTAGATTTGATAAGGTAAATGTAAACAGATGCTGTGACTCCTTCCAAACAGAAAAC
>CM053608.1:85452538-85481013 GCA_028646535.1 Procyon lotor | reverse complement strand
TCCAGATGAGCTAAAGCACACTTTGACAGCACACTATTGAATGTTATAGTTTCTGTATTGAAATATGTAAAGACATTTGCAAACTAGTACCTAGGAAGACATACATTTACAAATATACACATTCTAGATTTGATAAGGTAAATGTAAACAGATGCTGTGACTCCTTCCAAACAGAAAACCCACAAGACTAATAAGAGAACCGATCGGCTCCCTATATAATATGAATGTGCAAAATTAAAGCATGATAAACTGATATTTACATAAATATCAAACCAACAATTAGTTTATACATTGTCGATGACCTTCTAAGATGTGTCATGAGTGGTTCAATGACTGTTTTTCCTCCCGATGGAGAAGGTATTCAGAGACTAAATTTCAACACTTTAAAATGACACTCACAATAGTCCCTATCTGTTTGACCACTGCCTCAAGGGTGATAGACATGATTTTATGATAAGCAGTCTCATTTTTAAATAAGCAGTTCTACACAAATCTTTAGATTCTAAGCAGAAAAAGAAAATTACAGGTACTATTAGATTTACACGAAACAAATTATCTCTACCCAATTTCCCAAGTTCTCTTACATAGTAGCTATCTGTTTAATTTTACCTTAAAATTTTTTAAGGTCCCCTTTTCCTCCTTTATTCATTTCTATAAGCTAGGCACATTTTAAAAGAAGTTTGTGTCAAAACAGACAGCAGTACAGAAACCAATCCAAATTTGGACCCTGGCAACCAGTTCCCCATTGCTCATCTATGGGATTCTGTCAAATGGTATTCAATTAGCTCTTTTGAAAAGTACACACCCTCTCTCTCGCAAGTGGAAAGCAAAGTGGGCACTGTTTCCTGTATAAAAACACTTAGCACTTCAGAAATTTTAAATGTCCTACTCATCCTACATACTTTCTAAAATCTTGAAGACAAAGAATATATATTTAGGTTTCATCAAGACTGCTTTAGAGCCCCCCCCCTTTTTACATTATCAATAATGGCACTCAAAATAAAAAAATAAGATCTGTTAAAAAGTTAAACTGACCTTCCGCTAGATTTGAGCCTGCCTGATTTAAAGCCAATATTATAAAACTGAAGGTGCCGTTTTTGATTTCACATGTACAAGTCACTTGAAATTATGTGTCACACGCTAGTTTCATAAATCACGGTCTTTGATTTTTTTCTAAACAGAGCTATTAAAAACGAATAAAAACTTGAAACATATCCTAATTTAAATTAATAAGCTTTGGGCCCTGCTTTTTAAATTTTAAGGCATGTGTGTTTCTCTACTGTAACAACATTGTACAAACTTACAATCACATGCATGATCTACAGTAAAAAAAAAAAAAGTTTGGATTACAGTGTTTTTAAATTGTGAATCACAATTCAGCACCTATCATGTTAAAACTAATAAGGCAACAGCAGTGTCGTATACTACAATAATACGCCCTCCACAGTTTAGCGCAGGGGTCGGTGAGAGCCCAGAAATGTTAAAAATCTTATGCCTACTTGTATAATCTGTATACATTTTCAAGGGGTTTTGAACTGATGAAAGAGGTCCTACATGAATCACGCTATTGTAGGCCGGACTAGTTACAGCAGCTGTTAACGAGCATCGGGCACAACTCATACTGTGCTTACAATCAGACGATGGGTTTTGGAGGTTTCTCGACTCTTCGGCTTCAATCCTTCCGTTGCTTCCTCGGCTTCACATTGTTTTCCAGGGAAGAAAAGCGGTTGGTGTGTCCGTTCACGGCAGCCACGGATCCGTTCTGGTGGTCCTTCAGGTGCTCTTTCCTCCTCGAGGCCCCCTTCTTGTAAGTCTGAAATGCATCAGGGCAGACAGGCCGTGTGACAGGGGGTTTTGCTGGGGGGCGGGGGGCGCCCTGCTTCCCTAACTCTAAGCCTAGATTCCTGTTAGGACCCAATGCCACCGAGATGTAAGGTCTGCGGTCAAGCAACCCTAGGAACGTTTTCTGCCACTCGTTTCCATCACTCCTCCCTTTCTGAGGCGGAGCCCGAGGTTAAGTTCATTCACAGGGGCATGGGCTGCAATGTAAGGGCTCTTCTAGAAATGAAGTAGAAAATTCAAATTATACTTCCCCTGGCTGTATCTGGATGGGGTTACAGAGGATCAGGGTCCCATGGCCACACTGTTTTCCCACACTCTGTGGTACCTCACCCATCACATCTCTCATCTTCAGATTGTGCTCGGGACTTCAGCAACTGCTCTGGCCCGGATGTAGGGTGCTACGCTGCCATAAGCAGTCAGAAGAGTGATTTCAGTTCTGTCAGGTCCCAGCCTTCGTCCTCCCTCACGCTCGATGAATGTCCCCAAGTGGGGCATACGCCCCCTGTGCGGCAGTGCGGCAGCTCCCTTGAACGTGCCGCCACAAAAGGAGCAGCGGGGGCACAATGATGGCCACGTAGGACGCCCCCAGGGGGCTGCTCAACCCACCGGACCTTCCTGCCTCCACATCCGTGGCCTCTGCCCTGCCTCCCGACCTCTGGTGCCTGTCCAGAACCGGATGCTGCCCACGGGGGCAGGAACACACCTCACGCAGGGGTAACTGGGGGGCCACAAGGTGATCCACTGGAGACGATCTGCCCTAACTGGATCCTTCTGTGAGTAAAACTGACCTTCCATCATGCACTGGGGAATGAACGGAGTCCCCAAACCTGAGCAGCGGAGGTGTGAGGAAACTGGGACAGAGGGGCAGATTTCTGTCTGCAGTGGACAGCTGTGATGGACAGTCCCAGAGTCAGGGCAGCAGGGCTGTGGGACCGCTGATGGGACTCTCCCATCACATGCCTGCAGTAGGCTGTGGGCAAAGCAACACAGAGCTTGCCCGATGGCTCGGCGTTGCCACATGAATCCCAAGCTCCCCTGCCACAGATCTAGAACTCTGGAGGTTTGGGACAGATTCCAGCATCTCCTACATTGGCAGCAGTCCCCCTCCCAAAGGCAGGGCCTGCCCTGTCACTGTGACTAAACTAGAGCCCACTGCCTGACACGCAGGAGGGGTTCTACAGGTCGTCCTCCTTAAATGAACAGAGGAGGGCCTTTGCTGAAAAGGCCACAAGTCCCAACTGCCCCGGAAGAGTGAGACTCACCTGAATGTAGAAGTTGGTGAAGAGAGCAATCAGAGAGATCATGTATCCAATCTGGAAGTACAGCCACCCAAGAGGGAACGTACACGGCCAGATGACCCCGCAGCTGGTCTGGATGATTGTCAGCACGAACTGCAGCTGGCGGGAGAGAGGGGACACAGCTGAGCCATGCAGCCATGGCCCATGGACAAAGGGCCATGCCAGACGGGCTCTCCATCCAGCACGCGAGTCCATGAACGTACACTCATAGGCCTTTCTGGAGCCAAAGTCCCATCATAAACACTAAGCATACATTTATGCATAAATGTCACAACTATAGGGGCGCCTGAGTGGCTCAGTGGGTTAAAGCCTCTGCCTTTGGCTCAGGTCATAATCTCAGGGTCCTGTGATCGAGCCCTGCGTCGGGCTCTCTGCTCAGCAGGAAGGCTGCTCCCTGCCGTCTCTCTTTGCCTCTCTGCCTACTTGTTATCTCTCTCTCTGTCAAATAAATAAATAATATCTTTAAAAAAATTCTCAACTATATATATGCCTTTGTCATATACATTCTTCTCCCCTTCCACTTAAACCACCTTCTCTAAAATTCAGAGAATAGTTAACAATACTACATAGTATACACAAAAGTTGCTAAGAGTAAATCTTAAAATTTCTTATTGCAAGAAAAAACCCTACAGTGGGTGACTGTGGACGTGAGCTGGGCGTTACCGTCACAGTCATTTCACAGTCCATACACACGACCGGTCGGTACGGCCTACACTTGCCACAACCTGACAGGTCTAGTACAGCTCAATGAAGCTGGGGAACAAAGGAAAACTCAACCCCCTCACCCCTGCCTAACACACACACTTTAGGGACCCTGGATAGAGAGATGCAAAGTGATTTTTTGCTTGCTTTATATTTTTAAGGGAGAAAGGAAGGGTGCGGGCTGTATGTTTAAAGAGAACCAGGGATGTTGCCATGGGATGTGCAATTCCTCTTTCTCTCTTTTAAAAGGTTTACTTATTTGAGAGAGTGTGTGAGCAGGGAGACGGCCAGAGGAAGAGGGAGAGAGTCATCAAGCAGACTCTCTGCTGAGCATGGAGCCCAGTGCAGGGCTGGGTCCTAGGACCCTGAGATCATGACCCGAGCTGAAACCAAGAGCCGGATTCTGAACTGCCTGAGGCACTGAGGTGCCCCAACTTTTCCCATTTCTTATCCATGTACCCTTTGGTTGGAAGAGGGCTGGTCAACAGATTTAAACTTCTATCAATATATAGTGCTAAGTCCAGATCATTTCTGATCAATCAATCTTTTTCTTTTTGATGACTGAATCTTGAAAGCAGGTGCAACTGCTTGGAGAAACAGGGGAAAGGTTAAAATGAGGTGTGGCTATTGAAGGTGAGTCTTCAGGAGGAAGAACAACACCAGGGGGCAGGGTTCTGCCCACTGGATTTCTGGACCAGCCCCCGGGGTTTCTCTATAGAACTTTTTCCCTCCCCCCTTTCTTCTCTTTTTTAAGGTAGGTACTCTAGGCTAAGGGAATAACTAGAAGCAGTGCTTAAAATAAATTTAGGCAAACTGGGTGCAGTCTTCTACCTCAAAGGGCAGAGCTTAACGGCAGACCAACTTCCCCAGTCTGTTCTTTTAAATTCTGCTTCTGCAAGGCCACGGCTGTGTGGTATAAATCAATCTCCACATCACTTCTTAAGCGTAACGAGAAGGTTAGAGAACAATTATCCTTCCTCACGGGTGGGTGAAAAAAATTAACAAGGACTAGAGAGCAGCTGGCAAAGAGGTGATAATGAAATGTCAAACACATTAGTAGCTCAGACGATCTTCTCAGTTCTTTTTTCCAGATTATTTTTAAATATTGAAAAATTGCAATTGACTTGGGAAGACTGGAATCAGCTTGGTTTCTTTAGAGAAGTAGGTTGATAGGCAAGGCTAGGGCTGAGGCTTTACTGTCTAAACCCCTCAGCTGGCTAGGCTAGGGCCAACTAAACCCTAGTCAGCTGGCTAGGGCCCATGGCCTCAGTGTCCCCATCCACAGAATGGGGATAAGAACATGCAATCAGGCTACTGGACTAGTCCACGTAAACCTGCTTACTTAGCGCGAGGGCCTGACCAGAGTACACTTAATGAACGTCAGTGTTTTACATCAGCAGTAACAGTAATTGGTTCATTAAAGAATTCACAAGAGGAGAGAAACAGGCGCCGGTCATATCCTGACAACTCAGGGAAGCTTCAGAAAGGACATAATCACCAGGTGCCATCAGTGGCTGGGTGGCCCGCATGGTCAACGTTGGGACGGAGGCTGTTGTCGGAAGCACAACAGGCGCCACCCTCGCCAAAAGGCGCTTCGCTGCACGGGGGCTGAGTGGTCACTGGGCACCCACCCTACTGACACCCTCACTGCCTAATGGCTGCAAGCACCCGGGACTCCCGCTACCCCACAGCTCCTTCGAAAACCCCTGGGAACACAGGACCCAGCGGTCACTTTGGAGTCTGGACTATAATTAGGAAACACACATAGGCAACACATGCTTTGTGCACACATTAAGGACAAAGGACTGAACTTGAAGTCAGGAAATTAAATCCCTGTCCTCATTCTACAGCCCACCTCGCTGGGTGCTCACAGGCACGGTTTCCTCATCAACTGGAAAGTAAGAAAATTCTCTGCCCCGCCTCCTGTGAGTAGTTTAATTGGATCAGAGGAGAAAAGGTGGGAAGGGCATATAGTGGATACTCTTCAGTAACAATACACAAAGCCAGGAAGAGCGGTCCGCCAGGCAGCACGTCCTGGAGAAAGGGGCTGAGTGACCTACCAGTTGCCCCTGAGTGATATACTTCTTCCACCAGAGGTACGGGCGCATGGAAGGGACGGATGACAGACCGTAGTACGAGTACATGAGGACGTGGATGAAGCTGTTAAGTGTGGCACCAAAATAAGCTGAAAAACAGAGGGGGTTTGGGAAGGAGAATGCATCAGCATTCTACACATAACAAGATTCTCTTCACATCCGGAAAACAGCCGCGTTCAAACAGTAAGTCCGGGGTGGAGCAGTGCTCCGAGCTCCCTTCCCACTGGGGCAGGCTGAGCGGGGCGCTCTAAGGCCGGGGTCAGCGGGGGCTGCCAGCACGCATGTAACCCAAGAATCAGGAGCCCGCTTCACAGCTCTGTTGTCAGAACCCCACCAGCTCCCAGAGCGAGCTGCTTTTCTTTCCGGGCCGGGTGCTTCAGGCTGCTGTGCTCAAGGCCTGGGGAAGGCAGCTGAGGGGCAGGAGGTTCAGAGCTGGCTGGCTAACACATCTGCTGAAGCTGGAAGAGGCCTCGGCCTCCTTATCATTCCCCAGGACTGCAGTGCTGAGACCATATATAATATTTGTTTTTTTTTCAACAATACAATCCAGAGTCCAGTTCCTTAGAGATAAAAGACTCCTCTTTTATCGAATACTTTTAATTTCCAGTAGAACCACCAGTTCTTTTTTTAGCCTCTCTGTCCTCCTCCCCCACAGCGGGCAAGCCATCAGAGCTCGCCAGCTTTCCCGTGCATGGTCGGAGGTGCACAAGGCTGGGGGCTCAGGGAGAGTCTCTGTTCCTGGCTATCCCAGGAACTGGCATGGGTGACCTTGGACAAGTCACATCCGGGTCCTGGTTGTTTCTCTTGGGCCCAGTTAAAATCTGCCACCTTAAGAGTTCTTTGAAAATGTAAAGAGACACTGTTTCTATTAGCAAGTTAAGTCAGATAATCCAGAGCCATGAAGTGTGACGGTGGGAAAAAATACATGAGTGGGGAGGGGGGTCTAGACCCTGAGTTCTACCAAACCTTCTACTATTTCAGTTTCCTCCCAAACCACAGGGAGCTGGGTTTGGCGAGTCACCTTTCTAGTTCTAAAATTCTATGACTGCGGGAATCTTGGTGGGCCGGTTAATCCAGGGCAGTGCCATCTTAGGGAAAAAACACACGAACAGACCCAAAAGTTCTCGAATTCGTCAGTGTTGGATGGCAGAAATTTTGATCAGGACATTTGTTAGAACTCCTAAGCTAAACCTAAAGGAGACATCTTAATCTCTGAAAATTATGAGAGACCTCAGACCATAACCTTTCTAAAAACAACACACATCTGTCTCTTTGGGAATTTACTTCAAATTTCGGGGCTTGCCGTTGAAGATGCCCTGCTAACGTGCTTCAGGGAACACGGCAGGCTCGTTATGTAGGCACATGTGCAGACTTCCTCCTGTGCTCTTCAGCTAAAGCTTGTTTCATCATTAGTCTTGTTCCCTGGGACTCCCTCAGTGGTGTGGTTCCATCTTTCTGGACTGCCCCTCTCAGTCAAACAAGTACCAAACTGTAGAGAAACAAGGACTAGAAATAACCTGGAACAGTTGTTCTCTGTGACAGAGGACACTGTGCTTATTTCCCTGGACGCCCCGGGCTGGGAATTTGGTATTTCCCTCACCTTGCCAAGTCAGCCAGAAAAAGGTTTAGTTAGCTGAGTACACAGGCCACACAAACTATCATGAATGCAACTCGGACACAAAGTTCCCATGTTTGACCTAGAAATCCACAGAAATAGCGCCTTCTCTAAAAGCCTTGGTTTCAATTCAGCCTCTCTGCTCATACCTGTCCCCAGCGCCACCCCCACCACGTAAGACTTACAGTGGCCGCAGGGGACCCAGTTCATCACAAACCACCAGATGTTCAGCATGGTGGCGTGGTGGTAGACGTGCAGGACTGTGATCTGGTGGTTGTTCTTCCGTAAGATGAAGAAGAAGGTGTCCATGAATTCAATGAGCTTGGAGAAATAGTACCACCAGAGGACGCGGATAATCTAGGAGGAAGAGACCATCAAGGTTTCTCTGGACTATCACCCCTGACGTGTTTTACTAACGTCCTAGACTCCCAGGTTCTCCTGAAGCCTGAGCACCCCACTGGCTCCCAAAGTCCTTCAGCAGCTGGGAGCTCTGGTCATTCTGAGAGTGTCTCTAACCCGGAGAATACGAGGGAGGCGGTTGGGGGGGGAGGAATGGGGAGAGGTTTGGAATGACGACAGGGAATATTTTAAAAGTGGCACAGCCATCTTTCAAGACTAAGAAAATGCAGAGGATCAAAGTTCAAAAAGCCCCGAAGCCTGCCTATTCCCTCTGGATGGACCTGCGGAGCCATCAGCACAGAAAAACCTCCTGAGAGGCGCTGCTGTTTCAGGGACTGCCATGTGGGCAGGGGCCAGGATAGGTGGCAAAGAAGAAAAGTAATCAGAACCATGTCAGGTCCCTGAACAGTTAAATATGTCACACAATTTTAAGGAAATGACTCGCCCGTCTGAACTTAAAGCAGCAGCCTTTTATTTAAAACAAAACACTGATGACGGCTGGGTGCCTCAGTCATTAAGTGTCTGCCTTCTGCTCAGGTCATGATCCCAGGGTCCTGGGATTGAGGCCCACATCTCCCTGCTCAGCGGGGAGCCTGCTTCTCCCTCTGCCTGCTGCTCCCCTTCCTTGTGCTCTCTCTCTACCAAAACAAGACAACAACAAAAAACCACTCAGAGTGGAAGTCAGAATCTAAAGACCACCCTCAGAGAGCACTTTGAGGAATGATTACGGCATTTAGGACGTTATGATCCCATTTATATAAATATTGACACATGCATGTAGTTAGCTATCTGTCCCCCCAAACTTAAATAAAATTTTTTTTCCAGTATTTTAAAGTAATCTCTCCACTTAATGTGGGGCTCAAACTCATAACCTTGAGATCAAGAGTCACGTGCACCACTGACTGAGCCTGCCAGGCACCTCTTCCAGCAAACTGTTAACAGGACTTACTTTTATTAACTGAAACTTTAGTTTTCCTCTTACATCTCTCATGTTCAAATTTTCATACTAGGTGGATATAGGTTTTTTAAAAAAATGTCAACAGGAATTACCTTGGGCAACCATTTTTGTCTTTTGTACAATTTATTAAATAAAAACAAACCTATTTAAAAAAGAGACCATACCTTCATATCTGCTTCTCCCGCGCTGCGAGTGCCTTGACAGAAGAAGTTGTAGCTGCCTTCCCATACTCCTGTCACTAACTAAAACGAAAAAAGGAAAAAGCCCATCACCAACAATATCAGAAATAGGGAAAGCCCTACTCAATTAAACTTCATTTGTTTCAGAATCCAAGACAATTGACCTTGGGCAGGCAGAGACAAGCTTGGTTTTTGCTCCTCAGCAAAAATCACAATGGTGGCGAGTGTGAATGGGGGGGAAGTGTCCATTTCACCAGGGGTGGACTGGCAGTCACTCTAGGGTGCTACCTTACCGAGCTGGCTCCCTCCACAATTCTCAATTCCCTAGGATGTCCCAAGGCCCTGACCAAGTGGAGGGCTGGCAGGCTCTGGTCCCTGCAAACAGTCTCACACCTTCACAAATTCAGCCCTTCCCTAAACCAGCACTTCCCAAACTTGAGCGTGGTGTACCAGAATCCCCTCTGGGGCATGTAAAAACTGGATCTCTGGGGAGTGTTTCTGATGCAGTAGGGCTGGGGTGGGGTCCAAGAATTCCTATTTCTAACAAGTTTCCAGGCGATCCTGATGCTCCTGGTCCAGAGACCACATTCCAAGCACTACTGCTGTAAAACCTAGGATAATTTGGTCAGCTTCGCCTTCATTACCTCAAGTTGCCGTGTCATCCGCTGGGTCCATGAAGCAGAAATTTGCAGTGGCCCAGAAAGGACCCCAGAATCAGGGGGGATGCAAGCTCTAGGTTACACAGCTGCAGTGTCACCAGCTCTCTATGGTTTCCTCATTAGTCTACAGTGAGGACACCTGGCCTAGATGAGACTTAAGGACCCACTGTGACAGTCCAGAGGGAAGGTTTAATTTGAATTGTGCCTGTCCACACCGTCTATGTCCTAGACAAGAACCCAGGAGGTGCTCTTCCTTGTGCATGTAAACTGCAGCTTCCTGCTTCCTCCCATAGCCTATAGGGACCTTGAGTTTTCCTGCTGACTTTCTCTCTGGGGGCCAGCTGGCACTCTATAGATGGGGAGAAACCTGAGACGCAGGCCTGCTCTGTGCCTGACCTCACCTGGATCCCACATAACAACACTGACCCTCGCTCTCAGAGTGTGTTCCCTGGTCCAGCTGCATTAATATCACAGGGGAATTTCCACGACACGGAAATTCTTGAGCCCACCCCAGCATCATAAATCTGGGGGCAGACCATCATGGTAGGGCCTCACAGTCACGATCACAGAGCCTTTGAGAACTGAATACTGTACATTACGAAGTGTGGTTCCCAACCCAGCAGCGTCATGATCATCCAGGAATTTGTCAGAAACACAAAATCTCAAGCCCGACCCCAGACATCCTGAATCAAAAATTTCGGGGTGCAAAGCCCAGCGGCATGGCAACAGGCTGCTCGACAGGTGACTCTGATGCAGCTAAAGTTTGTGAACCACTGGCTGAATGCTGGGGTTTCCACTCTAGTTACATAACAGAATCACCCGGGGAGCTTCCAAACCTGCTGCCGCCTGGCCTCGCCCCAGGTTGTTAAACCAGAATCTGGAGGGGCCTTTGCAAAGCTCTCAAGGTACTTCCAACCTGCAACTAGCAGTGGGAACCACGGGCTTCATGCTGGGTCAGCAGCAAAGGGATTACGAGTGTCTGAAGACAGCTGGTTAAGCTTCTACCGGGTCTGACCTCAGAATTGCCACAGCGGGTGTGGGTGTTGTACTCTCACTGAGCGCCCTTCTTAGAAACTGCATTTTCTATTAACTTCCGTTCTGTGGTCTGCCTTCTGGCTTTGTCATCTTCTATATGTAATAAAGTATTAAGCGTTAACATGGTTCCAGCACAGGGGCTTGGAGTACACATGAGGGAGGCATCGTTTTGCGATGAAGAGTTTGCATTAGAAAGCAGAAGACCAGGGGGCCGGGACAAGTTAGGCTGCCGTCCACCGAGGCCCGAGACCTGAGGCGAGCTTGCTAAGTTCCTCAAGCCCTGCGTGTTTTTATGTAAAAAGATGAGGTCGGACTAAATGATCGCTAAAGGTTCTAATTTTCTACAATTTCTATTTCTAGGACTTTTAATAAACAGATCACAAACTATGCTATGCGTCACTATCTTTGAAAGACCAATGACCGCAAGGTAATTTATTAGAAGGTACATCATCCTTTTGGACAACACTGTGCTCTCAAGTCATGGCAGGTTAAGCACCCCAAATGCAGACCTACCCCGAGTTCTAAGAATCAAGATAAAAAGCCTGAACCCAAAGTGGGCTTGGGAGTGTGGGTGATGGCGTGTGTGCCCTCAGAAGACCTGAGGTGAGAAGATACTGTAGTCTCCCCTGCCCTTCCTTCTACCCCATGAGAACCAGTGAATTACTTCCGTGGCTGAAGGATACAGGGAACCAACGGTTCTTGAGGAAATTTTCACACGACTACTGCAAATGATAAAAAGTTAAGGACAACACAGTAACGTACTTCATGAAGATACATTTATGCAATTTAAAAGATACCTTTATTTAAAACGTAAGCCTTACTTGGCAAAATTAAAAACTTATTAACCATGATTGTCCTCGCTAGACATGCTTTTTGAAATGTTAGCATCTCATCAATTTAAAATTCTAGGACCTACCATCACTCTTTTCCAGCTGCTATTTTGGTTTACCATGTCCTAAGACCCTCTGGGTTGGTTTGCTTTTGCCAATTTTAGACGAGGATGGCCGACTGTGTGTGCAGAGGTAGAGATGACCGAAATCACGAATGCCTACCTTGGTAGGCGAGGGGACAGGCAAGGGAGCTGGGGAAGAAGAGAGCTAATCCCTCCTTGTATTCCTGGAGGTACCTTGACCTCAAGGGCGGGTAGACAGAGGCAGAAGGGACTAACACACGCCTTTCTTTTAAAATATCTTTCAGAAGACATCCAGGTTGGATTGCTTTGCTCCCTAGGCTAATTACCTTAAAATTCCATTTGTCCTTCTTCCTATAAATGGGAAAAAAAGACACCGAGTATCTCTGGAGGCTAAAGAACTCCAGGTCTGGGGAGGGGGTGAACCTCCCTCAAGTTCAGTGCCACTTCAGGGCCCTGCGCCCAGAGCCCTCTTCTCCCAGGGCAGCCTGCCCTCCCTCACCACTGCTGCTCAGCACTTCCACTGGGGCAGACCTCTGAATTCTGTGATTAAAACCCTTCACTGACTCCCAGTGCCTTTAGAATCCAACCCTAAACCCCAGGTGTAGCATTCATGTTCTTCCATGGCTCCCCGACCTACAGTCAGACGGGCCCCCCTTTCGCTCCTCACCCACCCCACAGTGGCCAAGGGCAAAGAGCACAGGTTTGGGCACCAGCCAGAAGGACTCTAGTTCCTAGCATCCTACATTCAGCCAGGTGACCTTAGACAAAGGTCTGTATATCTTTCTATACACCTGAGTTTCTTCACTCCCCAAAGAGGATAAAGACAGCAGTCCCGCCTCTTCGGGCTGCCATGAAAGGTAAATGAGATGCAGGAGTGTACACATGTTTACTGTACCCAACCTGGTACATAGGATAAACCCAACAAATGTTAGCAGTGACCATTAGCTTATTCTTTTCAACTGGAACGCCGTCTACACCCGGGGATCCCCATCTCTAGCTCTTAAAATCCTATATATCCTTCAAAGTTTGCTTAAGATCCTTTTTTAAAAAATACTTATTTATTTTAGATAGAGACAGAGATAGAGTGGCAGAGGGAGATAGAGAATCTTCAAGCAGACTCCCTGCTGAGTTCAGAGCCCGACATGGGGCTCGATCTCACAACCCTGAGATCATGACCCGAGCCAAAATCAAGAGTTGGATGCCTCACCGAATGCGCCACCCAGGTACCCCTAAAATTCTCTTTTCTCCATGATTGCTCTCTTGAGCCTCCAGTCTCAAGTCTGTCCTCCTTCCTCTAGGCTCCCTGCCACGGCTTGTCGTCGTCTGCTCATGTTCCCTTTTAGCCCTTTGTTAAAGGGTCTGTTTTAAGCTCTGTCAGCAGCTCCCGTCAGTGGGGCCTGCCTGGGGCTCCTGCAGGAACAGAAGTCCCCAGCATGGGGACCTGCATATAAGAGATGCTGAACAGTTGCTAACCTAATGACAAAGTGTTTCAGGCCCTGCTTTTTGCCTCACCACTCCTCACCCAAATCGAGGCTGAATATATTATTCATAGCCAAAAAAACCAGCCCAAAACCAAAAAGATGTCCTTTCTGCTTTGCAAATGGGGAAACTGAAACCAACAAGAGAGTATTTTAGTGAAACGTAGATTTGACACTATTTATCTGAATTCTGTTCACAAGATGGAAAAACCAGTCCCCATCACATGGGGGGACATGGAGAGTTGAATTCTCAAATATCTTCAGCTTCAGAAGGGATAGAATAATTTAGCACACGAGGACTAAGCTCCTGAGTTAAAGTTTATTCACCTGACTCTCATCCGTTCTCTGTAACGGGTGTCAGAAGGTTCTGCTCCCTCTATCCTCCAGAAGAGGGAAACAGTATGAGCTCTCCAAGGCTCTTCCTTCCAGCGCCCCTAGGAACACAGCGGTGGAGACAATGCTCTAGTCCAGGTCACCTTGGCTACCATCTCCCTTCAGGCTTTGGGTCTGGAGGGCCCAGAAGGCTGGCCAAAGGCGAGGCACGGAAAGGAAGGACAGGTCTCTCTACCCTGAGCTCCTGCGAATCCGCTCAGGGGCGCACAGGACGGTACCTGAATGAAAACGGAGGCCACGACGAACAGCCTGCCCCCATGTGCACAGTTCCGTACATCACCAGCTACCCCAAGAGCAACCGAGCGACCTGTTGTTTTCGACCTGGCTTTTCCCAGGTAATCGAAATACGAACAGCACCACTGCAAACCATATGTGCTTTCTCCTTCCTGGAGTAAAGCAAACTTTAATTAGGCCAGGAGCACTGAAAGAGCTGGAATTAAAGCTGAGCTAGAAGTTTTCTCTTCTTATGGGACAAATTCAATAACCAAAGGTGGTTTCAACGCATCTTTTCATATAAAGAAGCGGCGTTAGGTGAATATCACAGTGAGGTCTGGATGACGCAGCTCATGGAGTGAATCATTTCTAATGGTGAGAGGTGACTTCTCATCTAACACCACATTTAGCCACCAATGAGGTATAATCTTTAGCATGATAACCATTTCCAGGGCACTTTCTGGAATTTTACCAAAGCATCTCAGGAAACAAGGTCATTTAACGTTTAAAGAATAAGCAGAAGAATCTCATCTTGGGTGGTCATTATCAGCCTTTCACCCCAGTATCTCTAGATGTCAGAGCCACACGATAACCTGTTTCCAGAAGGCCTGGCTGCTTTTAGTGATAAGGGCCTGATGAGCTGTGTGGTTATTACCCCCAGACATCCATCCAATAAAAGAGAATGAGAAGAGACTGTCCATACTGGAACTCAAATTGCACCTACAAGAGGACCCAGAGACGTTCCCAAGTAACACCAACTATGTGGGGGGTTGACACTTTCACAGCTTATATTGTTTCTATGGGAATGACTGAGTGTGCATTTTTTAGACTTGGTACAAGCCTGTGTTTTTAATAAGGAAACAGAGATGAGGAGTGATATGGATGCCCCAAAGTCACATAGCTTTTTGGTGGGACCACTGGGAACAGCACCCAGGAATTCTGGCTCTCGTTTTAACCGTAATCTCAAACAGGAGTTCATGCTCCTCTGACCTTCCTAGCTTGTTTCTGAATCCTTAATAATTCAAGAACACAATGGGGTACTCTTTCCATGAAGCAATCTGAGGAAAGGTAGACTTTTACCTGCATCTTTACTTCAGCAGATGTTTGGTTTAAAATTAACCATCAGCTGCTCCAAAACTGAAACTCTCTCATTCTTTCAGGGCTTAACTAGCCGCTCTTGGCCATGCTCTTATGGAACAGGGTCAAGTCAAAGCCTGTGGCTTTGTATTTCAAGTCTTTCATGTCCAAACCATTAAGGATGCTCATTAAAATAATTTCACACTCATAACCTCCAGAAGTGTTTTGTTGTGATTTCCTTATGACCAGGAACACCCTTGGGTCACTGCCGAATGGAATACTCTTGGTTCAGTCGTAAGGACAGGCTCTGTACACTAGAGAAGCCCTTAGAACAAAGCACAAAGGAACAGCTTGTCCTCAGCCCAAGCTGAAACAGGGATGTCTGGCATTGTCCCCTGAACCCTAGACCCTGTCCTCTTATACTGCCAGTCCTAGTCTCTCACTTCTCAGGCCTCCTGAGGAGTGGCTTCTGCTAACTCCTCAGGAGGCCTGAGAAGTGAGAGCCAAGGAGCCATCACACATCCAGCAAGAAATGCTCATTTTGTCCTTCATGGGGTGTAGGCGACTAGGGAGAGGAAAACCTCAAGCCAAGACTCAGCATCTCAAGACAGTACCGTACAATGGTCTGAGGCACCCACTGGAATCCCAGGCCTCCTGAGAAGGCTCTCTCTCTGCAGAAAGGGTGGTAACAATCCAAGGAACAGTTAGGAGTTAGCCCAGGACCTGGCATGGGAAGCACTATGTAAGTATTTGCTATGATTCTAGCCAGAGGCTTGCTCCTTCTGCTGCTCACGCATGAAGGCCCATGACTAGGTCTGAGGTAGTGCTGCTCCTCCTGTGTCCCGAGGCCCTGGCCGGGGCGTCCTTTGCGTAATTTAAAGAGCCTTCTGCAGCCTACCTACTGACTCTGGTTTTGTAGATTAAGTCTGCGCTGGCTGAGGACTGATCCAGTGACATGTTCCTTGGTACCCCAGCTGCAAGTGGCCAAATTACCAAAGGTTCGCAGAGTCAGTTTAGAGAAGTCAGGCCAGGCTTTGGACCAACTCCCAAGCTTGCACTCTACTGGAAGGTAATCCTCACTCTCCCACTGGCTGTGAGGAGTGAGGGGAAGGCTGTCTGGGTTGCACTCTTTCTCCATTTGCCCGATATACGGCATCCTTTCAGGGCAGTGCCAGATAAACCGAGAGGAACATAACTGAGCAGGGTAAAGTTTCCTTCTGAACAAGGAATTTCAGATGCAAGGGAACTAAGACTGAGAAGTAATTTAAGGCAACAATCAGGCCTTTCTGAGAAATATTAATTTTACCACATGTTTCAATTTCTCTGTACCTCTGTTAAAGGAGAAAAAGCAAAATAATAAAAAATTTTTTGAAGTACATTGGTAAACATAATTTAAAAAAAAAAAATTCAATATTCAACTACCAGGTCTTTTAAGTGTTTTTCCAAATCCTATTTCTCCACAATAACATTTCTATTTTAGGAAAGCCTGAAGGGGAAAGAAAAACAACAAGACAGTTTAGAATATAATGTTTCCAAAGCAACTGCTCTGTGGTTCTATTAGGACCTTCAAAGCCAGAGCCCAGGGAGGAACAGGCTGTCAGGTGCCCGGGGAGATGCTTCAGCTGTATCAACCCCACAATTACAGAGGGGTTAGAAGGCACAAGCAAAACATTCATCCCGGCAAATTTCTTTCATCTTCCCAATAAAGCGGCATCAGAAGTCTTCAAAAGAAGATTCAAAGAAAAAAAAGTACTGACGTCTGGTTCCGGCAATGCAGCGAACTGAACAAAAGCAGAACTAACTCACCCACTATAAAGACCCACAAAAATGCTCCATGAAACACACCAAGTCCATCATCACTGATGCCTAACTATATGGTGAGGCCCCCTCCCCAAAACAGTATTCAGAAAAGAGGACGTTAGCTTACATGTAAGTCCTTTTAGAATCCTTCCTGTATTTGAGAAAGACATCTTGCCTGAGATGACCCCACCCAGCCATACAATTTCGGGATGCTTACCCAGGACACCAGACAAACCATTTCGTTGTTAAAGAAGAGATTTAACGTAGATTTAATAATTATTTCCAGAGATTTGACCTCACAGATGTGGCTGAAAGCAAATGGCTAAGTTTGGAGATAACTGTCATATCTAGATCACGGAGGCAAAAAAAACCCTCATAATGTTCTTATGTTATGTAATGAGAAAAAAAAAAGACAAGCAGTAAACCTTCAGAAATAAAGAGCATATAGTCATTTACACTAAAAACTCAATAGATGAATGGAATAGCAGAGGAGACACAAATGAAAGTGTGAATGAATCAGAATGAAGGGGAGAGACATAACGAGGCACAAATACAAAAGAGAGACGATGTGGAGTCGGGGACTGTTAACACGTGTAAAATAACTTCATCTAGAATTCTATGCCTAAAGACCAATAAAATTGATGCTCAAACAGAGACTGAGAGTTGAGACTTCATAGCAAAGAACTACTCCAGGAGAAGGAAACGGAGCCTCAAAGGGAAGAATGGATTTCATAGATCAGGAGTGAGCACAGCAAAAAGCCAGGCCTAATTGCAAAGATGACAATGGTGCAGGACATTAGCAAACGCTAGGACAAAAGGCGACGGGAGATACACAGAAGGGGGGATCAGCAAGCGAACTTCCAATGTCCTGCGTGACTCAGGAGGGTGGAAGTAAGAATTCATTGTAGACTATGAATTCGAGGAGGCATATTAAAAACTTATGCACAACACTAAAATATAGAATTAGAATGAACATTCAATCAGTAAAATGAAAAAATAAATATAAAAATTCAACAGAAAACAGGAAAGGGAAAAAAGGACAAAGAAAACACACACACACACACACACACACACACACCCCAAAAAAGGTGATAGAAGTTATTCCAAAATAATCACAATGCTAAATGACAATGTATTACATTTCCCCACTAAAAGGCAAGAGACTATCAGACTCAGTAATTAAAGTCCTAGTGTATCTAGTTAGAAAAAAAAAAAAAACACATTTGCACAAGGAGACAGAGACTATCCATACAACACTACCAATGGAAACCTGTATGATCATGCAAAGAAAACTTCCCAAAATGGTATACTAAATTCTAACACTGAAATAATACAGAAATTAACTAAAAGCTCTATGATTCAACATGGATTCATTTCAAAATACAATACTAAAAGAAAGCTATCTGAAAGAGTATGAACAGTAAACCATTAATATAAATTTAAAAATTTCGCAGAATATACTACATATTGTCATGTATACATACACATGTACTGAAAGTATAAAAACATATTCAGAGAAGAAACATACGAACTTCAGAAGAAAGTTGTATCTGGGAAGGGGCTGTATTTCAGATGCATTTTTATAATATTTTCTTTTTTAAAGATTTTATTTATTTGACAGAGAGAGAGAGAGATCACAAGTAGGCAGAGAGACAGGCAGAGAGAGAGGGGGAAGCAGGCTTCCTGCTGAGCAGACAGCCCGATGTGGGGCTCAGTCCCAGGACCCTGAGATCATGACCTAAGCCGAAGGCGGAGGCTTTAACCCACTGAGCCACTCAGGCACCCCAATATTTTCTTTTCTTAATTTAAATTCAGTCAGCCAACATATAGTATACCATTAGTTTCAGAGATAGTGTTCAATAATTTATCAGTTGTGTATAACACCCAGGGCTTATCACATGCATTTTAATATACTTTTTTAAAAGATTTTATTTGTTTATGGGAGGGAAAAAGAAAGTGTGAGCAGGGGAGGGGGCAGACGGAGAGGGAGAAATAGACGCCCTGCTGGGCAGGGAGCCCGACGTGGAGTTTAACTGAGCCACCCAGGCACCCCTAATATTTTCTTTTTTAAACAAATAATCCAAACCAATAATAAAAGGCCAATATTTGTGAGGCACAGATATCATTTATGTGATTTACTTTCCATATTTTGAAGTAGTTATGAAATTACAATTTAAAGTAGGAAATGCAAAGGGGAAGAAAGAGGAAGTTTTGGATCTATGCCAATCCAGATCCATCTATCTGGCTGTCAACCATTATTTTAAAATTGCACGTTAAATGTTCTGAATGTCTGAGACTGTCCTCTCACCCTATTCACAAGTATGCAAAAAACAATCTTATTTGTAATCTGTGATTTTGTTCAATAAAGTAAAACCATGGTTCAGGCATTTGCTTTTTTCTACCCCCGTGCTCACGATACATTTGGTGGAGCCATATTAACAGAGGGAAGAAACCCTGAGATCACAGCCATCTTCCAAGCCAGTGATCGGTGTGTGAGGGGCAGGACGCTGAGGCCACACGCAGCCGAACACCTGCATGGAAAGCAATGCGCCACGTTCCTTGGGAACAGTGGGAAGGCAAGAGAGGCTTAAATGGCAGAATCCATGCTCCGCAGAGCTCGAGCCCTGACTCTGAGTGCTCCTGGCCTCACAGGGGAATTGGTCCTGTGCAGACTCCTTAAGGAGAAGGAGACTGTCAGAGGTGGCCTAGGTCTGAAAGAAGAGGGAGTTTCTTGCGGGGAGACACCAGAAGAATCAAAGAAACTGGTGTTGGGGGGCTTGAGTAGAACTACGAATAACGCGCAGGCTGGGAGCTCAGAGGGTCTCCTCCTGAGGAAAGGGGCCAGCAGATCCTAAAGTTCAGAGCCTAGCGTCCTATACAAGACTGACCCCGCTCCCCCTGCGTTACTGCTGAGTCCCAGGAGCAGTGCCCAAGACTCAGGCTCCCTACGGACTGTAACAAACCAGGCAATTCGATCCTCTCACCCGACGGGGCACGAGAGGCCAGAGGCAGGAGGAGAGCGGACACACCAAAATGGCTCCGCGTCGGGAGACAGCAGCTGCCTGAGAGGGACTCCCGCATCCGGACATGTTAACAAGGGACTTAGAAGTGGGGGCCAGTGGGAACGAGTCCAGCTTAGACAGAGACCGCATCACGAGGAGAAGCTACATCTGGCATCGTACAGTTGAGGAGTCTCAATCTGGAGCTCGGGGACTCACGGTAGCTTGGAGAAACAGGGGGCCTTCGATAAAGACAAAATATGCCCTCCATCTCAGAGGGTAGAAAGGCACACAAGAATTTTACATCTGCTAACGAAGGGCACAGATTTACAATGCTGAGTAACACAAACTAAGCTATTTCTCTTCTATTACCTGAAATTTTATGTGAGCCTTGACCACTGATTGTGATTTTATATTTTTTCAAGATTGTATATATTTATTTGACAGGGAGAGAGAGTGAGCACAAGGAGGGGGAGCAGCAGGCAGAGGGAGAAGCAGGTTCCCTTCTGAGCAAGCAGCCCAATGCAGGGCTCAATCCCAGGACCCCAGGATCATGACCTGAGCTGAAGGCAGATGCTTAAACGACTGAGCCACCCAGGCGCCCCCTGTGATTTTAGATGACACTTCACTTAATAAGTAAAAGCCAAAAGGCCTGCCATAAAGTCCTGTACTTTTAATCTAAAACATACCACTGTTCAAATACACTTCTAATCAGGGATCTATGATCATTTTCCTGAAAATAAACACTAAGTTTTTTTTTTTTTTAAGATTTTATTTATTTATTTGAGAGAGAGAGAGATCACAAGTAGGCAGAGAGGCAGGCAGAGAGAGAGGGAGAAGCAGGCTCCCTGCTGAGCACAGAGCCCGATGTGGGGCTCGATCCCACGACCCTGAGATCATGACCTGAGCAGAGGCTTAACCCACTGAGCCACCCAGGCGCCCCAACACTAAGTTTTTTTGGAGATAACTATAAGTAATGCCAAGTCTCTCCTTTTAATCTTCTTACTATCTTCTTACTATCAACCACAGTAACTGTGAACAAGTCTAAACTTCTTCTGGATTTTAAAACTCTTTCACAGTTTCAAACTGTCATTTAGTTATTTTCCTTCTTCTGGTAATTTTAAATTTATAGTGACTCTGCCCCTTCCACTTCCTTGTTATCTCCCTTCTTTCAAGATTTCTCTTTGTCTCCTTTAAGTGACAGTTACTTTTCTTTGTATTAGCCCAGAATTTGCCAAGGCAGCTATGAATTCACACAGAATAAAATAAACACAACTATCAATGACTACATATTTATTTTTTAAATTCTTTACAGACCCAAATATGTAGATAAGCAGAAGGGTAAATAAAGACTAATAATCAAGGCTCTGCCAACTGTGTGACCACAGGCAAATGGCTCCTGGGACATTTCACTGAAACATGGGGCCCAACTGGGATCTATGACCTCAGTTTGTTCTGTCATAAAACTCCATGACTGCCCTCCTAGGTTTATCAGTCAATGGAATATAAATGCTAGTTAAAAGAAAAAAACATGAGCTAAGAAGAAATGAAAAACTTGACAAAGGATACGTTATAATAGTATTTCTGATGGGTTTACGTACATACAGGGAAAAAGGTCACAAAAATCGAATGCAAATACCATGTAACAAGCAGTAAAATGTAGGGCTTATTTCCAACTCAGGAACACCTGATCTGGACATATTTTAGAAAGTGGATTTAAAAAAAAAAAGAAACTGGATTTAAATTAAGGACTTACTGCCTCCTTAGGATTACTGTTGTATGTACCCTAAATCGTCAGAACTGTTTTCCTCCACTGTATTATTTCTTACGTCTCTTCATCCAGTGCTTAGATGGCTCAATGTCACCTCTAGTTTTCACCAAGCTGTCAGAGGAAAATCTGTATTTCCTACTACAGTGCTTCTGGAACCCTCCAAATTCAGTCCTATGCACACAGCAGCAATTTATATAGCACTGTTCTTCCCCTCTTTACCCAAGAATGATCTATTTCACAGAGGTTAAATTATGAAGTTCTAACTCTATCTCCAAGGCTTGAGAAACCCATAAGGTAGATCCTTAAGTTCTAGAAGATTTAATAATCTTAAATATTTTTTCTCTAGAATACTGCTAGGCATAACAATAAACTCTATAAAAGCTTTCTTAAGGAAATGACTGTATCATCTATCAATTATGGGAAAGTAAACCATTCACTCTGAAAAACCTGACACCTTGCTGTCGTTCTGTCCCTTGAACACAGAGAGATGTGCACAGTGCTGGGCCCAGGAGTCATTCCTGTGCACTGCCCCTGCCTCCAGTCCTGCAATATCCATCTCGGAGGCTAATTAAGCTGCCTTCATTCTAGAATAGGACAGAAAAAAGTGGAAAAAGGGTCTGTAAGCATGTCACAGAGTATCAAGCATAAAAGTAATGATAGTAGCATCTACCATTCTAACGCTGAACTCCTTAGCTGGCTTATGAAACACACATGGGAGAACAAGGCACACACCTCCCACAGGTACAATCAATACCTCTCACGCTCAAACAAGAGTGTTTGGCACTGGTGTAACCACTCAGACATGCTCTCGAGCACAACCACATGCACACAGACAGGGAGGCCGGATGGAGAGGCCTGAGGCTGATGGAGAACTCGCTCTTTCCTCTAAACACCAATTTTAAGATTCATTTTGATTTCTCCCCCCCCCTTCCCTTATCTTCGGAGAATTTAAAGCCACAAATAAAAGGTTAAAAATCTAAATGGGAGTGCTTGCAAATGTTTATATGTGGCTAAATTCTCCACTCAGAGATTGAACAATAGTTTTGGGTTGTGAGACATTTTACCATAGGCCTGAAAGGTGGAGTCTCTCCCCTAAAACCGTATACAAACCGTGCTTACCCTCGGAGGGCAGCTTTCCTCCCCTCGTTAGCTTAAAGCCTGGTTTACACATGTTAATAAAAATTTAAAAAAAAAAAAAAAAAAGCCTGGTTTACGTAACAGTGAAAACCAGGGAGGACCCAAGTTTTGATTCCAATTTCTTTCATTTTTATTGCAGCCATAATGTTTGCCTTTGAGATCATCAAATATAGTTTTCAACATCCCAGTTACATAGAAGAAATAATTTGGCCCAAGCTTATGGACCACTCAAATCTTTTTTTTTTTTTTTTAATTTTATTTATTTGACAGAGAGAGATCACAAGTAGGCAGAGAGGCAGGCAGAGAAAGGGGGAAGCAGGCTCCCCGCTGAGCAGAGAGCCTGATGCGGGGCTCGATCCCAGGACCCTGAGATCGTGACCTGAACTGAAGGCAGAGGCTTTAACCCACTGAGCCACCCAGGTGCCCCCGGACCACTCAAATCTTAAACACAGATCTCACCACACACTCTTCTTAGCTTTTAAAAACTGGACTTGTCAAATCTCAAAGCTATTTACAGTTATCAGATCAGGCGAGAGGCTGACTTACCAAAAAAACACCAAACACGACTGCTACCCACTTCCTTCCTCCCCCAGCTCCAAACGAGAATCCTGCATTTATTAAATGCTTAATAATAAAATGTTCACAGATCTGGTTTTCACATTTTGTTCATTTTCCACCCTGTATTCTGCCTGCATAAAAGCATTTCTGGAACCACTTAATTCTGGATATACTATGAAGCATCACAAAGCAATCAATAGCAAAGGCTTCTATTTTAGATATGCTAGAAGGCATATTTATAAAAACAACTCTGGCATTTTGGAAAAATCAATTTTAAAACATACTCACAATGGATTAATGTCTTTGCTCTCCCGGTCCCCCCACCCCACCCGGCAACACAGCTGCTCTTCTTCATTTAGGAGCACCATGCAGGACGGTGATCAGAGCACATTTAAGGGGGAGACCTACCTCACAGAACATATAGAGAGACAGCAATGTGAGGCCAAGGTTATACACCACTAAAATTCTCCGGCAAGAGAACGGCTGCCTATTCTTCATGTATTTTGGTCCCAGCCATACGATTAGTAAGTATATGGCAGAGCAGATAAAAGTAGGTATGTAATTGTCCAGAAGAAACCATCCTTTTACTCGGGTATCTGGAAAATAATAAAAGAAAAAAATTTAGTGATTAATAAGGCAGATATAAAAAAACAACCACAACTTTTTTCCCCAAACGTTAAAATAATCTTCTCTCCCCATAATTTTGTAATGGTCACCTAATACTCAAGTTCCTAATGCTAACGAAGCAATTGCAAGAGGAAGCAGGAGTTCTCAGTATTTGTCATACAAGGTGAAGCCCCTCGTTACATGTTCTGAATAATGTGTATATCATACGTGGTTTTTGCGCAGCAAAAAAAATACGTATTCCAAAGAATCTTAAGGAAAGCAAGGAGAAAGCTAAATTTGCCACTAACTGTATTTACTGACCAGATCTGCCGCCTGATGCACAGGATAATGAAACTGCAGAAATGACAGTCTGTTTGAACTCCAGGGTCCTCACCTGAGGTGTCTGCCAGCCTGCCCGGCAGGTGCAGACTCACAGAAAACGGGCTATTCATCCAGCTTAGCAACAGTCACTGATGAGAGAGGCAGCATCTGCTACGAGTGCAATGGTCAATAGCAGAGGGGACAGTACTTTTTAAGGAAAAATAAAAAGGGGAGAGGTAGCAAGGACCAGTGCAGTGACTATTTAAGGAGCCACAGGAGCGCAGCAGCTTGAGACAGAAGACCCACCCTGATTCAAAGGAGCTACAGGGGGAGGAGAGCTCTCCCCTGCGCTCCCCTCCTTCCCCTGCGCAGATGAGGAAAACTAGCTCCACGTAGCTGCCGGGAGCTATCCGACAGCCCTCTCCTTGGATGGGAGTAAGCTCCCTGGCAGCCAACCCTCCCCTAGATGTTAACCTGTCCCCAGCAAGTCAACCTCATCTGTGACCGATGCCCAGGAAGCCACATCTGCAGCACGTGCCCCTTGGCATGCTGCATCGATGAACCCCCAAAACCTACCCCTCCTCAATCTTCTCTCCCCTCCAAGGTCACCTACTCTGGAGCTCAGGGGCGCGTGCACGTTTTGGCTCCCCGTCTTCAGAGAAGCAGAGCTAGTTAGGGCAGTCTCTGTCCCCCCCTCTGACCTCCTGACCAGGTCATCCACTACCTTCTCCAATGCTTTTTCTCTTGACCTTGCAGGAAAAGCACCCATCCACTTGGGGAGCAGGTTGTCGGTCTTTCTTGCAGACGTTCTAAATTCACCCTGTGTCTCTCTGGAATGCTCCTCCTCTGGCTTCAGAGGAGATGGCCTCCACTGTCTCCCCAATACTTAGGCTAATGTGGCTCCAGGGGACCTAAGGAGGAGGTTCTTAATGCCTTGTGTTCTCAACTCTGGGCCCTGGCCATCAACTGTGAGAAAACAAGTTCCCATTTAGCAACTAACATTAGACTGTTACGTATGTTTGTGTGCGCATATAGATCACAGATACAATAAATGTACACGCAGAAACCTCCCATTTCCTTTCACTTAATGTTCTATTTTACGCCTTGCTTTTTAAATTTTATAAGGCCATACGCCACATGTGCAACCTCCTTCCACACTGCTAAGTACTTCCAGCCCCACTGTAGCTGCAGGCAGGAAGTCCCCAGGGCTGGAGCCAACCCTGGGAGTCTCTGCCCACCCCGTGCTGACTTGCTCAGACTCGGGCCTGCGAAGCAGTTGTGGCCATGGAGCTCTGAGGAAATGATGGTTGGGCGAAAGGTGCTGGGGAAGAGTTTCCTTGTTCTCAAATCCATGCAAGCGATCAGAGGATTTCCTTCTTCTTGGCAGGTGCTCCCTGAGGCTTCTGCAGCCATAAAAGGTGGAGGGACTTTTCTAGGGACACAACTGCTGATACTGAGAATACAAAGTAGAAAATGACAAGAACAAGTGTCCTTGGTCCCTGAAATAACTCAGGAGTTGCTCAATCTTGGTCATGGAAACAGATCATTTTGTTATTGTTTTAGCCATTTAAAATTGGATTCTTTTGACCCAGGAGTTGCTCAATCTTGGTCATGGAAACAGATAATTTTGTTATTGTTTTAGCCATTTAAAATTGGATTCTTTTGACCCATAAGGTTGAAATAAGGCATCATCTCAACACAAGTAAATATACAAGATGATCTAACTTGTTTTTCTCATTTGGCTGTGCACTAATTGACTTAACCTGCCCTCTCCTGATGGGCACCTAGATTACTCCCAGCCTCGTTAAGCAATGCTGCAGAGAACACTCTTACTCCTATCTTCGCACAGATGATCAAGATAAGCTCTAGGATGAAGGCTCAGGAGTCAAACAGCTGAGTCAAAGGGCATGTGCTTTCCGATTTCAATGGAAGACACAATTACCCTCCAGAGAGGTCATACCAGTTAGACTCTTTTCCCACATCATCACTGTTACCAAACACGTTTCATTTCTACCACACTAAGAGATTGAATTCCTTTTGCCGTTTTCTTTTGTACTTGAAAAAATCATAAGTGAAACTGAATCTTTTCATCTGTTTAAAAGCTTCTTGCAATTTTCTAATGACTCTGTGAACCTAAAAAGTTCCTTCTTTCTAGATATAGCAGGAGACATTACCAATGACATTCAAAGAGCAATATGGAGATTTACTTCCTAAAAGGAAATTAACGATGACGTATAAAACAGTGAGGTCAGGTGTATATATTTACCCATTGAAGTGACATGACAGGACAATAACATGCCTTTACAATTGTAAAAGAGGACAAGGTTTAAACTATTCCCACAGTGCATTCTGGAAACCAGTCTCAGCTGCAGACTCACAAGAACTGAGGAACACGTCCCACCAGCGATGGTGCAATCAATCTGCAGCATTCCTGGGTGGCAAGCTTTCTACCATGATCTGAACCCCAGCTACAGGCAGCAGAGGGTCACAGGAGCTGTGTCTCAGCTCCCATAGCCAGGGACACTGCAACCACTTAAAGACCATCGTCACAGGACTTCTCCAAGCCCCTTGTTATCCAGGACAAAGCGTTAGTTTTATCATAGAAGACGCTAATGTTTTCTAGAATCTGTTCATGCAATATTTATAAGTGTCTATAAGGGGAGGGGAGCAAAACCAAAACCGCCTTACCTCGGGGGCCTAGCAATGCCTTGAAATAGGTACTAAGTGATGCATCAAAATTTTCCATTTTAAAACCTATTAAGAAAAACAGACATTGATTAATCTCAAAATGCTTTTTATACAGTGCTTTTTCATAAAAGAACAAGAACAAATTCTTTTCAAAGAATATGCTACGGACAAGGTCATGCTGCAACTTTTTTTTTAATTCCCAAAGTAACTTGTGTGCTATGCCTAATTTGAAAACCAAAGGAAAGACAGAATCCCGTGAATTCACTTTATAAATGAAGTGCCAGTTTTCTGAACTTCTTTTTGCAGTTCCATAAAAATGCTTTCCGTGAAGCTGGAATCTCAGTGGGGAGAAGGGTGGAACTGGACCGAAAAAGGCGGCAGACGGGAGAAGATCCCATCTGGGCAAGAACCAAAGCCTGAGGTAAGCCTGTAGCCAAGACGGGAAGAGCCATGTTGGAGAAAGGAAGGCCACAGTGAGGAGATGGATTCCTCTGCTTGCTATTTTCATTAATTATTATTTAAAAATATTTCATGCCCATGGTAAAAAAAAATCTCATCACTTCGCTCCAACCACGATCCCAAAGCCCCACTGTCAGAAGGAACCTATGGTAACATTTCCTGGATATATTGAGACTTTTCTGAGCACAAAAGGGTCATGCCGATTGTTTTTACAGTTGTGGATTTCAACCCATTAACAGATGATTAGGTCAACTTAGCATTAGAAAGTAATTACAATAATATTAATCAGAGTGCTCTGCCCCTAGCGAGAATGAATATTTTCATAAATCTTTAGTGTTACCGTATCACATAAGTATGATGATATATTTGGAAATAGCATGCACTGTGTTGTGGTATAAAATATATTCTTACAAACAGAAAACAATGTTGTATCAAGAAGAGTACATATTACTTGCTTGCTTTCACTTAAAACATCTTGGAAATATAGTCTATCGGTAGTTATAGATTCACCTTCATCTTATAAGATTTTATAGCTCCCACATTTCCTCCATTTAAGATTTACATTTATAGCACAGCTAAGCATCTTTTCACATGCAATACTATTTTCTATATTAAAGTTAGAAGGCATACATTTACTCTTCACAGAAATAACCACAAATATTTTACTTTTCCAGGGCAAAGGCAAAATGGATTTTATTAACTAAAGTAAGCAGTTAATCATTTAATGATACTTCCGTTTCTTGGCTTACCAAACTGAAGCATGTGCGTTCTTTGGCTAATTTCATGGATAAACTTTCCTTCATCCATGGACTCTAGTAGTTACAACTGTGTCAATCCAGCCGGCAGTGAGACAGAGACAGGTGGAGCCACCAAGAACACTTAGAAAGTGGTAGTTACCAGTGTTCTGTTCTGGCATCCGCCACTCCCACCCCAAGGGGCGGTGGAGGAGTGGGGTGTGCCGGAAAGGTACTGACTCCCTCACCCCATGGTTGGAAACCAGGAAGCCATCAACCCCCACACATCCAAGTGCCAACAATTATACACAATCACAGTACTAGGTCACTTCCGAAATCCTGAAAAAAATCAAATAGCTTTTTAACATACTATATTCCTAAGACCATTCTGGTCCCGATCCATTTTCCTGCCCCAGACCGAACCTCTTCAGGGGACAGAAATTCTAGAAAATCTTGAGAATTGGTTAAGCTTTACAAATCCTAAGTAGAATTCCTCTTAAAAAGGATGTCATCCATTTAAGGATGCTTTATCTATTCAAAGTCTT
>CM053608.1:85434899-85452038 GCA_028646535.1 Procyon lotor | reverse complement strand
GCATCTCTATCACTGTATTACAGTTATTTATCACTCCTCTCTCCCTTTGCTAGACTCTGCCTCTCTGGAGTCAGGTTTATTGTCTTGGGTTTCTCTGTCACAATGCTTTAAATATATGTTTGATGGATGTTTGCTGCTGCGAGGAATGAAGCTGTAAAAATAGCAGTAAAAATAGCTTCGAGGAATGAAGGAGGTGATGCCCCATGCTGGGTGTTTGAGATAACCTCACTTAATCCTTACAACCACCCTAGGAGTATTGGGCATTACTATGCACGTGTTTATAGATCAGGAACTTGAGGTCTGTACAGGTGAGCAGCTTTCCAAGCATCCTATGTATGTTACAGTGCTGCGTCAGAGCACAGGATTGTAATTCAAATTACACATTACAGATGATACTTTCTCCTAGAAGTACTGAGAATCTATAGTCCTGTAGGGGCCACTTAATGATGAGTCAAGTGGCAAGAGGGCCCATTTGGAGATCTATCAACCACTTAAATGTAGGGTTCCTAATTTGGCAACTGGGATCCCTAGGATTTGGAAGACTCTAAATGTCAGTTTTATCATTTGTGGATAGAGAAAAGGTCTCTTTTGCTTTAATCAGATTTTTACAGTTGGTGTAGGATCTGCAAAAGGTTAATAACTACTAATAGAACATTATTTTATAGAAAATAGAATTTTCCAAAGACCAGAAGATTTATTTATAAATTAACATCTGGAACACAGCCCTTTTGTCAAGTAGAGATTATGTGTTTTGATAACTTGAATGAATGAAAATGATTCACCTAAGAGACCAGGTTTTTAAAAAGCACTGGTTGTCTTTAGACACTGTAATGTAATCATTCCTGTTAGGTCTTAAATGGAAAATTGCCTCTTTGTTATAGACTGAATGTTTGTGTATGCCCCCCACCACCTAATCTATATATTCAAGTTCTGACACACACACATGTCCGCCTGCCCCAGTGTATTGGTATTTGGAGTGAGGCCTTGGGGATGTAATGAGGTTTAGATGAGGTCATGAGTATGCCCATTATGGGATTAGTGCCCTTCTGAGAAGGGAAGAGATCAAGGCGCGCTCTGTCCCCACCTTGTGAGGATACAGCTGGAAAATGGCTGCGGGCAGCCTAGGGTGCGTGCCCTCCCCAGGGACTTAGTCTGCTGGCATCTCGTTTTGGACGACTCAGCCTCCAGAGCTGTGAGAAATAAATGTCTGTTATTTCAACCACCTGGCTGTGGTATTTTGTTTTAGCAGCCTGGGCTAGGACCCTCTCCCTTCCCTTCTGCTCCCTGGTGGCATGTATTAAATTGTTCGTGTCTGTGACAAGTATCAGTGGGAAAAGCCGTAGTACATTTTAAACATGGCACTGCTTCTGTAATCCCATTAATTTTCTTCAAGTAGTTGTTTTCACTTGGTTTCTAGTGGGAAAATGTGATAGCTTTTCCTCATCAAGCTGGGATATTATATATCATTTTATATGTGTTCCCCCTACCACCGATTAAATATTCTTGCTTTTCAGAGTGATAAGGGGGTTAGGTATTGAACTGTTGTTGATTTGTGCTAAACTTGTGTTTTGAAATGAACTAAAAGATGTGGGTTTCGACTGGATGACAACCAGATCTAAGCTTCAGGAAGAGGACCATGTCCCCTTATCTCTACTAGCTACCACAAGGCCGTAAACACATTTGGTGCTCTGTAAAGGCATGTTGTTAAACAATGGTACAAGCCATTTTGCAACCTAAGTTCTTTTCCTAAAATTTTCACCTGATAGAGTTCTCCAGGAAAGAGTTTTTACAACTTCTGTACACAAATAGGTGTTTGTTTTTTCCTCCTTAACTATGTCCTTAATTTTCATTTTGGGCCTTTAGCATTTCTCCCTTGTTTTGGCTGTAGGTGGGCACCCAATTGACTTCATGTTAATTTGATCTCTGGCCTCCCTTTTTTCATTTTGCTACAGCAACCTGGCTTTTCAGACAGCTCGGAGTTGAGTATTTATACTTGGGGAGAATTGAAATGAAGGGAAAATCTTGTTATTAGCCAGTTGGAATATTCAGTTACATTAACATGACTTGCTAAAATACTTGCAGTTCCGCTAAAATGTAATCACCGTAGGGCCTGATTCTCAGCATTTCACCTTTAATGGTCATCAAGGGGGTTTTAAACACAGTGGCACATTTATTGAAATTAGCACTTGGTGAAAAGAAGAAAAGCATTGCTAGGAAGAGATCTAATCTTGCTGAAGAATTTCCAGAGAGGGTTATAGGAGAAATCATCTCAGCCTTTTCTGGAGTGCCCGTGTCCTCTGGAGAGCTGTGGGACTTGAACGACTCCCTCCTGTCGGCAGCAAGAAGAGCCACTGCCCAGCTCACGTGTGATGGGAGCACAGCCCGCACCCCAGCGAACTGTGAAAGCGCGGTGATGGGGACTCTTCTGCATTATACAAGTGCTTCTGAACCACCTTGGTTTCTTAGTGGATTGATGAGAAAATGATCCAGAAAATTGAGGAAAGCACGGTTTTTATTTTTCATAGTGCAGTAAGCTTTTATTAATATCAAAAACATCTAGAATCTGTTAGCTCTCAGCAATTGCTATCTAAAGTTTTCTCCATTCCATTTATGAGAATGGAAAGTGGTAAGGAAACAACTGATTGCAGGAACTTCCTTAAAACCATAGAGGCGTAGTATATTTAGATTTATCCAAATGATCTATGCCTGCTCATCTACAAACCTGAAAAATGGAATCTGGCATTCATAATTCTGACTCTGAAACACTCACACATCACAGAATGCCTCTGAATCATCATAAATTTTATTTAGGGAGATTTTATTAGTGTTGGTTGGTTTTTTTGGTGGTTTTTACATAAGCTCTATACCTGGTGTGGGGCTTGAACTCACAACCCTGAGATCAAGAGTCACTTGCCCTACCAACTGAGCCAGCCAGGTGCCCCAAGGAAGAGTTTAATATATTTAGTGATTTTCTTATTCTATGAAAACTGGCCCGTGTGAGCTCTATGATCCCTTGAAGTGAATCAGAACTTGTCACTAATCAAAACAGTGTTCCCCCATAGCCTGAGTAGTCTGGATATAAATAGCCATTTACAAAGAAGCTACATTAGACTGGTAATTAACTTTAGTTAAAATACCAGCACTTTGGTCGAGGGGTTAAGCTTTCATGAATGGAGTCACAGTTCAGACAGTCCTTCCCAGAACAGACCTTCCTTTACAGTTACACTCGCCAGAAAGTCACAGCTGTGTGTCATTGGATACGGGTGGGGATGGAGGGGATGGTATTTGAATTTTTTTTTTTATTTTTTTTTTAATCAAATGCTTAGTCTTGCTTATTTGTTTTCCTCACCTTTATGGATTTTTTTAAAAAGATTTTATTTATTCGAAAGAGTAAGCACGAGGGTAGGGGGAGTAGGAGGAGGAGAGGTAGAGGGCGAAGCAGACTCCTCTCTGAGCAGGGAATTCTACACGGGGCTCGGGGCTTGATCCCAGGACCCAGGGATCATGACCTGAGCCGAAAAGACACTTAGCCGACTGAGCTATCTGGGGACCCCAATGTGGATCTTTTTCTTTGTATTAAACTTTTTGAGATTATTCTGGATTCCTAAGCAGTTACAAGAAGTAATAGAGAGCCCAAGTACCTTTTTTCCCAGTTTCCCCTGCAGAGCTGTAGTTCTGTGTCACAAGCAGGTTGCTTACACTGTCACTGTCAAGGTACAGATTTCTTGAGCCACATCTCTTCCCTCCTGCCTTCCCACCATCTTTGACCCCAGGCACCCACTCCTCTCTTCTTCACCTCTGTAAGGTTGTCATTTCAAAATGCTATATAAATGGATTGGCCTTTTTCACTCAGCATAATTCTCTGAAACTTCATCTAGGTTGTTAATGACTCTCAATAGAGTGCTCCTTAGTGCCAAGTAATGTTTCATGGTCTGATTGTTTCCAGTTTTTAGCTATTATGAATAAAGCTGCTTTGAACCAAGTACAGGTTTTTATGTGAACACAGGTTTTTATTTCTATAAATAACCAATAATTTTGTTTTAATGGTAGCTTAATATTTAATTGTATGCTTGCACCACAGTTTATTTAGCTGGTACTTCTAGATGGGTATTTAAACCACCCCACCCTTTGTTTTTCTTCTGTTACATCACTGATGACAGTCCTATAGGTAAATTGTAATGCACATCTGCTTTTATTTCCTTAGTATAAGGATTTCTAGAAGTGGGCTTGAATATGCATAATTTTTAAGCTTTTTTTTTTTAAACTACCACTCCTTTTTTAAAGTTTTTATTTTAAGTGCATCTAATTCCAAAGCATTATTATTATTATTATTATTTTTTTTTTTTTTTTTACACCTCAGAAGCATCATATAGGTCAGCACTCCCCCTCCCACCTTTCCCCAGCCCCAGGCAACCACTAGTGTTCTTTGTATGGATTGCCCCTCGTGGACATTTCATGTAAATGGAGTCATACAATTTGTGACCTTTTGTGTCTGGATTCTTTTCCTTAGCATCATGTTTTCAAGGTTCATTCATGTTGCAGCACGTGTGTATCAGTACTTCCTTTCCTGGCTGAAGAACATTCTTTCGTGTGGATGTGTACTACATGTTGTTCACCAGTCAGTGAAATGGACTTTGGGGAAGTTTCCATTTTGTGGCTATTGGACATGGTGCCACTGTGAGCATTTGTGTGCAGGTTTTTATGTGGACATATATTTTCATTTCTCCTGGGTATCTACCTAGAGGTAGAGTTGCTGATGTTAAGGTAGCTCCGTGTTTCGCTTTTTGAGGACCTGCCTGATGTTTTCTGCAGCAGACGTATCAGGTGACAGTCCTACCGGCAACGGCTGCATGTTCCAATTTCTCCATATCCTCGCCAACTTTGTAATTGTCTCTGTGTGTTGTAGCCATCCTACTGAGTGTTGCATGGATCTTGTTAAGAGACAGGGCCAGAACTATTTGAGCAATGCTGACTTGCTGCTAGGTGGCCCTCCTGACACAGGAAAACCCTTTGTGCACTGCTTCTCAGTGGTGCCAGCTGGCTGTCTCCGGGCTTCTGTAGCAGAGGAGGCAATTGTGAGCCCTCCTCCCCCTCCGGCGAGAGCACTTGACCTGGTGTGCAGCCCTGGAGGAGCCCATCCCGGCTGGCTGGCAGCCCCGTGAGCTGTGCTGGCGGGCTCGAGGGCCTGCAGAGGCCCGGGGCGAGTACCTACCTGTCATTCCTGGCCTCGGGTGCTGTTTTGAAACAGAAGTTTGCAGAAACTGTTATGTAGAAAAATTTCCATGCTATACAGTATCATAGAAACAGCAGTTTATTTTTTTAGAGAGGAAAAAAAACGGTCTTGGGTACTGTGAAATAGAGGAAGGTTTGTGGTTCTCATTTTCATAGGTGGCATTTTGAAATACATAAACTGACAAAATGATAGCCTTAAAATGTATTTAAAAAAAAAAAAAAAAACCAGCTGTGTGGTGAATTGCAAAGCACCCAAGCCCTGGACAGAGTAGAGTAACCAGCTCTTCTCAGTGTGCCTGGGGCTTTCCTGGGGTTGGTTTGTCCCCCTGCCCATTTAGTTACTTGGGAAATCCTTGAGTTCCAATAATCCAGGACTGTTGGCCACCCCAAGCCTGTAACCTGCAGAATAAGTAAATGGCCCTTTTTGTTCTTTGACCAAGTTATCTGAACTCTTTGAACTTTGGTTTCCTCATCTAAAAAATGAGGATAAGTCTTTATTGAGTCTTTAAAAGCTTTTAAAAGCTTTAAAAGATTTGCAGTGATCAATAAATGTTAGCTTCCTTGTTTGTTAAGTCTCACTCTAGTAATAAAAGTGTTCATATTGTTTTCATAACCATATTCTGTACTTTAGACAACAACCCTTTTCATTGCCTTCCCAGTTCCAGTTTAATTAAGGTAGAGGGATCATTTATTCTTTAGGGCCCAGCTACCATTTGGTGCCTTGGTCATGTGTCCTAACCAGACGGAAAGCCAGCAAGAGGACCAGAGTTGACTCTGAAGACCCTCTCCTCTCAGCCTCACTAATCTGTTGGCTTCTAGGCCTTGCCTTTGTTGCTGAGGAACAAATTACTGTGAAGTTTAACAGCTTCAGACAGCTATCATCTATGTCCCTCCAGTCTCTGAGGTTCAGGAATCCCACAGAAGCTTAGCCCAGGGGTTCTGGCTCCGGGGCTTTGATGCAGCTGTCAGGCTCACTCAGGGGGTCGTTGGCAGAGGGCCTCCATTTCTTGCCATGCTGGCCTCCTCCGTAGGACTGCCCACAACATGGCAGCTGGCGTTCTCCAGGGCTCACGATCTGAAAAACAGGCAGAAACACAGGGACTGACCAAGATGGAAGTCACAGTGTTTCTCCAGACCTGATCTGAGAAGTGACGTGCCATCCCATTTGTTATGTTGGTCGTAGGCACAACCCTGGTTCAGTGTGGGAGTGGGATTGTTGGCGGCGGGCATCTTAGAGGCTGCCTTGCATGACACCAGATTCACTGACAGGAACCTTGACCATCTAATCCAGGTATTGGAGCCACCAAGAAATGGCTCCGTTTAGGACAGATGATAACAAGGCCCAAGCCATCATCCACATCTTGGCCAGTGTCCACATTCCTCCCTTACCCACTTGGTCCTTCCAAGGAATATACACAGTTGGCTGTGGCCAAGTACGTGCCGTGATTTCTGGTGGTGGCAGCCAGTGGCATCCCACGCTGCCCATTCAGGATGATGAAACAAGTAGTTATTAAATTCCTTCTGTACACCCAGAACAGCTGTAGGGGAATACAGGGGGCGGAAGAGAAAAGTTCCCTGCCCTTACTGAGCTTTACCCACTTGACTACCGTGACCACCTGGCTCAGGAGGTGGTGCTAGAGATGAGGGTTCCCTCTTACTGACAGACATTCCAGAATGGGGATAGACTTTAGCCTCCTTTAATGCATCCTGTTTTATGTGATGTGTCCCATGTAACACGGTATTTGAAAGAGAACTGGTCTCTAACCTAATGGGGTTTTAGTTCATTCAGCTTGAGAGATGGGTTGGAAAGAAATTATTTTTTGTTGTTATTTTTTTCCTGGCTGGTGGAGTTCGAGCATACAAGGAATTGTAACAAAATTTGTTAGAATGAAAAATAGTTTGTCCTTGAGACCACAGTCCTTGTCTAGACTCTGTCAGTGTAATGCAATATATGGATACCATCTGGGTGACAGAACTTCAAGAACTGCAGGGGATTTATTAGCATCCAAAAGCCCAATTTATTAATTTATATATATAAGCTAATACATATATAATATATTATTATCTCATATAATATACCAAATATATGTAACATAAGTATACACATTTATAATACATAATATATAAGATAGGTAATTAATATTTATATATGAATATAAAATAAATATATTATTTTTCTATATTATTTTTATTTATAGGGCAGTGGTTCCCAGAGCAGACTGTCCATCTAAATAACATTTCAAAAAGATGAATTTCTCAGCCTCTAAACTGTTGAATCGGAATTTCTAGGAGTGGGTCCCAGAAATTTCTAGGGGTGGGATCACAGTGTCTGGTTTTTTTTTTGGTTTTGGTTTGTTTTTTTTTTACAACTTCTAGGTAATTCTCGATGCAGATAAATTTGAGAATTCTTCAATAGAAAACTATGAAAGCATGGAGTCATTCATTCATAGTTTCAACCAGTAATCAGCCACCTGTCAGGCATCGATCCAAGCTCTCTGGAGCTACAAATGGGAACATCAGAGGTTTGCCCTTGAAGAGGTTAGAGCTTAATTGGGATTGTGAACGAATGAACAGATAATTACAGTATAACTGATAATCACATCATTTAAACAATAAGCCTATAATTTTATCACTGATTGAGATATGGTGGAAGTGGTGGTGAGCATGTGAAAAGGAGGCAAGGAAGATTTTGCTGCCCCTTTTTCCATCATCTTCCCCTCTAGAGAAGATTTCCAAGGCCTCTGTTACTAAACAGCATAGGTGGATACAACTGGTTTTTGGTTTTTTAACTTGATAATGTTATTTATTTTTTGATAATGTTATTTAAAATAAAAATTATCTCATTCTCATAGATATGAACTCAAACAGTATTGATACATATTGTCACCATCTTTTTAATAAACATATGAAGATGCTTCTGTGAAAGTTTACATGGGCTGTTTTGTTTTGGGGGGTTTTTTTTTCTTTATTTTTTATTTTTTATTTTTTTAAGATTTATTTATTTGAAAGAGAGAGAGCACTCACACGAGTAGGTGGAGGGATGGACAGGAGGAGAGAATCTTCCAGCAGACTCCCCACTGAGCATGGAACCTGACATGAGGCTCCATCTTAAGACCCATGAGATCATGACCTGAGCATGAAACCAAGAATCAGCCACTTAACTGTCTCAGCCACCCCGGTGCCCCTACATGGGCTGTTTTAAGAGCAGTAGATCATAGGATAGGAGACTGGCCTCACATTCTGTCTCCACCCACATCCTGTGATCTTTGTCAACTCAGCCACTTCCCCAGTTGTAGTAAATGAATAAATTCATTGGGCATCTTCCATGTGCTAGTTGCTAGGAGTATAAAAAAGGCATCTCAGATACAGACCTCCTTCCACTCTACTAAGATGGTATGAACATTTGATTTTTCTCTTCCATCCACAGAGGAGTCAATGGCAACATTCCCTTAACATTCCAGAGGAATTTATCTAGAGACTCAAAAATCTCCATATTTGCAAGTATCATTATGACATATGATTTATCCAAAATAGAGAATATCAGAGTTGTGAGTGGTGGATATGGGCACATTTCATTGCCCATAGCCTTTCCAGGAAACTCTGATTCATGGCTTAGCAAAACTCTTTTATAACCATTGAATGTGAATTTGTTAATGGCAAAGGTCTTCATAAGATGATAATACAAGTAATACAAATATACAAGTAATACAAATAGGTTGGCAACCTATATTGTGTGCCATGCACTCGCCATTCTGAGTATTTGGTATGTATTTAATCACATGAAGGGGGTGCCTGGGTGGCTTCAGTGGGTTAAAAGCCTCTGCCTTCGGCTCAGGTCATGATCTCAGGGTCCTGGGATTGAGCCCCGCATCAGGCTCTCTGCTCAGCAGGGAGCCTTCTTCCCCCTCTCTCTCTGCCTGCCTCTGCCTACTTGTGATCTCTCTGTCAAATAAATAAAATCTTATTATATATATATATACACTCACATGAGGAATGTACTGTCATTACTTTAAAAAAAATTTTTTTTTTTTAAGTAACCTCTGCTCCCAACATGGGGCTCGAATTCACAGTACTAAGATCAAACATCGTATGCTCTACAGACTGAGCCAGCCAGGTGCCCCTGTAATTACATTTATTTTATAAATAACAAAACCAGGGCATAAAAGGGTGAGTCACTTGCCCAAGGTTACATGGCTAGTCAGTGGTGCAGCAGAACTCTGAACCCAAGCTGTATGGCTCCAGTGTGTGTGCTCCTAACCACTGCTGCCCAGAAGTGACGGCCTCACAGATGCCTTTGCACACTGTATGCTGCCGTCCCTTTCAAGAAGAAGGGGTTATGTCTGCATCAGTAGTAGAGCTGTAGTGCCCGTGTCTGTACCCCTATCTGTTGATTCCCGATCAGGCAATATGCTGTTTGGCACATGGTAGGCGCTTGTTAAATATTTGTGAATTCAGTGAGTCAGTCACCTTTCAGGTGACTAGTAGAGAGAAGGGCAGCCATTCTGTGGGAAATATTGGGAGCACCGAAATAAAACCAATCACAAGGATGCCCCAAACCCAGGGCTTGATCTTTTGCCTTGTTTCTCACTGCAACCTTGCAGGGATTAACTACTTCTTGTCAGCAGAACTCTGGGAGAGCGCAGTTCCAAGTCCGTCTGCAGCAATCTGGCCTTCATCCCCCAGCAAGGAGAGTCCTGTGTGTAGAGTAGCATTGTGTTTTCCCGGACAGTGTGCTTCACCTGAGCGGACGTCCTCACACATTCTTCTTCTGTGAACAAGTGAGAATGAAGGTATCCTACCAGAGTAACTTGGTTCAGTGAACCCCTCTCCAAATGCTTGTTGGTTAAGTGGGATGGTGTGTGGGGCCCTTTTCTCCCCCTCCTGAGAACTGTGGGAAGAACGTTGAATTGGATGGCACGTTCACGTTCTGTTCTTTAGCTGTGAATAAGAATTGCCCTAGAAAAAAGTTTGAAGGTAGTGTTACTCTCCCTCTTCCCACTGCTGAAAAAACTATCTACGTCTGAATTTCTCAAATTGAGTATATTTATGTATTGCCTTCCAAATTAGAGAAATAATCTTTCCCAAGTAGGGAAAGTATTCCTACCTTCCCTGTTTTTTGCGGGGGGAGGGGAGTTAATTGTTTTGGTATTTTTTTTTTTAAAGATTTTATTTATTTGACACAGAGAGATCACAAGTAAGCAGAGAGGCAGGCAGAGGGGGGAGGGGAAGCAGGCTCCCTTCGGAGCAGAGAGCCCGATGTGGGGCTCGATCCCAGGACCCTGAGATCATCACCTGAGCCGAAGCCAGAGGCTTTAACCCACTGAGCCACCCACGTGCCCCTGTTTTGGTATTTTGTTATAGTTTCTTTTACACCTTATGAGGAGAACAACTCTGTTAGAGCTCCAAATCCCTAACATTGAAGAACTCTTCTCTGGGGAATGCCTTCTGTCAGTAGGACTTGGTCCATGTTTTAGGAAGCTGCCATTATGGGCTCTTGTGTGTCACTTCATGATGCTGTTTCCCTCTTTTATTTCATAATAACAGGTCTGTCTCCTGATTTATGGTGTCACCAATAGATCATTGTTGAATTCATAGAACAAATTGCCCTTTGAGGGATTTGGGCTTTGCCTAAGGATGTACAGAGTGTGTTCCCATATACCTGAAATGTTAAGTACCCAAGTCCTGTCAAAGTTGAAGTTGATATGTGCTAAATGAGTTGTCAAGACCTCAAAGCTATGAGAGGCCAACTGGAAGTCTTTGTATCATCTAATGTGGGCCTGGGAGAAGGGGTTGGAAGTGAAGACTAGGGGAGAGCAGAGAAGACCCACAGATGATTTACTTAAAAACAAAGCCCTGGGGGTGACTCCACTGGTTTAGAAGACTGTCCTTCTCCAGCAGTGGTTAAAATAGTACTTCTTGGGGCGCCTGGGTGACTCAGTAGGTTAAAGCCTCTGCTCTCAGCTCAGGTTATGATCTCAGGGTCCTGGGATCAAGCCCCGCATCGGGCTCTCTGCTCATCGGGGAGCCTGCTTCCCCCTCTCTCTCTGCCTGCCTCTCTGCCTACTTGTGATCTCTCTCTCTCTCTCTGTCAAATAAATAAAATTTAAAAAAAAAATAGTACTTCTTAATTAACTGGTGGCACCCAAGGAGTGGAAGATGGGCACTTCTCTTTTAACCTATCTAATCTTTATAGTAAGGAAAATTCATTATTGCAACATTTAAAATCCACCCCCTCCCACGTTGAACACTATGCCAGAAAGCTGTTCAGCTTTCTTTAACCATAGAGCTAACCTGAAACCATCCTTTGTAGTGTATATTAGTGCCCTAATTTTGCAGCTATTTATCCAAAGCCCCAAATAGGACTGTGTTCTCTCTCTACATGTGTGACGTATGGTAAGCAACATGATTGTGTCAGAGTTTGTTATGCCCTTAGAATGAAGGCTAGAAAGTATGGGAATTCTACAGGAAAAAGAATAAGCATAGTTTTGTGGGTTGGCAGAGTGACAATACCACTGTTGATGTGGCAGATAATTTCTCTTGAGCCGAGATTTAATCCAGAGTTATCATTTATTTAAATGTGAGCATTCTAAAGGAATTCTCTTGTCATTTTACTTTCATATCTGAAAGCTTGCTAGTGCTTAGATATTCTTCCCCTTATGGTCTTTATGACAGTGTTTTTATATTTTATATTTTAACATTTCTGAGCATGGTATGGTTTATGTTCCTGCGCTCATTGTGGAGCTGATTTTTTCCAACCTAGAAAAACCTTTTTAAATTCAGGAAAGAGTGTTGTGACTACCAAACTAAAGCACTGTTTAATTTTTTGTGTTACTGGCAGTCGGCTTGAAGAACGTTCCCATGCCTGCCTAACACAAGTTGACTGTTAAAGAGATGAATGGGTAGGAGAAGAGAAAGTGGAGGGAGATTTCATCCTGATCCCCTTGTAGCTCGTCAGCTCAATTGGCTCAGTTTTAGGTGAACTGTGACAAGTCAAAGAATAAATAAAACCAGATATGATGAAGAAGTTATGCTAAACAGTAGTTAAATGTTCTGCAGTAAACCGTCTGTAAGCCAGAAGCCATGTCTGACTTGACTATTTTGCAGGAAAGGGAGTTTTCACAGCGAGTTGACTGCCAGCCTAGTACCATCACCTTAGCAGCGAGAAAAGCCAAGCCTTGACCCTAGAGATCTTTACTTACCTGTGAGTTTAGGAAGTTAACTTTCTTTATTGTAGTAAATTTTTAAAAATCTTGATGTCTTTTAAAACAGACTGGCCCTAAGATCTTAATACTTTTCAGTTGCTGAACAGCCTTGCAGCTTTCTCCTGCTACCGCTATAAACAGCCAAGATGATAGCATTTGCGTTCTTAGTGCGACTGAAAACTCATCCTGAGAGCTACGATGGAAGAACTTTCTATGCCATCTTTCATGAACCCCAGCACCCTTCTGTTGTCACCACCACCCTATCCCCCACCATTCTCTCACATCTTGGGGTCCCTCTTGGGAGCCAGTTGGTTTATGGTTTATGGAAAGGAGGAGGGAGGTGCGACAGATTTGCTTAAAGCTTAGTGGAGTGTCTTTTTTCAGACAAGCCTCCAGCAAAACTCTTTGATAGTATATCAAAGAGCACAGTAATGCTTATTTAACCTCACGCAGATGATTCACCTGGCTATACCTACCCCTCCTGGAGGGAGCTGACAGATGGATTTTCCACATAAGCAGGGCTCTCTCTGGAGGATGCTGTTTTGCCCTTTTGTGTTCTGCTTGCATCCGTGTGTTCAGGTTTCTGCATTTCGTTCTGTGGTGGTTGCATTGTTTCTCTTGTGTTCAGGCCTGAGGCGCACCTCAGTCCTGTAACTTAGTATGTGTGGCAGGAACTTGCCTCACGACCCAGAATATTTGACTCAGGGTGCCTGGGTGGCTCGTTTGGTTAAGCGTCTGCTTTCGGCTCAGGTCATGATCTCAGGGTCCTGGGATGGAGTCCCACATCGTCGGGCTCCCTGCTGAGCAGGGAGCCCGCTTCCCCCTCTCTGTCTGCCCCCACCCCACTCCTGTGTGTGTGCTCTCTCTCTCTCTCTTTCAAGTGAATAAATAAAATCTTTTAAAATATATTTGATTAGGGTATGGGTATACTGAGCTCTCACATCCTCTTATAATCCAGGGTAATTTAAGAGAGTGACCAGCCCCCGTTAATTAATTTTCTTAGTGAGATACTTATAGTGTGACACAATTATAACATAGTTGCATGGTTCCCACAAACACTCCGGAATTTGATAGTGGGAAGTGGCTTGCCAGTAAGTATCTTTTGAAAAATGTGCATCAAAGGGATTCTTTAAAATCTATTCTTTTTCTTTTTTTTTAGAGGGGCAGAGGAAGAGAGAGAATCTTAAGCAGACTCATCATGATCTTATCATGAGATCTTGACCTGAGCTGAAATCCAGAGCGGCACGCTCAACCACCTGAGCCTCTCAGTCTGTTCTAATTTACTTGCCCCTGCTTTCTACCCTTATCCCACTTTTATTGTCATTTCTTCTGTGTGGCCTATGAATGAACTAGTGAATACTCTGAATACTGTCAGGGTTAGAATTGTTTTTTTTTTTTTTAACAGATCCTGTTGCTTCCCATCATGACCTGTAATTCTGGGAAGCCATGTGGGTTGAGTGGGCACCAGAGATTGAGGGTTACAGAGGTTGGAGAAGCAGTGCTTGGCCTCGTGTCAGTGTGGTCTGGTTCCTGGGAGGTGCTGGCCACCCCCTTTTCCTGTCTCTGTGGGGAACCAGCCAGATCAAAGAATGGCTTATTCTTTTGCTTCGTTTAGGACCACAGCTCCTCTCCCATGGGCCCGGTGCCTGGGCTTGGTCCCTGCTAGTACAATTGTACGGAGCAGCTGTGTTCCCACTTGGCCCAGCTTGCCCAAGCTGCCGGTAGGGTGACATGGGTTACTGCGAAGGGATGTCTCTGGCCCACGGGCAGCCTGGCAGAGGCGGGACTGCACCCGGCAGGCAGCTCACACACCTGGCAGTACAGCTGAGTGTCTTGTGCAAAGTGGGTCATATCATTCCCAAGATTGCAGGTCACCAGGCAGAGAGTCAAGGGTTTTTCCAGGGCCATTTGCCTCTCCTGTTCCTTTAGAGAAGTATAAAAGAGCAGAGCTGAGCCCACAGGCCGCTCAGCAAGTGCCTGATTCACCCAGCAGGGTGGGCCAGCCCCGCCTGGCTGTGAAGAATTCATTTGCTGAGACCTTTTGAATTGTTCCTGCAGCTCAGCAAGGGAGGTGAGGAGGAGAAGGGCATGGTGCTGGCGAGCAGCCTGCACCCAGGAGGATCAGGGGACGGTGGCAGTGAGAGCAATTAAGCTTTGGCATCTTCTGTTCCCAGCCTTTTGGCCACGTGCTTTCTGCAAGCTGTGCCGTGTGGTTGCTTCTGTGGCCCACCACCGAGCGAGCTCTGGGTGCCAGGCAGGGAGCGGGGGACAGAAGGCCTCCCGCTGCTGCCATCCACCAGCCCCCACCCCCACCTAGCCTATGGCTTTTGAACATGCCACGCACGTGCTGGCCTGGGGCCCCTGCATTCACCTATCCCTCTGACTGGGATGCCCTTTGCCTTGATGCTCTCTCCCTGCAGGTGTGTGCTGTCTAGTCACCTCCTCGGGTGGCCTTGTTCTCTTTCCAAAGTAGATCCTGCTCCATGACCCCAGCCCCTGACTCCCGCTGTACTACTTTCTTGCTGACAGTCCCGTTCCATAACAGGTTCTATACGTGTGTGTGTCTCCGCCAGCCTGGGATTCTGTCTTGTTCTCTGCTGCATCTCTCAGGGCCCGTGCTCCTGGCACGTAGTAGGCACTTGGTGAGTGTACAGCGGGGGTGAGAAAGTGAATACATGGTACAGAGGGTGGCCAGAATACGTGGCCGGCCAGACAGAAACGTGAGCGGATGCTGGGTCAACGATGAAAGTAATAAACCTTTGGCAACAGTTTCTTGGTAACCTGTGTGAAAACCAACACCCGTGTCTGACAGGGTTACTGGCCGTGTCCATCTGCGGGCGTGGCAGAGGGAGAGTTGGGGGGAAACCTTTCACGTGGCAGAGTCCAGCCCAGAATCAGGCCTGTGCTTCACAGACCAGCACCCCACCGAGTGAGGACCTGTGTGCCTCCTCTGCCCTCCCTTCACCCCCTCCCCTGTGGCTATTTCAGGAGTAACGCACCCCTCTCTCACTATTCTCCATGTACGTTCTCGCAGAGAATGTTTTGCTCGCTGTTTCATGTGTTCCTAAGTTTGGCTGTGAGAAGTTCTGCCAACCCAAGATGAGAATTCTCATGTGAGGAAGAAATGCAGTCTGAGAACAGATGTGCTGTTACAGAGAAAATCACGTGTTGTGTGTGCTTTTGTAGAGATGCTCCATCGTAGAGAGTCACAGGAGTGCTCCTGGGCCTGCCAGCCTCCGCAGGGCCGCTGCTCAAGATGGGTTTAGACGGGGATCGCTCGGACAGATGGCTTGTCACAGAGTTCTCGAATATCTCCAAATACTAAATTTCACAGTTTCTTCTGGTAACCTGCTGCTTGCTTCAGGATTCTTGGACTGAAATTTTACCTTATGTTTAATCAAGCTGCTTTTCTGTTGCTGTGCTGTTAGCCTAGATTCTCAAATTGGACGCTGTCCTGGGCATTGTTCTTAGAGCGATGATGGGTCATTATACCAGCTCCTGGGCCTCATTTTTCCCAAGACCACTCATGTTCTCCCCACCTCCCAACTCTCTCCCACAGGTCTGTTCCCTGTCATGTTTGACTTTTTTTTCCGTACGTGTTTCCACCTTTTCTGTATCATCCTTACATTAAAAAAAAAAAAAAACAAAAACCGGTTACAGTCCCTCCAGAAGGCCTCTCGGTTAAAATTTAGAATGATTCCCTTGTCAGGTATGTTCCTAATGATAGATCCCAGAATACTGTTATGTGAATGGTATCTTGACAGCTTATGAGTATTAAGTATACAGCTTGTACTGTGCATCAATCTAACATCCAGTCATTCGCTGGATCGGTTTGGTTTTGGTTTTGGTTTATAACCCCTGGCTTCTTTCTGTACTGTGAATGTCTAGTTTGTTCTAGGTTTCTAGGTATGCTTCTTTGTGTTTATCCCTGCTCAGCAATCTCTGTATACAGTAGGTGCTTGATAGTTGGGTATCTAATCACTATGTTCATTTTAGCCTTGTCTTCGTGTTTAATGCCGCATATTAACAGCTCCTCTCTCAGATGATGAGATCAGCTCCCCCACCTTCCACTGCTGTCCCCCCTGGGGGTGTTAGGACTTGAAGGAGACATTGTGAGTGGGTTGTCATGATGACTGGGGGCTCACGGATGGCATTGAGTACACAGGGACAAGGGACAGAAGGCCAGCAGTGCCCCTGCTGAGAAGTACAAGCAGCCACAAACGGTTGGCAGTATCCCTCATGGAGTTGAACCTGTTGCGGACGCCCAGTAGGAGACCTTAGTGAGGGCTTACTGCATGCCTGGCATGCAGTAAAATCCCCTCTAGGGATCTCATGTGTAGTAAATCATTTGATCTTCTTAACCTTTGAGGCAAATTACTTTACATTTGCCACCATTTTACAGATGAGAGGTTGCCACCATTCTACAGATGAGAGGTTAAATAACTTGTCCAAAGTCAAATTGCTAGTAAGTGGACAAAATGGATTTCAAACCCAGGTGCTCTTGGGGTGCTGGGTGGCTCATTCAGTTAAGTGTCTGCCTTCAGCTCAGCTCATGATCATGGGGTCCTGGGATTAAGCCCCGAGTCTGGCTTTCTGCTCAGCAGGGAGTCTGCTGTTCTTTCTCGCTCTGCTACTCCCTCTGGCTCATGCACGAGCACGTACTCTCTCTGTTTCTCAAATTAAAAAAATCTTAAAAAAAAAAAAA
>CM053608.1:85414746-85434399 GCA_028646535.1 Procyon lotor | reverse complement strand
GGGACCTCACCCTTGTATAGAAACTGGTGGCCATGGCTTCCTATCCTAACTTGCCCCCAACCAAGAGAAAATCGGCTCTGGGTATTGATCTCTTTTTCTTTAAAGGATTAAGGTGAGGTGCGCCTGGGTGGCTCAGTCGTTAAATGTCTGCCTTCGGCCCAGGTCAGATCCCAGGGGCCTGGGATCGAGCCCCGCATCAGGCTCTCTGCTCTGCAGGAAGCCTGCTTCTCCCACTACCATTCCCTCTGCTTGTGTTACCTCTCTCGCTGTGTTTCTCGCTGTCAAATAAATAAAATCTTTAAAAAAAAAAAAAAGAGAGATTAAGGTGACTTCCAAGAACTAAAATTTTTTATTTTTACTTTTGTCAAGAGCAAATCCCTTGTTTCTGTTTGACTAGGGATAGAGAGTAGAAGTTGAAATCATTTAGGTCTTAGAAAGGCCACATCAAAATCAGTGATGGAAGTTACAGTTTTCTCTTTGAGGTTAAGCTTAACTGCTGGACATGTTCTGGCCTAGCAAAGTGAATTGTTTAGGAAGGTAACCTGACCTAATTTTGAGTATTTGTAATACAACCTCCCCCCCCCCCACTCACCCACACACATCCCTGATCCCCCTTTGAACCCATGAATGATAACATTAGCAAACTGTTTGATTCCTACTGGGTTCCTGCTGACACATTTCCTCAGTGGGAACTTTTTTTTTTTGACTCGTGTATTTCTTTTTAGATTTGTGTGATCCCTGTATGTAAAGTATTGGTACTTGGTGAATGTTCAGAAAGACTAAATTCCCACCCTTCCTCCTCCCCAGCCCTGTTCCAATTGTGTTTGAAATACAGCGATGTGTAACCTTCTTTCCTAAATTAGACATTTGTACTTCTGTTTGATGTCTTTGCTGACAGGGATTTAGGAAATCATTTCTTTTTAAAAAATGTTTTTAGTGCTGATACTGTCATGCTTTCTCTCGTTAGGGGAATAACCATATTCTTGAAACACCTGCAATTTCTAAGTATAATCCTAGTAACGGTAGCACCCTCCTGCTAGCACATGCTGGTTACAGTTTCCGTCTCTGTGAAGTTCTACCTTTGTCCTTCCTCACTGTCAGCAGTTTCACCCTATCAGGACAATCTTTATAAGCCCATACTAAAAAGACCTAATTAAAGCCATGCTGGAGAATTGACCATTCAGGTCTTTATTGTATCTGTTCGGCTGAATCCCAGAGTACCTGTCCTCTTGTCTTGGCATAGCAGAGGCTCCTACAGAGTAATTGGTATGAATTTCTCTCTCCCCGAAGAACAGTTCTCATAATACCAAATTCGATGATTATTCATTTACCTCTCTGGGAGTTTGGCAGTGTGGTGTATGTCTCTAGGGGGTAGTGCTCAGGGTACTTCTGCTTCAGTTTTTGGCACAAGAAATAATATTTACAGAGGCTGTTACCTCCATCTGCCTTATTTGTGAGCTCTTATGTACCTGTGTGAAAATTTGAGTTTTACTTCTTACAGAACTTCTAAATATTTACTCTGGATCTGAGGTACATTTCTAAGAGCATCTAGTATGCTTTTTTTAAGTAAGCAAAGTTGTGGGAAGTGGATTAAAGCAGCTGCCTTTCAGGTTAGCAGCCACACGCCTGGTTGGGGTTCCAGCTCTGCCATTTAGGACTGGGTAGAGCTGGGAGGTGGTAATGCTTTTGCCTACTTTGGAAGGGTGTTCAAACCGGTCAGTACTAAACATGAAGGTTAAGTAGGGGACTGAGTTTGATGATCATGGTAAAAAGATCTCTCTCGTATAGGATGTCCACTGAAGCATTGTATATAATAACAAAAGATTGCAAGATACAGTAGAATAAATGTCCTTCAGAAGAATGAATTACAGCTGGGCAATAAGCAGCCACTTTGCTGCTTATCAAGAGACTGAGCCTATTCTGTGGGTGCTGAATATAGCTGTTCAATAGCACGTACTAGGCGCTTTTCTGAAGTGCTCTACCTATATTAATTTATTTTGGCTTCACAAAACCCCACAAGGTAGGTACCTCAATTTTACAGATGCGGAAACTAAGTCACAGAAAGCTGAAGTGACTTGTGCAAGGCTCCACAGCCAGGAGCGGGCAGAGCCAGGGTTCAAACCCAGGCAGTCTGGCGGGGTCGGCAGCTTGCAGCCCCCCTGCTGCTCTGTAAGCCTGTGAGACTAGGTAGCCATCTTTGCATTTGCAGCTCTAGACACAGAACTAGAGGAAACAAAGTTGTCTCTTACTCACCATTACCTTCTGAGAGGTATAACCAATATAGAACTTTTGACAATAACTAAACAAAGATTTAGACAAAGCGAATAGAATAACATTTACGATCAGTCCTTGAAAGGGTAGCCTTTTGTTTCTTCTCTAGTCCTTTTTCCACAATTCTGCACCTAAGCATTCTCTTTTTGGTGTAATCAGAAGCACAGACATAGAAGAGCTCTAGAATCATTGGTGTAAGAAAATCCGTGTTCAAAAGCTCCGTTGCCAGTCGGCTGGACGGGTGTGATTGGCCATGGTCATCCAGCATCAGTTTCCTCACCTGGCCTCGGCCGCAGCTGGTTTGATTTACAAAGTGTATAAGACCTGAGAGGTGTGGGCTGGGAGGGAAGGGCACCCAAATCCTCTGGGGAACCTCTGTCTCCAGCTTGTCTGATTTCCCTTGGACGGAGGTGTAAGTCATGTGGATTTTGAAAACATCTACTAGGTCATTCTGACACAGGCCCCGTTAAGGGCTACCTGTTCAGGCTCAAGACAGACTCATTTATCACCATCCTTAGTTCTCTTGGGATTATTAGACTCTCTGAGAACTTTTCCATTTTCTTTCTAGGTGTGGGTCAGTAGATCTAACTATATGATGGTTATGTTCCTAAAATAAGAGAATCACAAAATTCAGAGTGGCCTACATATTAACATGGACTGTGACCAGGTGGTAACTTTTGACTTTGGACACACTCTGTAGAAGAGATGAATAAGTGATTACCAGATTGTGTTTGCTTTTAAAAATGCCACATTGTAGCAAACTTTGCTTTTTTTTTTTTTTTTTTTTTTAATTTGAGAGAGTGAGCATGAACAGGGGGAGAGGCAGAAGGAGAGGGACAAGCAGAGTTGAGCAGGGGGCTCACTCAGGGCTGGATCTCAGGATCCTGAGATCATGACCTGAGTTGAAGGCAGATGCTTAGCCCACTGAGCCACTCAGGTGCCCCAAACTGGTTTTTTTTTGTTTGTTTTTTTTTTTTAAACACATTTGAACTCTGCCTCTCCCTCTCATTTATCTCCATACCCAAGTAACATTTGTAAAATGTGGGTGTTTGGATTCAGTTTAAACAAAGAAATGTGTTCTCATGTCACATGCCTTATTTATGTTAAACAGGCTCGATTTTAAATCCTTCAAGACTTCTGGGGGTTGCATAACCTATCTTTGTTAATTATGTTTTTCCACCCTCTTTTAATTTCAGCCGAGGCTATGATGCTGCCTTTGTGTATTCATACGAATTAGCCTGAAGAACATGATAATTTACTTTGAATATTCAAGTAATCACATCAGTTAAGAGACTGCAATCAGATAAGAATTATAAGTAGCTGCCCATAGCAGAAAAGCTTAAAAGTCCTTTAAATGTTTGTCTCCCAGCTATTTGCAGTTGGCAGTCTGACTTAGATGTTTAGGAATATGAAGCATTTCTTAGACTCTTTAAGCTTTGTCTTTAAGACAACCATTAGAGGCATACAAAAGATCTTGATGTCCATTGATTTTCTTGAAGGATGCTTATAGAGGAGACAGTGGTTGCCCTGTAAAACCTTAAACACAGTATCTTAGGACTTCATGTCCTCAGGAGAATGCTATAAATACTATGCTTGCTCCCTCTTCAGAGCATCTCCTTTTGGTTTAATTGGCAAGGAGTGGTAGGTTTGGAATAGGCTCAGTGACTCCAAAGGAAGATGGCTGTAAATACAGTACACAGTGAGAGAGGGGCTTCTCACTGAGCCTTGGTACAGAGCTTCATGATTGAGTTTATCATCATTTTGAGAACTGGGACTGGCATGCGTTTAAGGGCTTACCAAAATTCAAGATTTAGGTGAGTAGTTGCAGAGTATTATTGGAAGACCAATCTCAGTGGGTGATGTACGTGGCCATAGGTTTGACCATCCACCCAATTTCTATCTCATTTATTTCGAATCCACCTCTTCTGAGCTCCAGACTCAACTCCTCAGCAAGGTTGGACGCCCTGCAAACATCTCTGTCCCGTTGGCCAGTGTGGTCAGGGACACCACCATCTGCCAGTTTGCCCAAGCTTCAAGCTGGCGCTGGTGTCTGGGTCCTTCCCTCTCATCAGCTATGTCCTTCTGTGTCCAGTCAGGTAGATTGACTGTAGCTGTCAGTCACCAAGTATTGTCTTTTCAAGCTCCTCTCTGTCCCTCCCCGCGGCCCCCTCCCCTCCCATCATCCAACCCTTGCAGCACTTCAGTTCCTAACTGGACAAGTACAGTTTTCTCCGTGTCTCCTTCCTGTCTCCCCTATGGTCTGGTCCCTATGCTATTTTCACAGCGGTATCCTGACACGTTAATAGGATCCTTTCACTCCACCCTAAAAGCTTCCATTTTCTCTCCCTTCAGTTCAGGGCTGTTCTTGATCCAGATTCATTTCCTGCCACTTTCCTTATTGCACCTCTCACTCTGAACACACCACAGACTTCATTTCTCCAAATGTGCCTGTCTGTCCCCATCACTAGTCTACACAGGCTATATACAGGCTGAATACAGTTACTCCCCGGTAACTCATCAGTTGCTCCCCAGCAAATGCAAAAAAACAAACACAAGAGTAAAGCAAATCTCGTAGCAGAAAAAGCTCAGTTCTTCATGAGTCAAATCCTCACACCCTAGAGCCTGTGGTCCTTTTGACTGAATCAGATGTTCCCACCCCTGCCTGCTTGTGTAACCTTGGTTCTAATACCTAACGTTTGTGTGCCTCAGTTTCCTCATTCTTAACGTAAGAGTGACTTTCTTTTTGCTCAGTGTCTGGCACATTTATCTCTGTGTCCTCAGGACGTATATACAATCAGGCACATGGTAGCTGTCTAGCAATTATTTGCATGTATGTGTCTCTAAAGATGTAGCTTTCACATATCATTTCAGTAATCTGTGCTAATGGCTGTGAAGATGAGTGTACCTTGGTAACCCGAGAATGCATAATATTTCAGGAATGAGGAGCCCACCTAGCAGGGGACTCTGGAGGACTGGCTTCCCTGACTGTAGGGTTACCATTTCCTTCTCTGAGCCTGAGGGAAAAGAGCAGCAGTAGCCCTCGGACCATACAAATTGCCAGACATCCCACTTGGCCAGGAGCAAAGGTGACACGTGCTATTATTTTTAAAGAACTTTGCTTGTTTGCATATTACCTTGTAAAGCATTCGTGTAGAATATGCCAGTGATAGACCACCCCTGTGGCACTGCGCCCAGGGAAGGAAGAGAGTCAGCTCTGGTATCCTGACATCCGGCTGTTTCATGCTAAAATAGTGATGGAAGCTGACACACTTTTTTTAACCTTTTTTTAGTTGGCCACAACACTGATTCCAGGTTGAAGTAGACTGTGTAGGTTGGACAGAGCCTGTCTGTGTCAGTAGCCACGTGGTCATTAATTCATTGATCATTCACACTCACTCATCGTTGAGGATTCTTGCGTGCTACCCTCTGCTAAGGAGCATAGATCCTGCCGTGACATGTGACCATACGCTCACTGGCAGAGAGACTATAATCCAGTGGAAGAGGTGATGTATATACTTGAGTCAGCATACTGTAATACTGATACCTGTTCACTTGTCAGTATCCGCTCCTGAATCTAAATTCCACGTTAGCAGGACTGTCGATCTCATCTACCACCTGTGGTTCAGACTGGGCGTTACTGCCTAACTTCTGTCTAGAGTAGCAGGACTTTGGGCTGCTTATGGCCAGAATCAACTGAGACTTTTCCAGCTTCTCTTGCAGCTTAATATAGCCACATGTTTAAGTTCTGGCCAAGGAGACGAGCAAAATTATCCAGGGAGAGTTTCTGGGAACCTCCCCTAAAAGAAGGCATAGATGACCCTTCTGCCCCCTCTTTCTCTATTCAGCCTGCTGGCTGGAAGACAGGAATATCATAAGCTAAGCCTGATGCACAGTGAGCTGGCAGGGAGCCCACGGAGGTTGAACCAGTCCTCGACCACCTCAGCAACCTTTTGTGAGAGATATAACTTTGATCTTCTTTTGAGACTCCCCTGTTGGAGCCACTATTATTTTGAAATCTCCATCACTTACAGCCAAACCCTACTGTAAAAGACATAGCCATTTCCACAGTACCAATAATTATGCTGACTCAAGTATATACATCACCTCTTCCACTGGTGATTCGAGATCAGGTCGTGATCTCGTGAGTCATGGGATTGAGCCCAGGGGCAGACTCCACGCTCAGCCAGAGTCTGCTCAAAAGATTCTGCCCCTCCCCACACATTTCCTCTCTCTCTCTAAAATAAATAAATAAATCTAAAAAAAACTGGGAAAAAAATCTAGAAATAACTTGGTCTGCTTTTTCACTTGACAAATGTTGAAAGCAAGGTTGCAAGTTGAAATAGCTTGTCCAGGGTCACCCAGCTCACTGTGGACCAGCATCTGAAACTTTCTCTGCCTAAACTTGTTCACCTCTGCCACTGATGGATCTGCCACTAAGGGGGAACAGGGCATCATGGGCTTCTGAGAAGGCAGAGATAAAGAGAAGCCGAGGGGCACCTGGGTGGCTCAAAGGGTTAAAACCTCTGCCTTCGGCTCAGGTCATGATCTCAGGGTCCTGGGATCAAGCCGCATTGGGCTCTCTGCTCAGTGGGAAGTCTGCTTCCCCCTCTCTCTCTGACTCTCTGCCTACTTGTGATCTCTCTCCTCTCTGTCAAATGAATAAAATCTTTAAAAAAAAAAAAAAAAGAAGCCAAGAGAAGCTTTGGATCTGGGTCTTAAGAGATGAGAATGATCTGCACAGGAGAATGGAAAGGGCCTCTGGATAGAGCAAATTATATGAGACTGTGGGGAATCCCACATGTGTTTAGTGCTCCTGAGTTCTGTATTTTGAGTCCAGTCCTAGGGTACTACAAGAAAGTAGTACAAGATAATGCTGCAGAAGTATTTTGAAATCATGGAAGCCTTTAATCTAAGACTAAGTGGATTAGATTTAATTCTTCAAGCACCCGGGAGCCAATTAACACTTGCTATCAAAGGACTTAGTGTGATTTTCTTGACAGCAAATTCTGCATTTTTTTTTTTTAACTTCTGCCTCTCTGGGTGCTTTGTATCAGGTGGTTGTGGTCAGCAGAATAGCAGCCCTCCAAAGATGGCTGTGTCCTAATTCCCAGGACCTGTGCCTATGTTGGGTTACAGGGAAAGGGGAGTTAAGGTTGCAGATGGAATTGAGGCTGTTGATGAGCTACCTAAAATAGGAGATTCTCCCAGATGATTCAGGTGAGCTCAGTGCAATTGCAGGGGTCCTAGATGGTGGAAGAGGGAGGGAGGCAGAAGACTAGAACAGTGGTGGTGCAAGGAGACTTGGCCCAGTGTTGCTTGCTTTCAAGATGGATGAAGGGACCTTGAACCAGGAAATGCAGGAAGAGGATTCTCCTCTAAGAGCCTCCAGAAAGGAGCACAGCCCTGCTGCCACCTTTAGTTTTAGCCTGAGACTCATTTGAGACTTCTGATACCCTGAAATGTAAGAAGTTTGTGTTGTTTTAAGCTCTTTAGTTTGTGGCAGTTGTTATAGTAGCCATGGAAAACTAAAACAGTGGTCAGTATTTGTTTGCCTAGTGAAGGAGAGCTGTGCTTTCAGAAAGATCAATGTGACAGATCCATTTGTTACAGGGATTGGCTAGGAGGAAGTCTTGCAGGTAGAGAAGTGATGGGGTGAAACTGGAGGGGGAGGGATGGGGAGTGAGGGGAGGGGAAGCTGAAATTGCAGAACTAGAAGCCTGTGTGGCCAGCTGTCCAGGGTGGGCGAGGGATGGAGTATGCTTTAGGGGCTGGAATCCAGGGAAAGTTATAGAGCCAGTAACAGAAATATGGGAATCAGAAGGAAGGGAAGATTTAAGAGAAGTATGAGGAATTCCGTTTCTGGCTTCCTGAGTTTGGGGTTCAGGAGCATCACATATGTGTAGGTGGAGGGAGAGCAGATGCAAACTGGCCCTTGATGTCCAAGATTGTGATGCAGGATTGATGTCACTGGTGATGATTTTTATCTATATTGTTTTTTGTTTTGTTTTGTTTTACTTATTTGACAGAGAGAGAGAGAGAGAGATCATAAGTAGGCAGAGAGGCAGGCAGAGAGAAGGGGGGAAGCAGGCTCCCTGCTGAGCAGAGATGCTGATGCGGGGCTCCATCCCAGGACCCTGAGATCATGACCTGAGCCGAAGGCAGAGGCTTTAACCCACTGAGCCACCCAGGCGCCCCTATATTGTTTCTTTAAATTTCTCCAGGGTAGAGACTCAGTGACCCTTTTAAAAAATCCAGTTATGTTATATTCCTTAAAATTCCTTAAAAGTAGTTCTTCCTAGTGCTTTTCCAAAATTATTTCTGCTGCCATTCGGATTCTATATACCCTTAAATTTTTTAATAAATACAATTAAGTTAATACTAAATAAATAATACATTTAAATTAAATAAAATTAACATACTTCTGTATGTTCTGTGCTGCAGGTCACCTTCCAGAACCCTTTCTGGTTCAGGTTGTCACTTGCTTGTCACTCGGGGTCCTATTTCCAGGTCCTAAAACTGTCAGATTTCCCTTACTGTGTCAGGTAGGATAGAACCTTAAACAAAACTTGGCTTGTGCTGGAAAAAGAGAGGTGAATGCTTCTTCCTCTATCATTTCCACAGCTGTCGTAGAATTATCAATTTACTGTTGAACTATATGTACAACTATTTTGGATATGATTACATCCTGAAAGTTCTTGGTTTCCATTCTTTTGTTCTTCATGATGAGCTTGGTTGTAGTGATTGAAATTACAGCCTATTTCCTGGGAAATGGGAGAGAAGCCATTTCAGGGCAACTGTGTTGAACATTTTGAGATGACAGATTTTTTTTTTCTGTGCACCACATTGTTTTCCCCCTGTCCGTTGATGCTGTTTTATCTGTTTTGATCACTGTCCTTTACTTGGTGGCATTTGCACCATGTCATGTCATTGGAGCTTAAAAGGAAGATGTTTTAGTGAAAACCGTACTGAATATAATCTAAATTTTTTAAAGCTGGTAAAGAGGGACACCTGGGTGGCTCAGTTGGTTGAGCAGCTGCCTTCAGATCGGGTCGTGGTCCCAGGGTCCTGGCATCGAGTCCTGCATCAGGCTCCTTGCTTGGCAGGGAGCCTGCTTCTCCCTCTGCCTCTGTCTGCCACTCTGCCTGTTTGTGCATTCTCTCTCTCTGACAAATAAATAAATAAAATCTAAAATAAATAAAGCCGGTGAAGATAGGAGGTATGACTAATAAAGTAGTGATGTCCATAAACCACACATGAAATCACTTTGATTTCATTGAGTTACTTAGATTATTTCATTCTTCAAAAACGATGCAGGCGCCTCAGTGGCTCAGTCAGTTTGGGCTCTGCCTTCGGCCCAGGGCATGATTCAGGGGTCCTGGGGTAGGGCCTGTGTTGGGCTTGCTGCTCAGGGAGGAGTCTGCTTCTCCTTCTGCCTCTCTTGCCCCGCACCCCACTCCTGTCAAATAAATAGATAAAATCTAAAAAAGAAAAAAAAAGTTTCCAAAAAGGAAACCAGATTTAAACAAGAAATCATTCTGACTTGACCAACTAAACTTTCTGTTGTTCTCCCTTCTCTTTGCCCTTTAAGATTTCTGTGTGCTAAATTGTAGGTTGTCATTTACATTAATCAGTGTCTTTATAAGATAGAGCCCCCAAACATCCAGAAAGCAGAAACCAAGTGCAGAATGGTTTGAAGCCTTGTTGAAAAGGACGAGGAGGAGGAAGTGTTGGTTCTGTTCGGTGCCCATTAACATGTCAACTTTTTCTTTGAATTCTTGTTTCCCCTAGTGAAGTAGTCGACTTGGCTTATAAGCATTTCTCTGTAACATTTTCCAAACTAAGAAAGCAAATAGAGGAGACATTTTGTAGAGAGAAACCTACAAAAATACCTGCTCTCTGGCTCTGACCTAAAGGTGAATGCTCTGCACTCTGGGTGAAAAGTGTGGAGTTTCTTCATAACAGATGGGAGTAGGTAATGCACCTGTGAGCAAGTGAGTGTTAAGCTTCTTCACACAAGGTTTGTTCTCTCATTGACTCTGCTGTGTTCCAAACAAATACGCTTCAAACGGTGAAAGTAGTCATGCTTGGAGAGGTGAAAAGTCACTCTCAGATTCTTATTTTGGAGGAGGAGGGAGTGTCATGCAGTTTTCTCCCTCTTTTATTCGTATTCATTCTCTGTCTCTCTCTGCTGACCTGCTTTTTCTTCCTGGGACTCTGCTTTCCTTCTGGTAATTACATTTCTGTGCAATGTCAGGGCCATACCTGCACCTGACACCTCATTTAGAGGAAGAAAGGAGGTGAGTGCACAGGCCCGCCAGTGATGCTGGGAGCAGACGGAGGCTATGCTGCAGCCTGTGGAGAGGCAGTAGCTTTCTTTCTGAGGAGGCTACATTTTGAAGTTTTGAAAAACCTGCACGATGCTAGCTTGAACTGAGTTGCAGAATGAGTCAAACAAGGACCTGCTGAAAATTGGACGACTAAGGTGACAGCAGACAAATGGAAAGTGGGTTTTTAAAAGGTGTTTTGTTGTGGCAGATTGAAGTCTGGAAAATGAATTTTTGACTTTCATTCTAAGCTAGCATTTTCTCTTTCTATAAAAAGGATATGTAAGTACTTCAGCTTCTGTGTGGTGGTTGATGAGTGGACATACTTTCCCTGCAGAACTGCCTAAGGTGATTGGGCCACAGGAAGCTTGCAGCTCTTGTTATTTATGACTTCAAATTTCAGTGTTGAGTGAGTAACAGTGTCCACGAGGAGTAGCCTCATTTGGAGGAGGGGGAGTTAGTATCATTCTTTGATTAAAGAAACTTAGAGAATTTTTCTGCCCACATGGTAATGTTGGAAATCAGCTCATCCTGTCTGACCAGTGTGTTGAGTTTCTCATCATATCGTACTATATGTAACTTGATGAGCTGGTGGGGAACAGTAAGACCTTAATTATCCCATGGGGGATTTTATTTTACTTTTTTAACTTAAATTTAACTAATTAACATATAGTGTATTATTGGTTTCAGAGATAGAAGTCAGTGATCCATCAGCCTTATATAACACTCAGTGTTCATTACACCATGTGCCCTCCTTAATGCCCATCACCTAGTTCCCCAACCCCTTTCCACCCCTCCCCTTAGTAAGTTTCATTCATTGTTAGCTTGCTTTCAAAATGACTACATTTAATGAGCTCCAAGTATTTGAGGGTGCAGTTTTTAAACACTACTCTGAGTTAAATTTAACTCTTACTAAAGTATAAAGACACATTCTTTTTGAAGTATATTTGGGATATTCGCCGTTAAATTGGGAAACTAAATTTATACCTTTTTAGCAGTAAAACCTTGTAGAGAGGGAAAGATTCTATACATAATTGTTAATACATCAACTCTCAAATTTTTGGTCTTATGACCTATACTTTTAAAAATTATTAAGAACTTCAGAGAGCTTTCGTTTATATGGGTTATATCTTGATATTTACTCTATTAGAAATTATTTTAAAATAACAATTTAAGTGGTAATACCTCTAAATAATGAGTCCATTGCATGATAACATAAAGTAACCTATATTTTCCAAGACAAAAAAAATTAATGCAAACAGGCATTGTTTTGATATTTTTGTCAGCATATTATGCATCTGGCTTAATGAAAGACACTTGGGTTCTTTAATCTGCTTCTGCATTCAATGTTTTGATATATCTCACATCATGTAGTCTCTGGGACACTTTACAATGATGAGAGAGATAAAAATTAAGCATGTAATCTCTTAACACAAATAGTTTGGGTCCTGTGGAACCCCTGAAAAGGGCCTAAGGACCCCCAGAGGTGTCTTCGCTGTCATTTGAGAAACCCTGTTCTAATCAGATCCTACTTATTTAATTTTTAAATAAGGACTGCCTTTCTACTTAGCTACAAAAACACACTTTTTTTTCTTACTTCAGCAGCTATTACCTCCTGAATGTCACATTCATGTTTGAACACCATTAGGTAGGCTGGTTTGGTTCATTTTATCAAATAAATGTGTGGGGTACCCTACTTAGGATAATATTTAAAAATAAATCCATGCCCTCTAACAATGCTGGTTGCTTGTGTGAATGCTCATGGAAGACTGTCAGTGATCAGTTTTTTTTAACTGTTGATTTTGGACAATGCTTTTGCTGTAATAAAAAAAATTGCTGCATCCTGTCCCATTTTTCAATCTTGTTCTGTTTACTCCATTTAACTTTTATAATTTCATGTATTAAAGGTTCCTCTGGCCTTTTTTGTGTAATGTCTGATCACATAGAACTGTAGTTGGGGTTCAGTAAGCACTGTGTGCACCTCTCCTTGATTTGACTCTAGGGGATTCTTTGAAAAATCTTCATAGCCTCTGGTTTTATGATTTCTACATCAGGTACATATTGAACTGCACTATTTGTACATAACAAGATTTTTCCAGGAGATGTATTTTGCTCTGTCCTTTATAATAGTCAGTAGTAAGCACAGATAGTTACTCAGCACTTGAAACATCACTAGTGCAACTGAGGAACTGAGTTTTTTAATTTTAATTTACTTTTAAATAGCTACATGGGGCTCATGTCCCTTTTACTGGGCATTGTGGCCCCAAGGGTGTCTGGCAGCTTCCTTTTAATGACTCACACATGGCTCATTCTTGACCTCAGTTTTTTGCAGGCTCATGCATTAGTTTTTAGAAGAGTGTTTGGTGTATTTCGTCAGTTTTAGCAGTGTTGTGGCAGGTAGGTTTTACTCTCTGTAGACTGCCTTATCACTGGAGAGGGAATTAGTGGGAATGTTGGAGCTGAGGAAATGGAGACTGTTGATGTTGGCTACTTTTATGAGATTTCGAGATGCTTCTAGGCAAGGTTTAAGGGGAAAACAAGGTTAAGGGAAGGATTTTTAGGTTGGGGAGGCTTGAACAGATTTCTCAGCAGGAAGAAGAATCTTAGAGGAAATTGAATGTAAAAGGAAATGGGAGTTCAAAAAAATTCTTGGGAGGGTGTGTGCTCTGGTAAGTGCTGTGAAATGTGTAAGCCTGATGATTCACAGACAAGTACCCTGGGGCAAATGATACATTATATGTTAATTTAAAAAAAAATTTTTTTTTAAATCTTGATAGAGGCAGGAAAGGATCCAGAGTGCAGGTAGGAAGGTGGAAAGCCAATCTCTATGAATTTGAAGGGAAAATACTTCAAAAAAAACTTCAAAAAGTATTTGAATTTTTCTTGAAGCAAAAGTCCCATAATGTTACCCATTTTAAAGTGGATGACGCAGTGGCTTTTAGTTCAACCACAGTGTTGTGCTCCCATTGCTTCTAATTCCAGAACATTGAACACCCCGTAAGGAGACCCTGAGCCCATTAGAGGTCACTCTGTTCTCTCTGCCCCCACAGCCTCTAGGCAACCACTAATCTTTCTATCTTGATGAATTTGCCTCTTCTGCACATTTCATGTAAGTAGAATTATACAGCATATGTAACCTTTTGTATTTGGCCTCTTTCGTTTAACATAATGTTTTCAAGGTTCATCCAGGTAGTAGCAGGTAAAAAATGACAATTCATCTTGACATCCCGAATCTCAGCAAAATCAACAGTTCCTCCAGGTGGAGTTCCCTAGGATTAAGACTCCACAGAGGTGGATGCAGCCTCAAGAGTATTTTTGGAATGGCTGACTGTGAGGTCCATTCTGAGCAGGGAAATGCACTCGCAGGGGGCCAGAGCTGGGAGGGTAGGGATCAGAGGTCTGAATCTGGTGATGCTATAATCACCAGGAGCAAAATGACTTGCCTTGGGGGAAATGGGGAGGAGGAGTGGATGGGAAGGAACTTGCTTTAAAGGGGGAGGAATGAAATTTACCCTATATTCGAGTGGAGTAAATTTGGGGTCCCAAGTTAGAGAATGGATGTGGAAACAGGGGCCCATCTAAAGTGGGGGGGATCTCTTGTGTGCATAAGTCAGGGTCACCCAGAACCACTTGCTACAGTGAGCAGGTGGGCAGACCCAAGTTTCTGAGGAGGCCCATGAAGTGGAAGGCTCTGTAATTGTGGCCTGCTGTGTAATGATGCAGCACTGCTGCTCTGAGGGCTGCTCCCTCAGTTGGAAGCTCTGTGAGGTGGGAAGCAGACCTGGAGTTTCTTTCTGCTTCTTTGAAGTTGAGTCAGCCATTCTGGTTGGTGGTGAGATTAGTGATGGAGTCCAGCGGTGCTGACAGCAAGGCCACTGCAGGGCCCGGCTGTCTTCTGACTGTCTCCAGACTAAAGTTTTAAGGACTTCCTGGCTTTCAGAGTCTTCCCCTCTTCCCTGTGTTGTCCCCAGTGTGCTCTCCAGCCTCAAACCCAGCGCACCACCCGTGCCACAGACAGATCACAGGTACCCCTGTGTGCCACACACTGAGCTCATGGTACCTGGTATACCAGACTGGGCCCAGCCCTCGAGGACATACATACCAAGAAGGTGTTAATTTGTGTTTGGGGTGTGAGTGGAGAGTAAACTGAAAGTCCTAACCTACCTAGACTTGGGCTTTGCGGGAGGAGTCAGGGAAGAGTTCTCTGGAGCGGCCAATCTGTTATAGGAAGGTTGCGGCATAAAGGGAAGCCGGAAGTGGGACAGGTGGACGAGGGCACATCCGTGCGTAGGATCTGCTGGAGTAAAGGTTGCAGCGGAGAGGGGGGAAGGAAGTGAGTGTGGTTGTGGGGGCAGAACACTGGAGGGGAAAGCAGAAGCTGAGCTCAAAGCTGGCGCGAGCTGGTGCATGAAGAGGGCACGAAGCAAAGGGAGGGAGTGTAGATTGTGTCCAGGATTAAGGGATGCAGTTGAGATGCTTCAGACAGGAGTGGCCTGATCAAATTTGGTGTCTTAAAAATACTCTGGTGCAGTGTGGGCATGGATGGGAGGGGACAGGAGTGGATGCCTGGAAGTCTGCTGTCTGGAATTGTGGTACAGATGGGAAGAGGATGTTGACAAGGAACGCGGGGGGTGGCATCAACAGGGGAGGAGGAGACTGAAGCGCTCTGGTACCCTGAGCCTTCTTCCTAGTCTGCCCTTCATGCCCCTATGCCTCGTTCCGTCCTGTGCCTTCAGCGGGAGCTATCCATCCACACTCCGCCTCCCGGGCCTACTGCCTTGAACAGTCCTTAATAATCTGGTCACATGCCACTTGTGTGAGGCCTTCCCTGGTGTCCTGTTGGGAAGCAGTCCATTTAACAAGTGTTTGTAGGACATTCACATGTTTTACAGTGCTTCAACTCCTTGCTGACTTGATTTTCTAGCAAAGGTAGTGTTCCCACCTGCAGGTCAGCTATGGGGGTTGCATGATGTAGTTGAGGTAAAATTAGAGATGTTCCTCAGGCTCACCCAGTATCGTAGTTCTTCCTAGAGTATGGCACCCCACTTCTCTCTCCGTGCCTTCGTATTTGGAATACCCTTCCCTCGTTCCTTGGTCTACCCACACCTACTAATTTTGTTGCGTCAGGCCAAGCCACTGCTCTGGGGAAGCCTCCTGATGGCCCAGCCCCAGATCTCTGCTTCCTCACCATAGCCCTCAAACCTTTGGCCCTCCTCTTACCTGGTGCTTTTGTGGTGTTAACTTTCCATGTGTATGTGATTCCAGTTACATTAGATAATTACACTCTTAAGGTCCATTCCATCCAAGAGAGTGCCTGAAAATAATTGGCATGCATAAGTATCTACACATGGCTTATAATCTTTATAAATTTCCACAAGGGGTAGATAAGATATAGGTACTTTAAAAAGAAAAGAAAACAGCCTTTGGTTATAAATATCATACATTTGGTTTATGACACGGTAAGGGGTAACAACCTAGAATGTGTGTTTCAGATGGAAGAATAATGTCCAGATGATTCTACTTTGCTTTGTCTTTCCATCAATTGTTTTGTGTTTGGGTAGGACATCTAAACACGTGAGAAGCTAGTCAGTAGTAAATTGGGAAACAAATGGCATTTTGGAAGAGAAGTTGTACACTGGCCTTTCTGAAAGAACTTAACCGTGGGATGGGATTTTTACGTTAGAAAGTAGGCCTGGAGGGTGGGGCAAAGTCAGGAGACTTGGTTTAGCACAGTGTTTTCCTACCTTTTCTCAGTCTGTGTGTAATAGTGTTATTGATGTCTGAAAAAAGTCCTTGGCCTTAAGTTAATTTGTACCCCCAGAGGGTTGGGGGGGGTATTTATGCAGGCCTTTTCTAGTGTTTGCATATCTCTGGAAGTTCTTCCATATGTCAAACCTCAGGTTAATGCTTCTTTTTTATCTTCTTTGGACATAAATTTTGACGTTTTGTTTTGTTTTTATGAAAGCTCATCCCTCAACTTTTTGTCTTGCCAAAGCCTAGTTATTTCAAACTCATTCCCACAGGTCTGGTTTTCTTTTTTAATCTTTTAACTGTACATACCCATTTTTTTAATGTGTATTTTAATAACATAAGTTTGGGTAATTGATATCTAGAGATAAAATATATCTATAATCTTTTCATATGCCTGCACATCCACATTTTAAAGGGATATGGGAAAAGCTCATTATTCATCCTGGCTCTAGAAACTGGCAAGTGCTAAACATGATGGACACATTTCTCATTCCCTATCATGTTATCCTCCTGAGCACCCTTAACAGAAGTTTTCACCTACTTTTTTTTTTAGTCCCAGCATGGCTGAAATCACATTATCATTATTATTTGCAGGCACAGACTCAGTGATAGATAGTATGCAAAGAACGCTGATATGTGAGCCTCCATTTCCTTTTCTGTAAAGTGAGAAAAATAACCCTTTACAAGGTTAATGAGAAGATTAAATGGTGCATGTGAAGTGCATGGTAGCCTGCTTAGCAGTACTGTTTGGTGTTAGTTACAATTATTACCATTGTCATGTTTTCTGTTTTTAATAATGTTATCGTCCTGAAGCCAGGGACTCTCTAAAGGAAGAATATTATGGTTTCATAATGAAATCCTCTTAACTCATTAGTGAGGCGTTACAATCTATATTGATGGGAGATTTGTTTGATGCTGGGACAAATGAGGCCAGAGTTAATGCCATTTCATCCTATTAGACCTTGGATAGCTTATCCTAGTGTCTGCCCAACATTTTGCTGATTAAGTTTTCCTTTCATTGTGATTTCATTCTTGGATAGTGTGCCACTTGTCATCATGAGGATTTTTGTGACCCAAGTAGGAGCTGATTCATTCTCAATTGAAACCGTTGCGTCCTATGCCACTTATTTATTCTGGATGTGGTGACTGAGTGAAAAGTCCAGCAAGAGGACTCTTTGGGGTTTCTCATTTAGGTCCTGTGAAATGCGTATGAAATTTCTCTGTGAGCAAGTCAGAATATTTTTCTGACTGCTCACTCAGTGCCTCTACATGGGATTAAAAAAATCAGGCTGTTTTATGATGCTTTGTTGACAAAACTAGTAATGACATAAACTGAATTTGACTGACTCTGCTACTGATTAGCAGAAATGGCCTATCTTCTGCAAAATGTTGTGTACACAGTTAAAAAAAAAAACACCAACTAGGAGTCTTCAATTTTCAAGTTGTTAAATACATAGAACATTTGGGGTGTTTGGAGGTTTGGATTTTTTTAAACATTTAGTCATTTTAAAGCTAATTTTATGAGCCTATCTTACTAGAATCAAATTTACTGTTTTACAAGGGTTCCCTTTGGGTTAGTAGATTCAGTTTAAAAAAAAAAAATACTCCATGTCCCTGAACAAAATAGACAACAAACGCTTTAACTATGCTGTTTAAAATCCACACTTGTTCTCAAAGATCACTGTTGTTTATGTAAGATGGAATGCTTCTCCGAGAGGTTTTACAGATTGGTAACTAAACTTAGTTTCTTGATTTGAAGGGAAATTTTTGTGGCATGCAGACAATTCCACTTACTAATAACCTGAAATAAAGATTCCTAATATAAGTGACCTCTTAATACATATCAGCTTATTATATTCACAAATTAATCCTTTAGAAGTGGAGGATACACAGTATTGATTATTCCTTTTTCTTTTCTGAGCATTATCCAGAAACAGCTCTTTATTTATCCAGATTTTCAGTGTGTAATTTAGTGTTTATTTTGCCATTGGGATTTCTGTAGGATTTATATTTTTGATATATACACAGAGTATTTTATATTAGACTAAATTAGGGGGGAAAATCTTTTTTCCTTGAGATTTACCTAGTCCTGGCCAGGATGCAGTTATATAGGCTGCTCCTGTAGATGATACTGTTGGGAATGTTATAGGTAAAAATGTTTTAGAAATTTTGCAATATATGTTGACCCTTCAACCTAATTGGCTAGTTTTCTGGGAATCTCACCCAAGGAAATAACATAGAGCTAAAGTTTTACGTGCAAAGATGTTCATTGCAGTATTATTTAAGAATAGTAAAAATTGGAAACAGATTAAATGACTGATAATAGGGGGAATAATTAAAGCATTTATATAAAAATTTGAGAACTCAGATTTCTGAAGGATATGATTGCTACAGTGTCAAAATGCAGGAATGCAAGTGTGCTTTTTTAAAGCATAGAAAAAAATAGATTCATATTTTAAATATTTGTATGTTTATTATGGAATATTAGCATGGCTCCAGGCTAAATGCTCTACAGGAACGATCTCATCTGAAGGTATTATTTTTAGTCTCATTTGAAGGGAATAGGCCAGGTGAAGAGAGTAAGGCTGTCAGAAGTCAACTTGTCCACCATCACTCTGCTAGTAAATGGTGGAAGGGGAACATGGATTCTGCCACATTCTTAGTTGCTTTTTGTTTTTACTTTAAAATGATACAAAAAAACATGACAGATCTTTCTGCAGTAAACAACCTTTTTTTACTTTTACTGTAACATTGGGGAGAGAGGGGGGCACAGTTGGTTAAGCAGCTACCAGAGTCCCAGAGTCCTGGGATCGAGCCCCATGTTGAGCTCCTTGCTCAGCAGAGAGCCTGCTTCTCCCTCTCCCTCTGCCTGCCACTCTGCTTACATGTACTCTCTCTCTCTCTCTCTGTCAAATAAATAAATAAAATATTAAAAAAAAAAATGGGGAGGGAGTAGGTGTGGTTCTTGAAAGAGCAAGCTCTGGAGTCCCTCTGTCTGCTAGTGGGGTGACCTTGGATAAATGACTCTGCCCTCTGCCTCAGTGAACTCCTCTGTGCAGAGGAGAGGAATGATACAATTGAGATGAGCCTTGTGAATTTATAGCAGAAAACTACTGACACATAGTGGGGACTGAGTGCTGGTTGCTATTGTTTTTGTTGTTGTTGTTAGTTGCTATTTTTATAATCATTATGATCTTCAAAGAAATGGACTTAAAAAAGAAATGGACTTGAAAATAAGAAAAAAAATCATTTGAAATGGTGGGCTGGTTAGGTTGTCCATGGTTGTTAGCTTCTCTTGGACGTTTTT
>CM053608.1:85394050-85414246 GCA_028646535.1 Procyon lotor | reverse complement strand
GCGCCTGGGTGGCTCAGTGGGTTAAAGCCTCTGCCTTCGGCTCAGGTCATGATCTCAGGGTCCTGGGATCGAGCCCCACATCGGGTTCTCTGCTCGGCAGGGAGCCTGCTTCCTCCTCTCTCTCCTCCTGCCTCTCTGCCTACTTGTGATCTCTCTCCTCTCTTTCAAATAAATAAATAAAATCTTTAAAAAAAAAAAATTTAAGCACAGTTACTATATCCCAGCTATTTCTCTCCTAGGTATATAAGCAAAAGAAGACACACATCCACACAAAAATATATACATGAATGTTCATAGCAGCATTATTCATAGTAGCCAAAGGTGGAAACAATCCTAATGTCCATCAATTGATGAACTAATAAACAAAATGTGATATATCCATACAATGGAATATTCAGCCATAAAAAAGAATGAAGTACCGATACATGCTATAATACGGATGAACCTTGAAAACATTATTCTAAGTAAAGTAAGGCAGATACAAAAACCACATCTTGCATGATTCAATGTATTTAAAATGTCCAGAATAGGCAAATTCATAAAGACCAAAATATTAGTGATTGCCAGCGGATGGGAGAAAGGAGGGGAAAGGGGAAATTGCTAATAGGTATGGGATGTCTATCTGAGATAACCAAAATGTTCTAGAATTAGTGGTGATAGCTGCACATCAAATGACTGTACTAAGAAGCATTGAACTGTACACTTTAAAGTGAATTTTATGTTATAGGAATTGTATTTTATTTAAAATATTAAAAATTAGTGGAGGAGACAATGCAAAACACAGCTGTTACATTCCTTCTACTGTTTCTAACCAGTTAAAAGCATAGTTTGAGAGTCATAGCTTCTTTCTTCTACTACTCATTCCCCTGACCCTGTATCAGGACTTCAGGTGAGTGAGTTTCTTTACCCCACAGGGTATTTTGGACTGAATGTTTGTGTTTCTCTCCCCCACCCACGGCAAAGTTCATATGTTGAAATTCGAACTTCCAAGGTGATAGTATTAAGAGATAGAGTCTTTAGGTGGTGATTAGGTCATAAGGGGCCACACTGTCACTTATGGAATCGGTACCCAAACAAAGGAAGCCCTAGAGATTTCTCATCTCTTCCATTATGTAAGGACGCTGAAAGCAAAAAGACACCATGTATGAACCAGGAAGTGGGCTCTTATCAGATACCAGATCTGCTGGCCTACAGAGCTGTGAGACAAAAATGTTTGTTGTTTATAAGACACCTAGTTTATGGTATTTTGTTATAGCAACCCAAACAGACTAAGATATAGTCTCAACCTCATTCCTTAAGTATTTTAGTCTTTGTGGGTTTTATCCTGATTGATTGCTGAAGTGAATCCCCTGGGTTTCAAATATATTCTCCTTGCCTTCACTGTGTAGCAGTGACCCATTTTCTCATTATTAATTGATATTTGTCACTCCAGCCAGTAGAGTCACCTTTTTATAGGTCTCTTTGAAAACAAGGCAAAGTCAGGCTCAACTTCCAAGAGCCCCCATTTTAGTAATAAATAGGTACAGAGAATTTAAGTGAATATTATGTAGAAATCAAGCCTAGACCTTGAATGAAAATCTGTATATTGGTTGAAAGTTACTGTTGATCCAACTTATTCATCTGATGTTTTGAAAATTCCAGTGATTATTTCTGCAATGGATAAAACTATTATATAGTATTTTGTTATCTATTTTTTAAAATCAGTTTGTGGTTCACTCAGTGAACTATTTATCCAAAAAAAAGTGGGGTCAGGGGAGCCAAAAATGGCCAAAGAGTAAGTCTCAGTTTTCAATTTAACAAGTCAGCCTGTCTTACCTGGAAAAGCAATCCTCCTTTGGTAACCTGGGTCTCCAAATCACTGTATTCAAGGTTATGGGGATAAAAAAGGAATATTCCAAAAATGAGTCGTAAAGAATAATGAGAGGGGGGCGCCTGGGTGCCTCAGTGAGTTAAAGCCTCTGCCTTCCGCCCAGGTCGTGATCTCAGGGTCCCGAGATTGAGCCCCGCACTGGGCTCTTTGCTCAGGAGGGACCTCCTTCCCCCTCTCTTTCTGCCTGTGTCAGCCTACTTGTGATCTATGTCAGATAAATAAATAAAAATCTCAAAAAAAAAAAAAAAGAATAATTAGAGGCCATTCTCACCTCTGCCCTCTGATTGTTGGACCCCTGGATCCTGACTATAAGGCAGATAGCACCACAGCATGGTCCCTATGTGAAGGCATATACTACATTCTCTGGAAAAGCACTTCAGCTTTCAGTAGATTTTTCTACCATTTTTTCAAGCTAGCTGCTTCTGGGTGATGGGGCATGTGGTAAGACCAACAAATTCTGAGAGCGTGAGTCCTTTGTTGCAACATCTTTGCCAAATGTGACTCTGGTCAGGGTCAATACCAAATGGAATCCCAGGCTAAACGATAAAAACCTTCTTCCAGTCAACAAATTCTAGAAACAGCATTGTGAGAAGGGAAAGCAAATCTACAACTTGAATATGTATTTGTCTGTTAAGAACAAATTAATGCCTCCTTCATGATAAAAGGGATCTCATGTAGTCAACCTGCCACGAGGTACTTGGCTGATACCCCCAGGGAATGGTGCCCCATTAGGAGTCACCCATGGTTTCTGCTATTGATAGGTTGAGCATTCAAACTGTGAGCACTTGGTGTTATATGCAACTAGTGAATCATTGAACACTACATCAAAAACTAATATACTATACTATAACTATAGTATATAATACTATAGTATTAGTATTAGTATAGTATTAGTATTATATACTATGTATAGTATGTATTAGTATAGTATAGTATAGTATAATATGTATATACTATAGTATAGTATAGTATATATAATACTATACTATAGTACTATAGTATAGTTCAGTGAATAACTGGACATGATAAAAAAAAATTACACTAAATGTAAGTTGAAAAAAAAAAACAAACCTGTGTTGACAACCAGATCACCTGGGTAAGGGCAAATCCCTGCTGCTGAGGATATATTGCACTATGTTCTATTAAGCAAGGAAAGAAAAATGTTGACAGAAACTGATCATCTTGTTCCTAAATTTCTAAGAAACTCTTCTGCAATGCATGACCTTTGTTGAGCGTTCACACGGGTCAAAAATATTTTCACATTCTGTGGCCATTCAATCTTCATACTTCACCCCCCACCACATTTCTTTGTCCTTAACTTTCCAGTCTTGTTCTCCTCCCCATAAGGAGATCAGTGCATTAGTTACTGCCTATAAATTAGGATTGATCCATACATCAGGCCATTTCTCCTTTCATGCAAAGCAGACAGCCAGACGTGGACAATCCATCTGATATTCTACCCACTGAGAAAACTTCCCTTCGCCACACTTTCTGAGCCATCTCTAAGTAAGGCTGAGAAGCAGTGGCCAGCTTGCTGGTACCAGCGTACCATAGGCAATAGATCCGTAGGGCAGGCCTGTGCCTTTTCCTCCTCTGTTTATAGGGAATCCCCACATGGCCTGTAGTACACGTTGAATGAGATATAGCAACGCATTAACCACAGGCACCACAGGAGTCTGAGATGCCTGATCATGCAGTTACTTGTGTCTGCCAGATCTCCTTAGCGTGGTCTTGGATATTCCATTCCCATTTAACATTGGAATGCAGCTGCATGTGACTGATTTTATGATTTTTGTGGGTCTGACAACATCCAGTTGAGGATGGGTCATTTGGGACAGAGTTGATTAGTATGCCATAATTAGACATGCATTCAGTCATTACCAGGACCCAGTAATAATCCAGGAGTTGCTTTTCAAAGAGGGAATAGTTGTCAGAAGAGGAGAACATGACCTTATTCTGAAATCCTAGGAATCTGGGTTGTGATTCTTTTACTGGGTCTTACCAGAGACTCCACAAAGCATTTCCATCTATCCCAGAGGCCACTGGGTCCGCTGGTTGTAAGATGTAAGTGGAAGAGCATTTTGTATCACTGCCTTGACTTGATGGAGTCTTTTCACTGGGTATCACCTACAACTGACCCAGCACGTGGATCAGAGCGTCATGCTGAAATGTTGTATATGTTGCCTCCAAAATCAGAAGAAGCCCACCAAATACTGTGCCTCTTTTTTCATAGTACAAGGCACAAAGTGAAGAAACTTCTCTATCACTCTTGGGGGTAGGGGGCTATCCAAACATGCCCAAGTCCCCTGGATTTCCATAGAAACATCCCCCACTGTGGCCAAACCCCTTGCTAGGTTTATGTCCCATCCTCTCACGTCCATGCTTTCTACTGTGGCAAATAGAGTCCTGGCTACTTCTCACTTACCAGGTCCAGTTAACATAACTTTATTAATACAGAACAATGTCACATCCTGTGAGATATCCAGATGATCGAGTTCCCTCTCCCCAATGTTGTGACAGAAACAGAATTGACTTAAGATACTAATCTCCCTGCTTCATGAAGGCAAACAGCTTTTGTTATCTTTGCTGATAGCAATGAACAAAAAAAATCTATGATAAATCAATAGCAGAATTCTAGTAGAGGGTAGTGAGGGGCTGCATTAATTTGTGCCAGTTAGGATACTATATCCAGATCCTCAGCTGAGCTTTGCACTACTTCCAAATAAATTTGAAACAATATACATTCTCCAAGATGCTCTGGTTTTTGCATGGTCCAAACAGGTGAGTTAAATGGAGATATGGTAGGAATTACCCATTCTGTGTTAAGTCTTTGAATGAGTCATTAATGTCTATAATTCCCCCCAGAGGTGTGGTACTGCTTTTTGTTTACTGTCTAGGATTGGAAGTCAGGTGAGGGCAGTACTGAGGGCTCCTATTTGACCTCTTACTATCTAATGTCATTTCATGGGTCAGGGAGCCAGTATGAGGGTTCATCAATTTGCAGAGTGTATCTGTTATCACAACCATCTGGGGTAAGGGAAATGAGCACAGATGGGTCCAAGATCCACTTTGCAACAGAATTGGAACAAGACTTCATCGACTACCTAAATTCTGTAAGTCCTTTCTCAAAAGAGGAACCTACAGTGTCATTTGGGGGTCTCTAGAAATTAGCGTTGTATTAGAACCAGTATCTGGTAACTCCAGGGAGGTCTGGGTATAAAGTTTTTCTATTGCATAGTCACCCTGTTACATGAGCACAGGTTCCTCTAAGGAAGGTTTGTGGCCACACTGCAGCATCTTTCCTCAACAGGTCTGACCTCTTTCTCAATCAATGGGCTCCAAGCTTATGTACTATCTTAGATTTGGAAACCAAACAGGACACCAGGTCACCCATCTTTCCAAAGCTATGCACTCAAACACTAAACCAGATGCAAGGGCTTAACAGGATAACTATATCCCAATGAGAATCACAGATAACCCCGATAGAGCAGTCATAACTAGTGTTCCCCTCAACTTGTTTGATAATAACAATCATTTGGAGTGTTTGTTAAAAATCCAGTTTGCCAGGCCTCTTCCCTAGAGATTCTGTTTCAGTAGGTCATGAAAAGTAAGCAATGTGCCCAGGTCAGGTGAGCAGTAAATGGCAGAGCCAAGACTCTGATTCCAAAGTCCTGCTGTTACACCTTACACACAATTACTAATTATATATATTTGGGCAAGTCACTTAACAACTGTCCTTTACAGAGGACTTTACAGTTTATGAAACAATTTCACACTATGATTTAATTCTTACGTTCCTGTGAAGTTGATAAAATTACCCCAAAGTATAAAGGCTGAGAAAGTCAAGTGGTTGGCTAAGGCAGGGTTACATATTTAAATGCCTCTGAAGACCAGGCAGTTTCATCCATTTTTTTTAAAATCACTGATTCATTCATCTCTTTAACAAGTAAGCATTTACTCTTTTATCCATTTAAGATTTATTGAGTATTGATGACGAGGGATGCAGTAGTGAATGTATAAAATCCTTGCCTTCATGGAGGTCACAAAGAGGAAAATAACAAGCTCATATAGAACAAATGAGTAAGATAATTTTAGAAGATGAGAAGTACTATGAAAGCAATAAAACATTTCTCTTGAGTGGAGGTGGGAGGCACTTTGCCTAAGATAGCTTCTAGCCTACATGTGTCTATTAAGCATTTGAAATATGGCTACTCCACATTGAGATATGTCATAAGAATAAAATACACACTGGATTTTAAAGACTTAGTACAAAAAAAGAATGTATAATATCCCAATCATAATTTATATATTACAAGTTGACATGATATTTTAAACATACTGGATGAAATAAAATATATTATTAAGATCAATTTCACCTGGTTCTTTTTACTTTTTTTTAATGTGATGTAAAATTACATGTGTGGCTCATATTTGTGACTATCATATGTCCTTTGAATGCTGATTCAGATGGACCAGGGAAAGCCTTTCAGAAGCAGCGATCTCGGTGTTGAGAGAGTAGCCCTAAGAAGATCTGAGAGAGGGAGTTCCCCAGGAAGAGGGAACTGTGGGGGAAATTCACCTAAAATGGACTGTGACTCTTGACCTTGGGAAACAATAGGGAGTGGTGCAATACAAGAGTGGTTCCCACCCAAATCATTCAAATCCCAAATGTTTAAACACTCTGAAGAATAAGAAATGAGTACCTGAGTTGTTTTCTACCTTGGTCACCCTGCCTTTAGATCCTACTCTTCCCTACCCTTAAATGAAGTAAAAGTACCCTACATGGGAGAGACAGATCGGCCTTGTCAATTCAACCAGCTCAGCTGAGCAGCGGGCAGCAGTCAGCCCTCCCTCCAATCCAATCACACAGCCAGAAAATACTAGGAGAATTTTTCTTCTGATTTCAAATCTCATATTCCTTCCACTTAGCCTATTTGGGGCAACAGATCCCTTTGAGAATGTGATGAAAACTGTGGGCCAGGTCTCCCTCCATTACTACCACCGCAATTTGCCCACATTAATACGACCTATAATTTAAGGGGTTCAGAGGTCCTCCTCCAAAGTCCACCCATAAACCCCAGACTGAGCTCTGTGGTATAGATATCTGGCTCCCTTCTATGCACCAAACTACAACATGGACATAATGACATTAGTTCCCTTTATGTCACTGAAATACTGTGAGGACCTAACAAGATACTGTTAGTGAAACTGTACTCTGAATATAGGGTATTACTGTCACATTCAGCCAGGATTTAAGGGCCCATAATGGTAGCGCTAATGCCTTGCAGGGATTTTTTTTTTTTAACTGAAGGTCTAATTAGAGATTTACCAAGAAATGGAAGAGTGCAAGTAATTTTCAAATGTTATAAGAAATTTGGAGGAATCTCTTCTAGATTAGTGTTTCTCAATACTGCTTATATCTTAGAATCACTAAGAGAACTTTTTAAAAATTCTGATGAAACAGTACAACCCCTGAGAAGGGAATAAGTAATTTCTAGAAAATTTGCATGTGGCTTCTGACCCACGAACACTGGAAGTTCCAGGACTCAATTTCAAAGATGTGATGGTAAGTTTTGAAAAGAAGGTGAGTACAAGGTTATTATTGGGGCAATATTTCCAATAGCAAAAGCCTAGAAACAGCCCAAATGCTGAGATAGAAAAGATTAATATGCCTAAGACTGAACCTCTGCAGGCTAGTTTTCCAGAAAACTAGTGGGCCTCCTGTGAATCTCCCTGGAAATCTTTTTGGCCCTGTGCTTCAGATGATCAATTCTAGTAGGCTTAAATCTCAGCACTGCCCCCACCCCATGTGAATGATGCCAGGGTCAGGGCTGGAACTCAATCTTGAACCCTTCTGTGGAAAATCCTGCCCTCTGATCACTGTGGGAGGATTGGTGATTCTCCCAACCTGAAAAACTGATTTGTCAGGATCAGACCAGGAACTAGGACATGTCTCACTATATTGCAGTGGCATCCAGTCCTGATGACAGAGGAAGGGTCAGTGCTTCCTCCATCTTTTAGCTTAAATGTTCCATAGCACAGAAAGGAACTCTGGGATTCAGATCCACCAAGGGTAGGCAAGGAGAAACTAATCATGTAAGTTTTTCCTAGTGAGAACTGTGCAAACTGGTCTGATCTGCACACTACTTGATCATTTGCCCATTTTTACACTCAACTGATGCAGTGAGCTGGGCATCTGGCCAGACTGTCATTATAACTTTCTGGAAAATAATTAGCAGATCAGGAATCAAAGTCCAATAAGGGGTAGGACAAATCACCTTTAGGTAGCATGGCCAGCTGTTGGGATGGTTAGTCATTAATTGCACATGGAATTGAAACTCAGCAACATCATCAAACATAGTAACATTTGCATTATAGGAATCCCAGAAAAAGAAGAGAAAAGGGAACAGAGAGCTGAAGGGGCACCTGGGTGATTCAGTCGACTGAGCATCCAACTCTTGATTTTGGCTAGGCCATAATCTCAAGGTCATGAGATTTAGCCCTATGTTGGGCTCCATACCTCCTCCCTCTCCCTTTTCCTCTCCCAGGCACTTATGTGTGCATGTGTGCACATGAGAAGGAAGGAAGGAAGGAAGGGAGGGAGGGAGGGAGGGAGGAAGGAAGGAAGGAAGGAAGGTAGGAAGGGAGGGAGGGAGGGAGGAAAGGAGGAAGGGAGAGAGGGAGGGGAGAGAAAAGAAAAGAAAAGAAAAGAAAAGAAAAGAAAAGAAAAGAAAAGAAAAGAAAAGAAAAGAGGAAATGAAGAAAGAGGAAAGAAAGAGAGAGAGAGAAAGGAAAGAAAGAAAAACTTCCATAATCTGGGGAAGGAAATAGACACCCAGGTCCAGGAATCACAGAGCTCCAAACAAAATGAACCCAAAAAGGCCCACACGAAGACACTTAATAATTAAATGGCAAAAAGTAGTGATAAGGACAAAATTTTATAAAGCAGTAAGAGAAAAGAAAACGGTTACATACATAAGGTCAGCAGATTTTGCAGACCAGAGAAAGTGGCATGATACATTCAAAGTGCTGAAATGTAAAGATCTACAACTGAGAATACTCAATTCAGCAAGGTTATCATTCATAATTGAAGGAGAGATAAAACATAAGATTTCCAAACAAAAAAAGTTAAAAGAGTTTATCACCACTAAACCAATCTTAAAGAAATCTTAGAGGGGATTCTTTAAGTGTTTAAAAAAAAAAATGCTATAAGCAGAAGGAAATTATGAAAGGAAAAAAATTCACTGGTAAAAGCAAACATATAATAAAGACAGATTAATCACTTATAAATCACTCATGGAGGTTAAAACAAAAGTGTAGTAAAATCAATTATTTACACAAAATAGTAAAGGGATATACAAAATGAAAATATGTTAAAAATGATATTATATATATATATAAAATATGAGACAGGGTAAAAATTTACAGCTTTTAGAATGTGCTTGGGTTTAAGTGAACATCAATTTAACATGGACTGCTATACAAATAAGCTGTTATATACCAATGATAACCATAAATTAAAAACCTATAATAGAGAGGCACCTGGATGGCTCATGGTTAATCGTCTTCCTTCAGCTCAGGTCATGATCCCAGGGTCCTGGGATAGAGTCCCATGTTGGGCTCCCTGCTCATTCTCCCTCTCCCTTTGCCCCTCATCCTCACTCACGCTCTCTCTCTCAAATAAATACATCAAATCTTTTTTTAAAAACATATAATAGATACACAAAAACTAAAGGGAAAGGAACCCAAACGTAACAGTAAAGAAAGACATTAAAGAGAAAAGAGCAAAAGAGGTAAAAAAGAACAGAGAACCACAAAAGCAACCATCAACAACTAGCAAATGTCAATAAGTACATGCATATCAATAATTATTTTTAAACGTAAATTGACTAAATGCTCCATTCAAAAGATATAGAGTTATGGAATGGATGAAAAAACAGAGCCTATCTATATGCTGCATACAAGAGACTTACTGTAGACCAAAGACACACACAGACTAAAAGGGAAGGGATGGAAGTGGGGGGAAAAAAAGCTGGGGTACCAATACTTGGACAAAATACACTTTAAAACAAAGACTTCAATAAAAGACAAAGAAGGGCAATCATAATGATAAAGGGATTAATCCAACAAGAGGATATAACAATTTTAAATATCTATGCACTCAACATAGGAACACCAAAGTACGTAAAGAAAAAATTAACAGATATGGAAGGAGCAACTGACAGTAATACAACAATAGTAAGTGACTTTAACACTCCATTTAAAGCAATGGATAGATCATCCAGACAGAAAATCCACAAGGAAACAGTGGTTTTGAATGACACATTAGACCAGACAGATCTTAAAGATACAGAACATTCCATCCAAACACAGCAGCATACACACATTCTTTGCAAGTGTACATGGAACATTCTCTAGGATAGATCATATATTGGGCTTCAAAACAAGTCTCAATAAATTTAAGAAGATTAAAATCATATTATGCATCTTTACTGGTCACAAAAATATGAAATGAGAAATCAATTAAAAGAAAAAAATCTGAGAAAAATGTGGAGGCTAACTTGTTACTAAACAACCAATGAGTCAACCAAGAAACTAAATAGGAAATCAAAAAAATACATGGGGACAAAAGAAATGAAAACACAACGGTCCAAAATCAAAGAACTAATCAAAGTTAGTTCTTTGAGAAAATAAACAAAATTGATAAACCTTTAGCCACACTCATTAAGGAAAAAAAAAAGGATGACAAATAAGTAAAATCAGAAACAAAAGGAGAACTGATATAATAGAAATACAAATTATGAGAAAATATTATGAAAAATTATATGAAAACAAATTGGGTAATCTAGAAGAAATGGATAAATTCCTAGAAACATTAAACTACCATACTAAAACAAGAACAAATAGAAAACCTGAACAGACCCATAACCGGCAAAGAAATTGAAGCAGTCATCAAAAATCTCCCGACAGACAGAAATCCAGGGCCAGATGGCTTCCCAGAAGAATTCCACTAAACATTTAAAGAGTTGTTCACACCTGTTCTCAAACTGTTTCAAAAAATAGAAATGGAAGGAAAATTTCCAAACTCATTCTAGAAGAAACCGTTTTGGTTTTGATTCCAAAAGCAAACATGCCACTCAAAAGAATTATAGGCCCATATCCATGATGAACATGGATGTAAAAATTCTCAAAATACTAACAAGTTGAGTCCAACAATACATTAAAAGAATTATTGAGCACAATCAAGTGGGCTTTATTCCTGGGTTGCAAGTGTGGTTCAATATTCAAAAATCAATGTGATATACCACATTAACAAAAGAAAGGACAAGAACCATATGATCCTGTCAATAGATGAAGAAAAAACATTTGACAAAGTACAGCATCCATTCCTGATAAAAACCCTCAACAAAGTAGGGAGAGAGGAAACATACCTCAACATCATAATAGCCATTGAAATATGAAAGTATGAAATATGAAAGACTCACAACTAGTATCATCCTCAATAGGGTAAAACTGAAAGCTTTACCTCTATGGTCAGGAACAGAGGTGTCCACTCTTACCACTGTAATTTAACATAGTACTAGAAATCCCAGCCTCAGGAATCAGACAACAAAATGAAATAAAAGAATCCAAATTAGCAAGGAAGAAGTCAAACTTTCACTATTTGCAGAAAATCTGATATTGTACATAGAGAACCTACATAGAATATGTAGGACCAAAAAATTGCTAGAACTGACACATGAATTCAACAAGTCACAGAATACAAAATCAATGTACAGAAATTTGTTGCATTTCTAAACACCAATAACGAAGCAGCAGAAAAAGAAATCAAGGAATTGATCCCATTTACAACTGCAACAAAAACCACAAGATACTGAGGAATAAACCTAACCAAGAAAGTAAAAGATCTGTACTCTGAAAACTATAGAACACTTAGAAAAGAAATGAGGACACAAAGAAATGGGAAAACATTCCATGCTCATGGATTGGAAGAAAAAATATTGTTAAAATGTCTATACTACCCAAAGAAATCTAACATTCAATGCAATCCCTATCAAAATGCCACCAGCATTTTTCATAGAACTAGAACAAAAAATCCTAAAATTTGTATGGAACCACAATAGACCCCAAATAGCCAAAGCAATCTTAAAAATGAAAAGTGAAGCTGGAGACATCTCAATCCCAGACAGGAAACCATCAAAGTCCTAGAGAAGAACACAGGCAGCAACCTCTTTGACCTCAATGGTAGCAACTTCTTCCTAAACATGTCTCCTGAGACAAGGAGAACAAAAGCAAAAATAAGCTATTGGGACTTCATTGAGATCAAAGACTACTGCATGGTGAAAGAAACCATCAACAAAACTAAAAGGCAGCCTATAGAATGGGAGACGGTATCTGCAAATGACATATCTGATAAAGGGTTAGTATCCAAAATCAATAAAGAATTTATTAAACTCAACACCCAAAAAACAAACAATCCAGTTAAGAAATGGGCAGGAGACATGAATAGACATTTTTCCAAAGACGACATCCAGATGGCCAACAGACACATGAAAAGATGCTTTATATCACTCATCAGGGAAATATAAACCAAAACCAGAATGAGATAATATCTCACAGCTGTCAGAATGGCTAAAATAACAACTCAGGAAACAATAGATGTTGGCAAGGATGCAGAGAAAGGGGGACCCTCTGATATCGTTTGTGGTAATGCAAACTGGTATAACCACTCTTAAAAACAACATGTAGGTTCCTCAGAAAGTTAAAAATAGAACTACCCTATTACCAAGCAATTGCACTACTAGGTATTTATCCAAAAGATACAAAGTACTGATTTGAAGGGGCACAATCACCCGATGTTTATAGTAGTATTATCAGCAATAGCCAAATCAAGGAAACAGCCTAAATGTCCATCAACTAATAAACAGATAAAGATGTACACACCACCTATATATAGTTCCATATATATATGCACACATACTTATATAATGGAATATTACTCAGCCATGAAAAAGAATGAAATCTTTTCATTTGCAAGGACATGGATGGAACTAGAGTGTATTACGCTAAGTGAAGTAAGTTAAAGAAAAACAAATACTGTATAATTGCACTTATATGTGAAATCTAAAAAAACAAAATAAAGAACAAACAGAAATAGACTCCTAAATACAAAGAACAAACTGGTGGTTGCCAGAGGGGAGGGTGGTGAGGAGAATGGGCAAAGTACATAAAGGGCATTAAGAATTACAAGCTTAGGGGCACCTGCGTGACTCAGTCCTTAAGCGTCTGCCTTCAGCTCAGGTCATGATCCCAGAGTCCTGGGATCGGGCCCTGCATCAGGATCCCTGCTTGGCAGGAAGCCTGCTTCTCCCGCTACCATTCCCTCTGCTTGTGTTCCCTCTCTTGCTGTGTTTCTCTCTGTCGAATAAAAAAAACTCTTTAAAAAAAAAAAAAAAGAATTACAAGCTTACAGTTATACATTAAATAAGTCACAGAGATTAAAAGTACAGCATAGGGAATAGAGTCAATACTATTATAATAACATTGCATTATGACAGATGGTGACTATACTTATCCTGGCAAGCACTGAGTGACACATAGAACTGTCAAATCAATGTATTGTACACTTGCAACTAAAATAACACTGTATGTTAATTATAATTCAAAAAATAAACAATTTTTCAGGGTGTCTGGGTCGCTCCATTGGCTAAGCACTCAACTGATTTGGCTCAGGTAACGATCTCAGGGTCCTGTAATTGAGCCCTACATCAGGCTCTGCATTCAACAAGGACTCTGCTTGGGATTCTCTCCCTCTCCCTTTGTCCCTCCCCCTGCTCATGCTCGCCCCACCCCCCGCCAAGTAAGTAAGTAAGTAAGTAAATAAATAAATACATCTATCTTTTTAAAAAATAAACCATTTTTTAAAAGAGGGGGGAAAATGACCATGCTTTTTTGGGAAACTCCGACTGATCATGAGGTATCATCCTTTTTGAATATTGATTTGACTTAATACATTTTGTTTTTTAACTTAATAAATTTTTACATTTATGTTTATTAGGGACACTAATCTGTAGTTTTCTTGTGATGTCTTTATTAAGATCTGATAGTCTTGTACAGTGAGTTGGGAAATATTCCCTCCTCTTCAATTTTCCAGAAGAGTTTATGTATCATTAGAATTTTATCTTCCTTAACTGTTTAATACAATTCACAGGTGAAGCCATTTGTACAGTGATTTCTTTTTCTCCCAGCTTTGAAGTATAAATGACAAAAATTGTGTGTGTATACACACACACACACGCATATATACATGTATTTTATACATATAAATGTATATGTTTATAAATATACATATACAAGATTATTTATTTAAATATATATGTATGTATTTTTTAACCCAAAATGTGGGAAGGTCCACAAAACAAATGACCAGTTTTCTTTAAAAACATACATTACAAAGAAAAAGAGTGCAGAGGACTGTCTAGATTAAAATAAATGTAGGAGGTACATTAACCAAATGCAATATGTAGACATTGCATGGATCCTAATTAAAACAGATCTACTGCAGGGTACCTGGGTGGCTCAGTTGGTTAAGCAACTGCCTTCGGCTCAGGTCATGATCCTGGAGTCCCGGATCGAGTCCCACATTGGGCAGGCTCCTTGCTCCGCCGGTAGCCTGCTTCTCCCTCTGACTTCTCCCCTCTCATGCACTCTCTCTCTCTTTCAAATAAATAAAATAAAAATAAATCTTTAAAAAAAAAAAAAACAGATCTACTTCAACACAGATATATGTTGAATCTGAGTTATCAGGGAGAACAAAAAGTTGTATATGAGACAATCGGAGAAATGTGACAACTGACTGGATATTTGTTACGATAGGAATTTTATTTATTATTTTAGCTATGTTAAAGATAGTATGCTTTATATATAAATTTAGATATACATATCTAAGTAATCAAAGAGGATATGATATACTTTGGGTGATTTTCTACAAAACAATTAAATAGTAATGAGGAGTGGGACAGGTTATGGAAGAAGTAATATTGGCCATTTGTTGATAATTGTTGAATCTGGGTAATATATATATGGAGGAAAGGCATCATTATAGTATTCTATCTTTATCTTGGTAGATAGTTCCATCTTTAATTTTTCCATAATAAAGTTCTTTTAAAATTCTAATAGTCAAACCTTATGCCAGGGTCTCTTATTCAATTGATCTAGGATGACGCACTGGGATGTTTTTAAAGTTCCAGATAATTCTACAGCATAGCTAGCATTGAGGACTAATATTCAGGCTGAGTTTCTTAAGGACAAGAGCTGTGTCATGGTCCTTTTTATATTCCAAGTAGTACTGAGCACATAGAACAATCTCGGCCATGTTGAATATTTAGTCAAATTATAAGAACAGCATTATGTATTTTTACCTGACATGGGGAAGATGAGGAAAAGACCGAAGAAATATTGCAACCTCAAATGAAGGCCAGATACAATAAACCAAGAACCAGCAGCCTGCATGATGGTCCTTTGTACCAACTTTACCATGCCCTCCTTCTGCCACCCCAACCTCCTCCTCCAACCAAAGGGAAAATTGTCCTCATTTTAGGGGCACTCCACTTATCCTCCAGACAGTCTGGATAAATTGTATGAGACAAGTGTGCCAGGGACAAAAAAAAAAAATCAGAAACAGTTTTATTATGCGAAAAGAAGTTTTTAAAATTATTAACTCTCTCTAGGATCAATGGTACCAGGATCATCAATGAAAATTCACATTTTTAAATAGATTTTATTGATTTATTTGAGAGAGAGAATGAATGAATGGGAGGGAGAGAGAATCTAAAGCAGACTCCCCCTGAGCACAGAGCCCGACGTAGAACTCAGACCCACGACTCCAAGATTATAGTCTGAGCTGAAACCAAGAGTCAGACACTTAACAGACTGAAACACCCAGGCACCCTGAAAATTCACTCTTAACCAGCCAACAGATCTGCCATTTTTGTAGGAGTCAGCTGGAGAGCAAGAATCATGCTGCCAAGTGCAAATCTCAGAGAAGTGCTTGGAGGGAATCAGTATCTCCTTTGCTTTGTGCCTAGGCACTGAGGGCTGCACCTGCCAATGAACACCTTACCAGGACCACTAGATTCAGGCAGCTGATGACCTCTCACCAGGACATCTGGGGCTCGTCCCTTCCTTTTCAGATACTTATTTATATGCAGCTGCTTTCTGAACATCCCATAATACCTCAGACTCTTCCAAAAAAGTGACTTCATCATTTATCATTTTTTTCCTACCAAACCTTCTCTTCCTCTCATAGGCCTCTCATTCGCTCTAGCTCTGATGACGGTACCTCCATACACCTAATCTAGAAACCCATGTTAAGCTTACTACCCCTCTTCCTCAAACTGGACATCTAGGTAACTGGTGGGTCCTGCCAACGCCACGGCCCATATATTTCCTAGCTCCCTGCCTATCTCTGTGTCGTAGTTCAGGTTTTCTACTACAGCAGGTATCTCTTCAAATCCACCTGCCCACTTTAGCAGAATAATCTACCTAAAATGATAATATGTCCATGTTATTCCTAGGCATGGAGCCATCAATGGATCTCCTTCATTCTCTAAATTAAGTCTAAGCTCCTTAACTGGGTATACAAGGCCCTCTATGATCTGGCCTCTGCATACTTACATAGTCTCATCTCTCACCACCCCAGCTGGACATTTTATGTACTAGCGATTTAAAAATATTTGTAAGTCCACACATCCTTTTTCTTGTTCCTGTGCTTTTCCTAGGATTATTCCTCAGCATGGAACGTCTCTTCTTTCTAACCTTAAGTCCTTTTATCAGTCTTCACAACCTTACCCATACCTTCCTCCTCTAAGTCCCAACCAAGTCATCACCTTATAGGACATCTTCACTAACCTGCACACACACACACATATGCATACACACATACCACCCAAGTTAGGTTCTGTGCCCTTCTCGATGCTGCCATTACATCCTGGGTATTTTTCTATCACTACAATTATCAAATGATTCTCCACTCATTTGTTCATATACCTACCTTGTGCCAAGAACTGGGGCCCATTGAGATCCACAGCTGTGTCTTAGTGTTTTAATCTCTCAAGTGCCTGGCCTACTTCTTGGCATGCAATAAGAACCAAGTATCTTTGTTTTGAATGAATGAAGAAAGGTGGGATGGATTAGGTCAAAGTAGGCATGCCTATGAAAAAGGTATTGCAACCAAATTAATGAAATCTTGAATCAAAGCTGGAAAACAGGAAAGGGGCAAGGAGAAAAGACTGAGGAGTTTTAGAGATCAACTCATGGAGCTTTGGCAGCTGGGCAGAGGAAGAGATCATGGATGACTCAGTGGCATCTTCCTTTGGTGATAGAAGGGAAATCAAAATGCAAGAAAAGTTAGACTTTTGTGAGGGGAGAGGCAAAATAGTGAGTTCTGGTTTAGACATGATGAATCTAAGTTATCAGGGAGAGCAAAGTGGTGGGAGAGGTGAGAGTTACTGACAATGAGTGGTGGTGGAACAATGGCATGACTTAGTTCAGCCAGAAAAAGTGTAAAGACTGAACATAAGGGACTATCTGTTATCTTCGATCTTCATTTGAAAGCTTTTCTTCTCCCCTTAGTGTTCTCCTTGACACTTATTTTATTATTTTATTTTTTTTATTTCTTCTATTTTATTTCTTTTATTTATTATTTTTATTTCTTATTTTATTTCTTTTTTTTTTCTCAAATATGTTTATTTTTTCAGTGTTACAAGATTCATTGTTCATGCACCACACCCAGTGCTCCATGCAGTACGTGCCCTCCTCAATACCCACAACCAGGCTTGCCCAACCCCCCACTCCCTCCCCTTCCAAACCCTCAGTTTGTTTCTCAGAGTCCACAGTCGCTCATGGTTCATCTCCCCCTCTGATTTCCCCCCATGCCCCCTTCCCTTCCTTCTCACAATGCCCTTCATGTTTTTCTTTATGCTCAGCACATGTACCAAAATTGATGTGCCCTGGAAGAAAGAAGAATCCACAGCGTGATTTGCCTGTCCAGTTTCCCCAGGAATAGTTTGACTAAGGGATGCCTCTTGAGAACAAATGTATCCGGGACAAGATCGGATGGCAGAACCTTCTGTTCGCGGAGGAAGCTGGCCCATCATCACAGATGCTATCTTGGATGGCTACCATTAAAGAATTAAGAAATACTTACACATCTTTCTGCTTTGTTCTACTTTTAAAAGTATGTCCTCAAGCTATTCATATATACAAACTTGATCTATCATTCCTAAATAAGTATTACAAGATTAAAACAAAAAACAAAAAACATGTATAGCCACTTTCACAGAGGTGTGCCCTGGACACTGCTGTACGCTTAAGCTCAAAATAGTTTCTGGACCCAACCTAATGGAGATAAAATAACAATGTATGAGGCAGGTTTTAAACTTTAAAGAAATATAAGATTGTGTATATTAGATCTCATTTTTTTCTTTTATTTCTTCACTTGGCGAGATTTACTAAGGGTCACTCATTTGTCAGACTCCTACTACAGCCTAGGAACATGCTCATAAAAAAAAAAAAACACACATGGTTGTTCTCTCACAAAGTTTGCAGTCTATTGTGGGAGAAAGCAATACGATTTGGAGGACGAAATAGTGTACTAAGAGAAATAAGTAAATATTTTAAAGAACAATATGATGGCAATAGAAGTCAGAGAGAAGGATGAAAAGTGGATGAGTGAGGAATTGTATAAAATATAAACAAAAATAGGAGAGGCACAGCTATATTGAACATAGGCGTAAAAATCCTTAATAAAATATTAGCAAACCTCATTAAACAACACATTAAAAAGATCATTCACCTCGATCACGTGGGATTTATTCCAGGGATGCGAGATTGGTTCAATATTCACAAAATCAATGTGATATACCACATTAGCAAAACAAATTATGTAAATCATATTATCTCACTAGATGCAGAAAAGGATTTGACAAAATTCAACATCGATTTATGATAAAAACTCTCAACTCTCAAAGTGGGCTTAGAGGGAATATACCACAGCATAATAAAGGCTCTGTATGAAAACCACACAGCTAACACCATACTCAATAGAGACAAACTGAGAGCTTTTCCTCTAGGATAAACAAGGATCTCCACCATCACCCCTTTTATTCACCATAATAGTGGAAATCCTAGCTGCAGCACTAAGAGAAGGAAAATAAACAGAGGGCATCCAAATTGGTAAGGAAGGAGTTAAACTGTCACTATTTTCAGATGATATGATACTATATATAAAAACCCTGAGATCTCCACCAAAAAGCTATTAAAAGTAATTAATGAATTCAGTAAAGTTGCAGGATACAAAATTGTTATTCAGAAATCTGTTATATTTTTATATGCTAATAACAAAGTCACAGAAAGAGAAGTTAAGAAAACAATTCCATTTACAATCACATCAAAATCAATAAATACCTAGGAATAAACTTTACCAAGCAAGTACAGGACCCGTACTCTGAAAACTAAGATACTGATGAAAGAAATTGAAGGCAAAAAAAAAAAGAAATTGAAGGCAACACAAACAAATGCAAAGACATACAATGGCTTATGGGTCTGAAGAATACTGATTGTTAAAATATCCGTACCATTCAAAGCAATCTATAGACTCAGTGCAATCCCTATCAAATACCAACAAGCATTTTTCACAGAACTGGAACAAATAATACTAACATGTGTATGGAACCACAAAAACCCCAAATAGTTAAAAACAATCTTGAGAAAGAACAAAGTTGGAGGTATCACAATCCCCGATTCCAAGATAGACTACAAAGCTATAGTAATCAAAACAACATGGCACTAGTACAAAAATAGACACATAGATCAATGGAACATTAATGGAGAGATCAGAAACAAACCCACACTTATATGGTCAATCAATCTACAACACAAAAGAGGCAAGGATAGTATACTCTTTGCAGCAGAATATTGCAGTAGAATATTGCAATAGAATATCGCAAAGACAGTCTCTGCAATAAATGGTGCTGGGAAGACTGGACAGCTACATGCAAAAGAATAAAATCGGACCACTTTCTCACACCATAAACAAAAATAAACTCCAAATGGATAATAGGCCTAAACTTAAGACCTGCAACTATAAAAGTCCTAAAACAAAACATAGCAGTAATCACTTTGACATCAGCCTATTGTCTCCTCAGGCAAGGGAAACAAAAGCAGAAATAAACTAAGACCAAAATAAAAAGCTTTTGCACACTGAAGGAAACCACCAACAAAACAAAAAGGCAGCCTACTGAATAGATGATATTTGCAAATAGTAT
>CM053608.1:85377714-85393550 GCA_028646535.1 Procyon lotor | reverse complement strand
GAGCGGACTAGAAGTTCCAGATTTTGTGCTCCGCGGCTCTGCGGCTGCTGGGAGCCGGCCCCTCCCCCCGGGGTCTCTCTTTCCGTCACTTTAAATTCACTTTTTCCACTCCTACCTTTCTGAAAGTGGTCGATTTTCTGCTCCTAGAATTGCTGTTCTTATTCTCTTCTCTCTGCTGTTGTGTTTGCCGGCTTTTAGAGTGGTTTTCAGCCTCTTTCTGGATCCCAGTGCTCTCTGTGCCTCCTACACCTCCACCATCTTGTCTTGGTCCCTTGATGATGTGATTCTAAATTCTGGAGACTTGTCTCTGTATAGTCTTATTTGAATGGTCTCTGCTCTCATTTGAAAAAGTGAGGATGGGCCATCAATCCACAGAAAGTACAAGGCCCTGGGCCATCTGTAAAGTTTTAGGGGTTACTTGGTCAGGTAAGACACATCTTATATCAGGCTCTGTGAATGACTAGATCCAACAATTTCCCATCCCTAACACAGTGAAGCGACTGCAAGTTTCAGCTGTACTAGAGGGCCTTTATCCCGCATCTAGCACAATGCCTGAGCTGTCTCTACCATATGGTAAAAAAGGGAATACATTGGCATTGGGTAGAAGAATATTAAGCTACCTTTGATCAAGCTTAGATATCAGTTGTTCAAACATAGGCTTTAGGAATACCTTCATCTGGTATCCCCATGACTCTGCATGATACCTGAGTGGCCCTAGATATGACCCCAGATGGGATAAGTTGGGCATTATGGCAGGAACAGCATGGAAAGATAACCCCATTAGGCTTTTGGTCACAACTGTGGAAGGGAGTAGAGTTACAAGATTCTTTTATTGAACAATAAGTTTTGAGGGTCTAGGGGCACCTGGGTGGCTCAGTGGGTTAAAGCCTCTGCCCTCGGCTCAGGTCATGATCTTGGGGTCCTGGGATTGAGCCCCGCACTGGGGTCTCTACTCAGCGGGGAGCCTGCTTCTCCCTCTCCCTCTGCCTGCCTCTCTGCCTACTTGTGATATCTCTCTCTCTCTCTAATAAATAAAATCCTAAAAAAAAAAAAAAAGTTTTGAGGGTCTATAAGGCCCTTCAATAAATGGAGCCCTTAATGGCCACTCTTGGTTGTCCAGACTGGGTTGCCTATAAAGGTGTAGACAGATGATATATTCAGAAGACTAGTATCTGCCACAGCACAAGCCCCTACCTTGCAAAAAAGGTATACTTACTTAGAACCAGGGAGTATTCTCTCCACTAGTCCATTGGGAGCTGAATTGCATGCTATCTTGGGGCAAGTAAAATATGAAATCTTTAATTTTCCCCCAGAACCTCCTATGGAGACTTCCTCACAAGTAAATGAAGACACATACCCTATTCCTAAAGTTTCTTCAGTAGAGGGAATCCTAGTCACCGGATCGTGGTAACAATCCAACCTCCGACTATTTGGTTTGAAACTGGAGATCATAAAAGCAGCCAGTGGGCTGAATTGAGGGCTTTCGGGATAGTATGCATGCATAAATCTGGGCTCCTTAACTTCTGCACAGTTGGGCTGTCTATAAGTGTTTGACAACCTGGATGGCCCAAAGGTCTTGGGACAACTGCTAAGTTTTACAGAAACCATTATGGAAAGCAGAACTAAGGAAGGATATATGGGAAAGGATCCTGCTGCCTCCCTTGCTGTTCTTCATGTCTCAGCACATAGGCCTGTCATACATCCCAGGAATACTGAGGCAGACAGTAAATATCAGGGCCCTCACCCCTGTACAAAGTTCAGAATTGGCTGTATGGGTTCTTAGGCACAGTGGGCATCACGGTGTTAATATGGGTTGGAACACAGCAAAGGGAGGTTTCCCATAGTGACATCCTAGCAGCTGTGAGAAAGTGCCTGATCTTCTCCCTTCTGAGACTTACGAAGTTGCACTCACCACAGGGTGCAATCACTGTTCAGCCCAACCAGTCTTAGACTGACAAATTGATTATACAGCCTCTTTACTCATGAGTCAAGGGAAAAAATACACCCTAACTTGTGTGGATACAACCACTGGCCTCATGCAAGACTTCTCCTAAAAAAGGGCCAATCAAAATGCTACCATCAATGGCCTTGAACCACTTTGTGTTATATACAGATATCCCTGAAGGATAGCAGTAGGGGAACACATTTCAGTGGACATGAAGTATAGGACTGGGCTCATGAGTGCGACATACATTGGCAATTCCATTTATCTTATAATCCATAAGCTGCCAGGCTAATTGAAAGGAAGAATGGCCTTCTTAAAGCTCAACTCAGAGCCCTCCTACAGACGCCACAGTTGTACGAATGGATGAAAATCTTGCCAGAAGCCATACCCTTGTTAAATTTAATTGGAACAGGCTATGGCACCATCCCCTATGCACGATTAGATACCAAAACCAGTGCACCTATGACTACTGCTATCCAGAAAACAAGGCTTGAGGCACTGGTTCCTGAGCTCATAGCAGACTGGAGACAAGTGTGGTTCTGCACTTCTTAGCACATCCTCCCATGGGAGGAAAAACTTGGATGGTAGTTGGAATGGCAACTGCCCTCAGGATGGATAGACTATGTCTTGCCAGAATGTAAGAAATGTACTGAACAGCTAAAGTGGTCCCTGTTGATCCTGCTGAAGTTAAGGCCAAAATAGTTAATATATACATATTCTGGACAGGTATCTATACTCTGAGTTGGTTACCTACCTAATGTGGTCATTTGCATATATCTATATATATAGCTAATTCCTTGCCCCGCTGAGCAACATGTCTGATATGTCCCTTCCTCTCATGAACTTCAGGCTGCCTCTGTCCTCATGATAAAGAGAGAAGCCACCAACCTCATCTTAATAGATGGAGAGGATCTTCTCAGACAAGTACCTATTAAGCATTTACTCTTTCATCCTTAGCCTGCTGCTCCTTTCTCTTTCAAATGAAGGAAACCTTTCCCTGCAATGGGCACAGACCTACATGGATGGTTTACAATGGGATTCATGCTAGGTATGTCATTTTCATCAAAATGACATATTTAAGTTATCTTAAAGAGTAACTTTGTTCAAGTTACCTTTTTCTAGGTTACAATGGCGGGTGTCACTCTTACAGGGAAATGATCCCAGGCCCACTTTAAACCAGTGGTTATCAGGCTGGTTTAGAACCTGGGACCCAGTGCCAAAAAAATATGCCTCTTTCTCTGTTGTGTCACTAGTATAGATGTGTCTTCCCATTACTGTCTGTACTACTGCTGTGGTTTGTGCCTTCAACTTGAACAACATCTGGCAAAAAAACCTGCCCCAAAGAGCCCCTTTATGATGACGCAGGGGATATCACAAAAGAGGTGGGTACGTGAGATTTTAAGAGCCAGAACTGAGGAGTGTGTTGTGGTGCGTGCACCAGACTGATGCCATTTTGGACAAATCTGTCATGATGATCACTCTGTGACCTGAAGTCGTCTTGAGCATCGTCCTTTTCTCCCTATTCTTTCTTTTCATCCCACCGTACATGTAGTAACTCTTAAGGATACCCTTATGTCATAACATTATTGATCTGCTCGGAGATATGACTGCATTTCCTCCCAAGTGGTCTACCAACACATACCTACTGGCCTCTAGGGCTATAAAAGTAGGTCTTACGGGAGGTAGGGTTGCAGAGGTCTATTTGTCTTACAGCCACTTAAGACATGCTTTTTCTGTGCATAAGTCTCTAATAAGCCGTATCTCATCAAGCTGGACTTGTCAGCCTTTTTCTTTAGTCTTATTGCTCCTTTCACTTTCTAAGTAGTTTTACAAATACTTTCAATGCAACAGGACTACACCAAAATAAAAATCTTTGCACACCAAAGAAGGCTATCAGCTAAACAAAATGGCAACCTAAAGTGGAGACTATATTTGCAAATTATGTATTTGATATCCTTATCAATAATATCCAAAGTACATAAAGAATTTATAAAACTCAACACATAAAAAAAATCCAATTTAAAAATGAGCAGAGGACCTAAATAGACATGTTTCTGAAGAGGACATACAGATGGCCAAGAAATGTATGAAAAGATGCCGAACATGACTAATCATCAGGGAAATACAGACCAAAATCACAATGAGATATCACCTTCCACCTGTCCACCCTCTTTGCACTAGAGAGTAACCACTTCATTAACTGTTCTTTTACTTTGGAGCATGTGGGATGCTTCCAATATTTTTAACCATCATAAATAATGTTTACACCAATTTTTTTACAGTATCGTCACGACCTGGCAGAGTTTCATGACATTCCATTCACCATATTCTATTTTTTCTGCCAAACACCAAAGAAGAAATGTGTTATTCATTCACTTGTACTTCCATGTTTTACCAAAATCGTGAAGCTCAAGTGTTCCTTAGAATTAGTCTCGTTTAGTTCAATCCCCACACTTAATAGAAGTAGAAAAGTAAAACAGAGTGTGTGGCATGTCCAAGGATACAAGAAAGTTATCAGGGGGACAGGGATGGAAAATAGGACCATCTGGCTTCACTATCTGCCTCACCATCACTCCCCAAACCCCAGGACTGATTCTCTGGCTGGTATGACTGATTGTAGCTGGATAGTAGCCCCCTCTCCCAATGGTAGTCCCATATATTGCTCTTGAGTCTATACGCTTGGTTGATGTAGACAACCTTCCCAGAAATAAAGAATTGTTAAAGTGAAAAGCGTGTGCATTTCTCTGCTAGAACATCCTGGTTGAACTATCTTCATTGTTAAACATCAGGTATGTAAGTAAGAAACAAAGTGAAAACTGAGAAACTAAGAAGGGAGACATTTCCAAAGCTTTAGCATTTCTTCTAAATCATGCAGCAGAATCCAGCCAGCTGCCAAGGCAAGAGACAATCTGTGAAACTAGATTCCACCCAAGTTCCTTGGATATCTTCCCTTTCCTTGTTCTTTTCTCTTAAGGCAATATGGAAAATTCCCTGGCACTGAGAAGCTTTTGTCAGCAATATACATCTGAGAACTTATTTCAAGATAGTACAGATAAGTGCACAACATATATGTAAAATGATTTTCATTGCAGCCTTAGTTATAATGAAAACTGGAAAATAAACTAGATTATATTTCCTCCGTGTGTATTATCTTATTTGCCTCCATGGGTTCTCCCAGCCTTACTTAGGTTTTAGACCCTGGTTCACTTTGCTTTCTTTAACTATTGCTATGTTGACCCATTCTGCATAGACTCATAAAAGTCCACATGCTGAGTCCAATCAGACACACACATAGTCTCTGGCTCTTTCTGACACTTCAAATGGAGAAATGCACTGCAGAACAGGTCTAGCTTGGCAAATGGTTGCCAAAGAGGCTGAGTGATGAGGAAAGGAAAACTTTGACCAATGGAAAAGAGAAGAAAGGGAGCTGGCAGACAAATCCCTTCTCCCTTCCCCCCTCCAAAGACTGTTCTGAGGCATGACTTCATATCTTTCATATCTTTCTGGGTATATGTTGCATCACAGGACAGATGTACCTGTGAAGGAACAGGTTTTACCTCTGAGAGTCTCATCATGAAGCAAAAGACATCATGCGGCGTGGTTTCCAATCTTTCACTACTTTACACATCTTTTCCTTCTCTCTTGCTGCCTTGGGATTGCACCTCCCAAATAAAACATAAGCACCTATTGCTTGCCTTGGGTTCTGTTTCCTAGGGAACCTAGGCTAAGACAAACTGGTTTTAAAAATTGGTCTTAAACATAGAAGTCATTGGGTGCCTGGGTGGTTCAATTGGTTAAGCATCTGCCTTTGGCTTGGGTCATGATCCCAGGGTCGTGGGATAGAGCCTCATTCCAGGCTCCCTGCTCAGCACGGAGTCTACTTCTCCCTCTCCCTCTGCCCCTTCCTCCTCTGCTCACACTCTCTTTCTCTCAAATAAATAAAATCTTTTAAAACAATTGAAGGTGTCAACAGTAGCAACTCAAAATGATGATGTATACCCATATTTGTTAGTTTGGAAAGAGCTCGGAGTCATATTTTTGGAGGAAGGTTAACCCTGGTTGTTTTTAGATAGTAAGATTTTCAGACATTTCTCTTTTTTTGGCCATCATGATTATCATTACAGTTTTTTAAAAGATTTTATTTATTTGTTTATTTGAGAGAGAGAACATGTGCAAGCGGGGGAAGAACAGAGAGGGACAAGCAGACTCCAGGCTGAACACAGAGCCCCATGCAGGGCTCAATCCTATGACTCTGGGATCATGACCTGAGTCGAAACCAAGAGTCTGACATCCAGCCAACTGAGCCACTCAGGTGCCCCTATTGTTACAGTTTTTATAAAAAGTATGCATTAAACTTATAAATACTTCTAAGAGTGCAATTTTTACGCTAACATGTTAACAAAATTTTCAACACTATGTAATTTGTTCTAATGAATAAATTTTAAGTATAAATATCTTATCAATGCCAAATCTACATGGAAGTAATTTTTATATGTGTAAATAGATACATAATAAAGTAAATAATTTTTGAATGGAACTTTAATCAATTTCTTTTTCTTAAATTGTCTACTGATAAATCACTTTACTCAGTGTCCAGTTACAGAAATGCCTTTTAATAATTGTCTATTTACAAAGAACAACAGTCCTTTTATGACACTCAGATTTTTGGCCTGTAGCCTTGTAGACAGAGTTCACTGTACTATTTTTAACTGTCCACATAAATTGGTCATAAAAGGATGGTATTTGGGGTTATTTCAGTCAGCTCCCTGCAGAATTCAATAATAAACCTGTAGCTAAACTTAGAAATGCTATTTTATCATTTACATGTGAAGTGGGTTTTTTTTTTCCCATTTATGGTATATAGGCCAATTTAAATAAGCAACTTATATTTGAGTAAAGCTTTTCATCCAACTGTGCAGCCTAAATGGAAAAATTTAAAGCCAAATAAAAACATACTAAAAAATAAAGATGCTGCCAAATTTTAGATCTAAATCAATTATGAAACAGGATTCTAAATTCAGATATGATGCCAATGTACAGCGATAGTATGACAAAGGTTAGTTACAGAAAGAATCATAATCAACTCTGAAATATCACTTCTGATGAGGAGAAGATGAATATTAAAATCAATGGCTTGGTCAAAAGATATCAACTTCTAACACACTTGTCCCATGCCTGGTGAGATACGTAATTAAAAGGGTGCATGGAAGGGGTGCCTGGGTGGCTCAGTAGGTTAAAGCCTCTGCCTTCAGCTCAGGTCATGATCTCAGGGTCCTGGAATCGAGCCCCACATCAGGCTCTCTGCTCAGCAGGGAGCCTGCCTCCCCCACTCCCACTCCTCCTGCTTGTGTTCCTTCTCTTGCTGTCTCTCTCTGTCAAATAAAGAAATAAAATCTTTAAAAACAAATTTAAAAGGGTGTGTGGAATTTGTATTGACATGGATGGAACTGGAGGGGATTATGCTAAGTGAAATACGTCAGGCAAAGAAAGACAATTATCATATGATTTCACTCATATGTGGAACATAAGAAATAGCACAGAGGACCATAGGGAAATGGAGGGAAAACGGGAGGAGGAGAAATCAGAAAGAGAGAAAAATCATGAGACACTATGGACTCCGGGAAACAAACTGAGGGTTTCAGAGCGGAGGGGCCTGGGGAGATGGGGCAGCCAGGTGATGGGTACTGGGCAGGGCACATGTTCGGATGAGCACTGGGTATTACACACAACGAATGAATCACTGAACTCTACATCAAAAGCTAATGATGGCTAACACTACAGTGGCTAACTAAACATAGTTTAAAAAAAAAAAAAAAGGTGTGTGGATAACACTATGAAATAAGAATAAAGAAAATTGTCATTATTTTAAGCCTATATGAATGAAATTACCAGCACTCCCTCATCTCCTTCTAACTGGATGGATTCTGGAGTTTCTCGCACATTTTTCCTGCAGTATCTCAAGTTCTCTGAAGATCAGGGCATGTAACACACGTGGTCTGTTCTGTCGTATCCTCCAGGCTCCGCCTGTGGCCCAACAGTGACAATACTAAGAAAATCCACCCCCCCCCACCTTTCCTCCTGGCTCTCCCCAGTCCTTCCTCACTTCTCATGCCAGGAGTTGAACTTCCATTAACTATATGATATACTCCTCCTCTTGTCATTACTAATATCAGTTTAGTCACTTCTAAAGATATTTTGTTGTCCTTCTGAGAGAGAAAAAAAAAATTCCCCATAAGCATTTCAGCACTTTTGTAAGGCCTCAGGCAAAAACATGTTCCCATCTTGCTTGTGTGCACCTGGAACCACTAGACTGCTCTCCCCTGTTTTTCCCCTATTTTTCTTCCCCTCTACCATCTTCACCATTTTATACGATGTTCTGTCGCACATCCACCGATTCATTTAACAAGGATTTTTCTGTGTCCACTGGACTTGGTCACTGTGCTCAGTTCTGGAAACTTCAGTCGTCCCGGAGCTCCCTTTCTAGGGAGGGAGTAGACATGTATCAAGTTATCACCAAATGCATAATTATAAACTCTGGCAAATGTGAAGAAACATTCCAAAAAGCTAATAGATCATATAATGAAGATAATGATCTATTTTGGCAAGACCCAAAGCATGTTCCAAGGAAGGCTTCCCTAAACAAATAACATTCCACTTGCTTCCTTAAGCAAGTAACATTCATGCTCATATCCAAAGGAGTTTTCTAGGCAAAAAGAAGGACTGTGCCACGCAGAAAAAACAGGTTGTGACAATTCATGATATATTCAGCGAATCAAAGAATTTTGATGTACTGCAGCGACATAAATTTGGGTAGTTGGAGGGCACCTGAGTTCTACAAAATTCTGGCCAGGATGGGTAGGCACAAAGCCATTCATCACCCTCCACACTTTCTCTAGTAGCTCATTTCTGAAATCAGGCAATGTGGTGCCCCCAGCTTGGTTTTTCTTTTTCAGCATTTGCTTAGCAATTCGGGGTCTTTTCTGGTTCCATACGAATTTTAGGATTGTTTGTTCCAGGCCTTTGAAAAAATCCAGTGGAATTTTGATCGGGATGGCATTGAAAGTATAGATTGCTCTGGGCAGTGTAGACATTTTAACAATGTTTATTCTTCCGATCCAGGAACATGGAATGCTTTTCCACCTTTTTGTGTCTTCTTCACTTTCATTCACGAGTGTTCTGTAGTTCGAGTACAGATCCTTCACCTCTTTGGTTAGGTTTATTCCCAGGTATCTTATGGTTTTTGGTGCTATTGTAAATGGAATCAATTCTCTAATTTCTCTTTCTACAGTTACATTGTTAGTGTATAAGAAGGCAACCGTTTCTGTGCATTGATTTTGTATCTTGCCACATTACTGAACTGCTGTACGAGTTCTAGTAGTTTGGGGGTGGAGTCTTTTGGGTTTTCCATATAAAGTAACATGTCATCTGTGAAGAGAGAGAGTTTGACTTCTTCATTGCCAATTTGAATACCTTTTATTTCTTTTTGTTGTCTGATTGCTGTTGCTAGGACTTCTAGCACTATGTTGAACAAGAGTGGTGAGAGTGGGCATCCTTGTCGTGTTCCTGATCTCAAAGGGAAGGCTGTCAGCTTTTCCCCGTTGAGAATGATATTTGCTGTGGGCTTTTCATAGATAGACTTGATGATATTGAGGAATGTTCCTTCTGTCCCTATCTCATTTCTGGAGCTGTCCCTTGTAACGTGTTCCAGCATTCGCCTTTCCAAGAGTTCCACCTGGGAGGTTTTACAGAAGCAGAACCGCCAGTGTCCCAGCCACACAACATGGTGACCACAAAGTGAACTTACTTCTGGAATAGTACATTGTATGCAGCTTTATAAAGTGTAATCAGTGAGTATCGTAGCAGCAAAGGACGGTACAGTACACCAGGCTGGCGAGAATCAAGAACGACTTTCACATGCAGGTCAGGAGAGAGATGGGAAAAGAGCAGTTTCTAGAGTCTGAGTAGATAAACTGTATGAGAGGACATCTCTCAAGAGACATCACCTTTGATAAAGGTAGCCCGTATCCTGGGGGAAGAAGGTGTCCAACCTCTCTCTCCTCCCACCCTCCAGTCTCTTGCCACAGCTGGAACCCCACCAAAGCCACACACAGGGGTCATCCTCCCAAAACACAGAACAGAATGGAGAATAGGCAAACCAGGTGACCTAGCTGGGCTGGGGTAAGTGTGGTGCCCCATTTTAAAGCTTAGGCAAGCCAACTTAGAAAGTGTGTGATCTCAGGGAATGTTAACTCCTCTCCAGGTGCCTTGATTTCCTCATCTTTAAAACCGAAGTGATGTCAATTACACATTGGTTTGCTTCAAGGGTTCATGAAGTGTTCATATTAGTGCCTGTGATCAATGCCTCTAAGCGTTAATAGTCTCCTTTATAGAAGAAACCGAAGCTCAGACAAGGTAAGTGACTTACTCAAGCTCCCATTGTCAGAAGGGACACAATCAAAGCCAGAATCCAGGCCTCTAACCTCTGCCTTAACCTGTTCCTTTTACTCTCTTCTCCAGAATTGATAACCTAACTACCCAACTGACTAAAATTTAATTCAGTAAGCGTATTCTGGATCTTGTCTCTGTCCATTTTTGTAATATTCACATCTCCCCCCATACACTATTGAGATATAATTGACATATAACATTGTGTAATTTTAAGGCACAAAATATTCAGTTCAAAGCACTTATTTATTGCAATGTGATTACCACTCTAGTTTTAAGTAACATCTCTACTACATCACATAATTACCATTTCTTTTTTGTGGTGAGAACATTTAAGATCTACTCTCTTACCAACTTCCAAGCATACTTCTCAAAAATTTGTTAACAGAGGGCAAGGAAATGTTTCTCATATTCTCTATAACTTAATGTATATAGGAAACTGCAACTTCCAGATAGCTTATAATTATATATCCTATCACAGTAAATATGAGGTTGGCAACAACAGGACCTTTTTGTACTTCTCAATGGAGGATCCTAGATCTGCAATCAATTTAGGAGCCTCTGTGGTGTTCTCATTTACTCAAAGAAGAACTGAGGTAATTATGCATATTTCACTAATTGAAATGCCTCAAAAGAATTAAAATTTCAAATAATTGGAGTGGTTGGAACCAACCATCCTCCCAGTCTCAAGAAAAATTCTCCAAGAAGTTCCTGATCTGAGACAAGTATCCATAAGCCATCCACCGGGAAGGCCCCTGTGTGGAGTGCCCTGGGAACCCCCAGACTGTGCACTCCTCAGTTCCACCACAAGGCCAGGCCACTCACGTATGGGGTACAAGAGATGACAACAAAAATTATATGTCAAAAAATTAAACAACCTAGAATAAACGGGAAAGTTTCTACAAACACAATCTCCCAAAAGTGAATCAGGAAGAAATAGAAAATCTTAACAAACCAAGTACTGATAACAAAATTGAATTGGATTCACAGGTGAATCCTACCAAACATTTAAAGAAGAATTAATACCTAGTCTCCTTAAACTATTCCAAAAAAAAAAAAAAAAAAGAAGAAGAAGATGAAGTAAAACTTTCAAATTCATTTGAAAAGTCCAGCATTATCCTGATACTAAAACCAAAGACACTACAAAAAAAAAAAAAAAAAAGAAGAAGAAGAAGAAGAAAAGAAAACTATACAGGTCAATATTGCTGATGAATATAGATGCAAAAGTCCTCAATAAAATATTAGCAAACTGCCTTCAACAATACATTAAAAAGTATTGTTTATTGTTTGAAACACTTATTTTTTCAATACATGATCAAGGGGGATTTATTTCAGGGAAGCAAGGTTGGTTTAATATTCACAAATCAATGTGATACACCACATGAACAAAACAAAAAATAAAATAATATAATCACCTCGATAGATGCAAAAAAAAAGCATTTGACAAAATTCAGCATTTTTTAATGATAAAAACTCAATGAAGAGTGTTTAAAGGGAACACACCTCAACATAATAAAGATGATATGTGAAAAACCCATAATTAACATTAAACTCAATTGTGAAAAAAATGGGAATTCTTCCTCTAAGATCAAGAACCAGACAAGTATGTTCACTATCACCACTTTCTTTCTACATAGTACTAGAAGTTCTGCCTACAGCAATTAGACAAGAAAAAGAAATAAGAGACATCCATATTAGTAAAGAAAAAGTAAAATCATCACTATTTGCAGATACTATTTATGGAAAACCCTAAATGTTTTACCAGAAAACCATTAAGAATGATAAATGAATCTTGGAACACTGGAAAAATAAAATAAAATTTAAAAAAATGAAATGAATTCAGTAAGGTCACAGGATACAAAATTAATATACAGGGATGGCTGGAAGACTCAGTCAGTTAAGCGTCTGCTTTCAGCTAAGGTCATGATTCCAGGGTCCTGGGATTGAGTCCCACATGGGGCTCCTTGCTCAGTGGGGAGTCTGCTTCTCCCTCAGCCTATTGTTCCCCTTGCTTGTGCACTCTCTCTCTCTCTGACAAATAAAATATTTTTAAAAAATTAACGTACAGGGGTGCCTGGGTGGCTCAGTGGGTTAAAGCCTCTGCCTTCAGCTCAGGTCATGATCTCAGGATCCTGGGTTCAAGCCCCGCATCAGGCTCTCTGCTTAGCAGGGAGCCTGCTTCCCCCTCTCTTTGCCTGCCTCTCTGCCTACTTGGGATCTCTCTCTCTCTGTCAAATAAATAAATAATGAAATTTTTAAAAATTAATATACAGAAGTCTTTAGCATTTTTTAAATTTAATTTTATTTAAATTGAGTTAATTAACATATAATTATTAGTAGTATTGGAGGTAAAATTCAGTGATTCATCAGTTATATAACATCCAGTGCTCATCACATCATATGCCCTCCTTAATGCTCATCACCCAATTACCCTATCCCCAAACCCACCTCTCCTCCAAAAACCCTGTTTGTTTCCCATATTTAAGAATCTCTCATGGTTTTTCTCCCCTCTCTGATGACTTGTCTTTCAATTTTCCCTCCCTTCCCCTACACACACAAAAAAATAAACTCCAGGGGCGCCTGGGTGGCTCAGTCGTTAAGCGTCTGCCTTCAGCCCAGGTCAGATCCCAGGGTCCTGGGATCAAGCCCTGCATCGGGCTCTCTGCCCAGCGGGGAGCCTGCTTCTCCTGCTACCATTCCCTCTGCTTGTGTTCCCTCTCTGACTGTGTTTCTCTCTGTCAAATAAATAAAAATCTTTAAAAATAAAATAAAATAAACTCCAAATGGATTAAAGAACTAAATGTGAGACCTGAAACCATAAAAATCCTAAAAAATATCATAGGTATCATATCTTTGACATCAGCCTTAACAACATTTTTCTGGATATATCTCCTCAGGCAAGCAAAACAAAAGCAAAAACAAACTATTGGCTGTTTGTTTTTTAACAAAAAATAAAAATCTTTTGCACAGCAAAGAAAACCATCAACAAAATGAAAAGGCAACCTACTGAATGGGAGAAGACACTTGCAAATTATATATCTGAAGGGGTTAACCTCCAAAATACATAAAGAACTTACACAACTCAGCACCAAAAAACCAAATAATCTGATTTTCTAAATGGGCAGAAGACCTGAATAGACATTTTTCCAAAGAAGACATCCAGATGCTCAACATCATTCATCATCAGGAAAATGCAAATCAAAACCACAATGAGATATCACCTTATCCCAGTCAGAATGACTAATACGAAAAAGACAATAAATAATCAGGGTTGACATGAATGTGGAGAAAAAGGAACTCTTGTACGCTATTGATGGGAATGTGAATTGATGCAATCACTGTGGAAAGCAGTATGAAGGTTTCTCAAAAAATTTAAAATGATAAGGAGGATAAGAGGATAAAATAAGAGGATCCAGTCCAAGACGGCAATGTAGGAAGACTCTGAACTCACTCACCTGCACAGACATACCAAATCTCTGCCTAATTCTAAAGCAACTCATCAGAAAAACTGAGGGCTGACTGAACAGCTTCTATACAACAAAAGATAGAAAGAGAGACGGAAGCACAGTAGCAAAGGGAACCCTTAACCTCAATGCTGCAAACAGTGGGGAGGGAGAGTACAGAGAGACCAAGAGCAGATTATCATTTCACAGAAAACAAATAGCCACAGGTTAAAAGATAAACTATTACATAAAAGATTCAGCCTTAGAACCCTGCCAAACTGCAGGGGAACTGCTGGAATTTTCTCTGTGTCAGAGCGGATGTTGAATGCTATGGTTTACACTCCCTGTCCACCCCTAGAGTGCAGATGGGAGCAGTGTCTGGGTGCCATAGCCGGCCTGCCGCATCAGGGCCACTGGGTCCCTAGTCCACACCAGCCCCAGACGCCCTGGGGCACAGGAAAATAGCGATGGTTGAAAAGAGCAACTAGTATGTAAAATAGCAACCCTAGAACTCTGCGGCATGGTGGGAGAGCCATTGTAACGTGTCACAGTTTACGCTCCTTCTCCACCTTGATAATGAATGGGAGTCATGTCCAGGTGCCCTAGCTGGCTTGCCACCTCACACCACACCAACTCCAGCCAGCCCATCAAGGTGGCTCCTGGCGGTACACAACAGGACACCCCTGGCTAGTGCTCACCATAGCTTCAGCTGTCACGCTAAGGTGACACAGATGCAGAGAACCCTGGAACACTCCAGACCTGCACCACTCTGGTTTCATACAGATTGCTAGGGTACCCCGGGCACAGAATGTTCCAGGTTCTCCTGACTGGCACCTGCTTGGGCCCCAGCCACCTCACCAGTGTGCCCCCTGCATGGAGCACCCTGGAAAAATCTGGCCCAAGTCTGCTTCAGCTATGGCCACTTGGCCAAGACACTCTCTGAGCAAATCCCTCCAGGACACCCCGGTCAACACAGGCCTTGGCTCCAGTCACCCTAATGGGGCACCCCCTGCTCTCAGCACCCCAGGGTGGCCCAAGACACCCCGGCTTGCATCCCATGGCTTGCACTCAGTTTGGCTTCAGATGTCCTGCCAGGGTGTCTTCCATGTGATGAGACCGAGGACTCCCCATCTTGTACCCACCTCATCGTTAGCTGTCCTATGAAGATGCACTCTACACACAGAGTCCCAAGACCCCTTCTGCCACTTCAGCTTTAGCTTTTTCGCCAGGGCACCCACTGCATGAAACACCCTGGGATTGCCCTACGTTGTGCTGGCCTCAACCCCTGTTGCCCCACCAGGGACCCCTGGTGCTGGGCACCTGAGGACACATTCACCCACTTCAGCTTCATCTGTCTTGTTAGGGTGTCCTCTCTGCATAGGCTTGAGGCCCTCCTTGCCTGTACCCACTTCAACTTTAGCTGCCCCTTCGTGGAGAGCCCCTGGCTGACGCTCCACGTCAGTTCTAGCAACTTACCAGGGCACCTACCGCGCAGAGAACCTGGTATATCAAGTGTATATGCGCCTCAGCTTCAGTTGTCCTGCCAGGGCACCCTCCATGCAGGGAGCCCTGGGAACCTCCAGCTTGCACTTACTTCAGCCATCCTGCCGGGGAACCCTCTGTGTGAAGAGCCCTGAGATGGCCTAGCCCATGCCCACTCAGCTCCAGCCATCCCACCAGGGCAGTGCCAGCACAGAGTGCCATGACCCCCAACCCAAAACAACCACAGCTCCCCCCAACCCAAAACAACCACAGCTCCCCCCAACCGAAAGAGCTACCAAACACACAGTCTACATAGGGGATCAGCATACACAAGACCATTTTTCAAATTTAGGAGAAGTAGCTGTTCCATCTAATTCATAAAAACAAACAGCGAAAATCAAACAAAATGGAGTGACAGAAGAATATGTTCCAAAAGAGAGAATAAGACAAAAACCTCCCCAAAAAGAAGAAATGAGGATAAACAATATACCTGATAAATAGTTTAAAGTGATCATAAACAC
>CM053608.1:85322927-85377214 GCA_028646535.1 Procyon lotor | reverse complement strand
ATCATGACCTGAGCCGAAGGCAGACGCTTAACGACTGAGCCACCCAGGTGCCCCGCTCTACCTCTCTCTTAAAAGGGCACTTATGACTAGATTTAGAGCCTACCTGGAGGATCCAGGATAAACCCCCATAGAAAGATTCTTAATTTAATCACTTCTGCAAAAACCCTTTTTCTTTTCTTTTCTTTTTTTTTTTTAGTTGATAAAGTTGTTTTACTTGGGGGAATGGGGTAACAATTCTGATACTACTATACATGTATACTGGGACTAGACAATTGAGTAAAGGGAGTAAAGGGATGGCAGATGGCGGGAGCCAAGTATCTCATTTTTGGAATGAGAACTTATAGATAAGCAGGGGCCGGAGGCTAGAATAATCCATGTGGTAATGGATTACAGTTGGAGACATTAGTAGGAGCTCAGGTTTAGCTAACACAGAAGCATATGGTTCCATATAGGAATATTTATAGATATATATATATATATAACCGATTACTATACACACACATATTACTTTGATCTATTAACAGAACAGTCCTAAAAGAAATGACACCGCTACCCCAAACACACCTAACACATGGATCTTGTTTCTGATGTCATTCTCCAAAGAAAGGAACTAGGGATCTTTGGAGAAATGACTGATTTGAGGACTGGGGCAGGAACTAGACAAAATAAGTCTGGAGCGTGTTTTAGTGCCAGAAAGTAAGGATGTGATTTTAAAAAGTTGGCAGAGGAACCAACTTTTTGAAAGAGTTTCCAGTGGCCAATGGTGGAAAAATTGGGGCAAATAAATAAGTAGGTAGATGAAAGTGATATTGGATAATAATCCAAAGTATAAAATAAATACTTATGAGTTAATACTGATATAAATAAATGATTGGATAAATTAATAAATGAAGGAGAAGAGACAAATTTTCCATGCTGAAGGATTTCAAATAATTTACACAAACTCACTGTCCTCAAGGAGAGGGAGCATACATCCCTACTCCCTAAATGAGGGGTTTCCATAATGGCTTCCCTTCAAAGATTATGGAAAGGGAGGAAAACAGAATGATCACACAGTGGAGAAACCGGACAAAAACTACATCAGCCAGGTGATCAATGTCAACACCAACAGTCATAAGTCATGATGATATTATACCACCTTGATACGATGTGATGAAAATAGCACTTTGCCTCTGTGATTATTTATTTACATATAATGTATTATTTGCCCCAGGGGTACATGTGTGTGAATCATCAGGCTTACACATTTCACAGCACTTACATAGCACATACCCTCCCCAATGTCCAGAACCTAGCCACCCTATCCCTACTCCCCCAGCTACCCTCAATTTGTTTCGTGAGTTTAGGAGTCTCTTACAGTTTGTCTCCTTCCTGATCCCATCTTGTTTCATTTCCTCTCCCACCCCCCACAGCCCCCCGCCCTGCCTCTCAAATTCTTCATATCGGAGAGATCATATGATAATTGTCTTTCTCTGATTGACTTATTTTGCTTAACGTAATACCCTCTAGTTCCATCCATGTTATTGCAAATGGCAAGATTTTGTTTCTCTTGATGGCTGCATAGTATTCCATTGTATATATACACCACATCTTCTTTATCCATTCATCTGTTGATGGACATCTAGGGTCTTTCCATAGTTTGGCTATTGTGTGGACATTGCTGCTATAAACATTGGGGTGCCCCTTCACATCACTACATTTGTATCTTGGGGGTAAATACATAGTAGTACGATTGCTGGGTCACAGGGTAGCTCTATTTGCAACTTTTTGTGGAACCTCCATACTGTTTTCCAGAGTGGCTGCACCAGTTTGCATTCCCACCAACAGTGTAGGAGGGTTTCCCCTTTCTCCACATCTTTGCCAACACCTGTCGTTTCCTGACTTGTTCATTTTAGCCATTCTGACAGGTGTGAGGTGGTATCTCACTTTGGTTTTGATTGGTATTTCCCTGATGCTGAGTGATGTTGAGCAATTTTTCATGTGTCTGTTGACCATTTGGATGTCCTCTTTGCAGAAATGTCTGTTCATATCTTCTGCCCATTTCTTGATTGGATTATTTGTTCTTTGGGTGTTGAGTGTGAGAAATTCTTTATAGATTTTGGATACTAGTCCTTCATCTGATATGTCATTTGCAAATATCTTCTCCCATTCTGTCAGTTGACAAAGACCCTTTTTTTTTTTTATTAACATATAATGTATTATTTGCCCCAGGGTACATGTCTGTGAATCATCAGGCTTACACATTTCACATCATAGCACATACCGTCCCCAATGTCCACAACCCAGCCACCCCATCCCTACCCCCCTGCCTCCCAGCCACCCTTAGTTCATTTCATGAGTCTAGGAGTCTCTTACGGTTTGAAAGACCCTTTTTCTTAATAACATTTGAGGATTCTAGGGATTAGGACTTGACCTCATTGGGTGGCGTTTATTAAGCCTGCTATACTTGTGTTATCCTCTCTACTTATAGTCCTCTTTTCTCTCTCTGATTTCTCCTTTTCTTTGAGACTGAGTACAGAGTTTGCCTCCTCCAGGAAGCCTTCCATTACTTTCCCAGTGCCAGATTTAATTCTGTTCCTCTGTGCTCCCATAATGCTCTGAACTCCTATTGCTATCTTTTTTCTAAAACAGACTTTATTTTTAGAGAAGTTTTAGGTTTAGAGAAAAATTGTGTAAAAAGTACAGTTTCTATATACTCCCCCCTTCCTGTTCCCTCTTCACAGTTTTGTCTATCACTAACATCTTGCATTAGTATAGTACATTACATTAGGGTTCACTCTTACTGTTATGCAATTCTATGGGTTTTAACAAATGCATAATGTCCTAAATCCACCTTGACCTTATTGTACAGAACAGTTTCACATCATCAAAGTGTCCTGTGCTCTGCCTATTTGTGCCTCTCCCCATCCTCCTAATTTCTTGGCAACCATGGATATTTTTACTGTCTTCCTAGTTTTGCCTGTTCCAGAATGTCATGTAATTGAAATCGTATAGTATGTGGTCTTTTCAACTTTGCTTCTTTAAAAACAATGTGCATTTAAGTTTTCTCCATGTCTTTTTGTGGCTTGCAAGTTTATTTCTTTTTGTTGCTGAATAATATTCCATTGTTTGGATGTACCACAATTTATTTATCCATTCACCTAATAAAGGACAACTTGGTTGCTTCCAAATTTAGGTAATTTTGAATAAAACTATCATAAACATACATGTGAAAGGTTTGTTTTTGTTTGTTTTGTTTTGTTTTGTTTTTTGTGGACGTAAGTTTTCAACTTCTTTGTGTAAGTACCAAGTACTGCAGTTGCTGAGTTGTACGGTAACAGTATGTTTAGTTTTATAAGAAATTGCCAAAATATCTTCCAAAGTGGCAGTATCATTTTGCATTTTTAGAAGCATTGAATGAGAGCTCCTGTTGCTCCACATCCTCACCAGCATTTGGTGTTGCCAGTGTTTTGGATTTTAACCACTTTAATAAGTGTGCAGTGTTAACTCATTGTTTTAATTTGCAATTTCCTGATGACATATGTAGAGCACCTTTCATATGTTTATTTGCCATCTTTTTGGGTGATGTAATGTAATGTGTTTGGATCTTTTGCCCATTTTTAAATTGGATTGTTTGTTTTCTCATTGCTAAGTTTAATAGTTCTTTGTCATAAGTCTTTTGTCAGATATGATCCTAGTCTCCTAGGAGACTCCTCGTTGGCTCCTAGTCTCCTAAAGTCTCCCAGTTGGTGGCTTGTCTTTTTCTTCTCTTAACAGTTTCTTTTGTAGAACAGTTGTTTTTAATCCTAAAAGAGTCCAACTGATCAATGTTTTTTCTCACGGATTGGAATTTTGGTGCTGTATCTAAAAAAACCATTGCTAAACTTAAGGTGACTTAGATCTATCTGTATCAAATATGCAAATATTTATCTAGTTAAAAATAAGTGTACCTAGATTTATCACCTATCATTCAGAAGTTTTACAGTTTTGCATTTTATATTTAGTCTACAGTCCCTTTGAGTTATGTCACTATCTTTCTGTTTCCTATCTCCTGCTTTATTTATACATATCTGTGAGTTTTCTTTGAGATTATGGATATTTTATTTGTTCTTAGTACTCAGTATTTATTTGTTCTAGTTCTCTTAGTACTCTAGTGCTGTAGTATTTTTAGTACTTAGCCTACTGAGTAGGCTTCAAAAAATAATTTAGAAAGTAAACTTTATCTTGCTCAACAATTTTCTTAAAAGCAACATGGCTGCTCCAGGCTTATTAGCCTGAGGAAAAGACACAGAACTTTTTAGTTTGAACCTCTGCTTGAATGCTTTTATAAACATGAAACAGCACTTTCCCAGTTTCCAAGGACCTGCATAATGCTGCAGGAAGATCTCTGAGTGTCAACAATACTATCTTATTAAAAGACTCAAACTAGATGAAACTTTATTTTCATTGGAACTGTATTTACTTCCAGTAACATCCTACAAAAGAATGTCCTGTAGTAAGGGGTCAAGGTAGGGTTGGAGAGGCAAAAGTTTAAGGGTTATTGGCCATTCTCCCATCAATTCACTGTGACTCAGTTTCCTGGGTTAAATATTACTTTTCTATTTATATGCCTAAGGGTGGGTGGATGGATGGATGGATGGATGGATGGATGGATGGATGGATTTATTTATTTATTTATTTATTTATTTATTTATTTATTTATTTATTGCCTATGGATTTAGAAATAAAAGCAAGTCCCTTAATCAGGGTAAGAATACAAAATACTTCTTTGATTGTTGTTCTAAAGCTGAGAGGTATCTGTATTAACCCAAATTTCCTTTTTCATAGAGGAAGATACACAAAAATAAAATGTTCAGATATTATTTTCTAGTGATCAAACAGAATATTTTTTGTGATAATCCCAACTTCAAATAAATGCAATTTAACTTATACCTTTCAAAAATTTTTTTCATATAAGTAAATTCACAAACAGAAAATTCTTTTCCTTGGAAGATACCCCTGGGACATTCCCTTTTTGGAGCCTGAGGCCCACCAAGAAAACTTTGGTTACACTTTGGTCACAGATTCTCCTCTGAAGTGTTAGAGCATCAGCCTTTAATTTAAATTGGCAACTATAATGTAATTGTAATGTAGCAATTTTTATTTAGGACCATTGTGCTATTTGTAATGAAACCATGTGGTTGTTTTTTCAGGTATATATTTTTAAGGATTGGTGGGTTATTTGTGTTTGCTGGACTATTTGGCCATCTAGTAAAATCAAAACTACTCCAGTAGGCCCTAAATAGGGAATGCCCAATGGTCAGCCTTCATGGAGGCTGTGCCTTAGGACCACAGGAATGTGAAGGAAGTTGGCTCTGACCCCCAAATCCCCGACTTCCTAATATAGTTAAGGATGAATATAGCTCTAGATCTTTGTGGTGCTCAGAGCTCAAACCAGTTTTCTTCTGGATAAATGATAGGTTTCTGTTTCTTAATCTAACATCTGTCTTAATAGTATTGAAACTTAAGCCTTGTTCAAACCTCTTTGGTGGAGAGATGAATGTCAGTTCTAGTAACAGCCATTGGAAGTGACTGTAAAAGGCAAATACTTTTAAAATTTGTGTCCCCCCCCATCTTTTTTTCTGAAGCACATAAGGAGCACATAAGCTAAGCAAAAGATTTATGAATTGTTGGTTCGCTTTCTTGCAACTCCTAATAATCCTGCTTACTCTAAGCCAAGACAACTTGCTCGGTAAGACAGCAGCTGCATCCATTTGCCTCACAGACTTAGGTAACTTGTTAGCTGGGTTTTTCTTTATACCTATGGACATTTACAAGAGCAGGTCTCAAAGAACACACTAATAATTTCTGGCATCCCAGATTAGGATGGAATCATATGACTCTTTGGATACAAAAGGAAGTGGAATTATGAGCATAGAAGTCAGTAGATGTTGAAATGAACAGTTAAAAAATTTTAAACCATCTATGTGGCACATACACAAATGAATATTATTTCTTTTTTTCTGGGTTATTTATTTATTATTTTTAATTTAATTTTATTTTATTATGTTAGTCGTGTTACATGCAAACAATGAATATTATTTCTATCAACAGAAAATCTTCGAGCATAGGACAAAATACCAGTAGACGAATTCTCGTTTTCATAGATTTCTTAATTATAAGGCTTTACACATACATGCTTACAGACATACGGGTGTGTGTGCGTGCTACACATACATGCTTACAGACATACGGGTGCGTGTGCGCGCGCGTGCGTGCACGCGCGTGCACACACACACACACACACACACACACACCCCTTCCTGTTCATAGTTTATAGTTCATTCAGGAAAGCCAGTTCTGGCCTGAAGTGGATGGCAGTTTCAGATTCTGAGGGGATGGGATTAGGATGTTCCCATGAGCTTTCCATTCTCAAGGCCTTCTTGTATAAGCTTAAGTACCTTGATTAAGCCTTGCTCTTAACCATGTATCTCTCTAAGAAGCTCGTGATCATATGTAAAGTTATATAGAGGCTAAACATGGAGTCTGCAGTGTTAGCAACCACTGCTACTTGGTCCCCAGACCATTGGATGAAATCTAGTATGCTTGGGGGCCAAGTTCAACTTTGGACTTGATAGAAGAATGACTTACTGAAGGGGGAGCAGAGTCTGAGGTTAAGGTGGAGTTAACAGAAATGGCATCCCACTACTGTTTTGTTTTTTTCATGGATCTGCCCATTGTTTTGTTTTGTTTTGGGTTTCACAGATCTGAGTTGGTGAAAACTACCCTGTTCTGCTTAGGACGGGTGGCACAAATGGAGGTGATAAGGACAGAGAATATGACCATCGTATGCTTCGGTTCAATCTTAGTTTTTGAGAGGGTTGTCAAAAATCGCTGGAAAAGAACTTTTTAGGTCATTGCGGATTTCAATTTGTCTGTGTAACCACGTCCCCTTTTATCATGAATATTCAAGAATCCCTGGAATCTAGGGAAATGAGAAGTCAGTGACACAATAACTGATGGTAATTTGGAATGAAAAGCAAGATAATTCTTGTCCAAAAAGCAATGAAGTGCTGAGAAGCTCCCCAGTACACTGGTTGATGGATGAGGAAAGATGCTGACTTTGTAGGCTTCGATCAGACATTCTAGATTCTTTAGGCAAATAATTTTATCTAATGGAAAGTGACATTGAAACCTGTTGTTCTGCTGCCTTTCAAGGCCCGCTAGCAAATAGAGTATAGGCTTTCAAACATTTCAAACATTTTGCACAGTGAGAAGTACATTTTACACACTGTGGCCAATGTATATATTCCTGACATCCACATGTATGCGTGCACACACATACACACAAGAGACATATGCATGTAACGGAAATAAATGTTTTTGAAGCAGTATTTTTTAGAAATAATGTACTGGGATATTTTTTTTCTTCTCTGTTCTATTGCATTAAAAATAAAGTAGTATTTTTAATACACTAAATTGATTGACTAATAAGTTGTAATTTGCAATCTAGTAATGAAGAGGAAGTTGAGAATGAAGACACTGCCTTGGCATCAGGGCAAGTCTTCCAGAAGTTGGCTACAACCATAATTTGTCTGTCTGGAATGCCAGGGCAAACTCTGTTCAGTCAGGTCATAGTACGTGTAGATGGATGGGTCAAGGTGTCTTGGTTTTATCCAAGCTGTGGAGAGGTGCGTCTGTTTTGGAATAGTACCCTAGCTCCTGGCTTGGGGGACCTGGGTAGTTCCAAGATTTTCTACAGTGGTTCCAAGTTTATGTAATTAATATTTTTGTAAAAGCCAATCTGTAAAGATAAAGGAGCTCTCAAGGGCTTGGTCAATTCTGAATGTGCTGTGATGGAGAACATAGACCTAAATCACAGACCTCTGATGCTAATGCTGTGATTTATGAAGTTAGTCCCTAAGCAGCAGCAATATCATTACATCATTACCCATCATTACCCAGGAACTTGTTAGAAATATAAGATGTCAGGCCCCACACCCAATTTACTGAATCTGAAGCTTTGGAGATAGGGCCCAGTAATCCATATTTTAGTAAGTTCCCAGCTGATTTTGACAAAAGCTGAATTTGAGAACCACCGATTGAATGGTGTGACTAGACACTTTTATCAGAAAAATATATATTTGCTTATAATATTTTTCATATCATTTCAAATCTTTGTAGATTCGTAGGGTGTCCTTAGGTCCTAAGTTGACAGGGAATAAGGAAAATCTAGACAGTTCGGTGAAAATTCAGGCTTATATCCGGAGAATGTACATGAGATCCCCAGGCACAGGAAAAAAACACTGACTCCAGGTGTCCTATAGGTGCATAGGGCTCGTTACTATGCTGGTTGGCTGAGAGTGGATTGGGAATCAGCCTGCAGGTGTTGGAGCGCAGTTACCTGGACCTGTCTAGAGGTGCTGGAGGAAGAACAATGAAGCTTCGGAAATGAGGTTATCATAATGAGTACAAGCAAAGACCTTTGGGTTAATGAGCCAAGCATGAGGATCATAAACATCTTATTAGAGATAGACTATACAAATGTAGGTCCCAGAATTTCCAGAATGATCTCGTTTTCATATACTTTTTCATTTTTAATAAAAATCAGTCTTTTATAAGTAAACATAGTTTTATTTTTATATCTCATAGGAATAAATTTGCAGCTAAAAAAATTGTCCTTTATTGGGCCATGTGTCTTCATTTCTGCTTCAGAGTAAGTGGTCATTCAACCCATATGGTCAACTTTTCTTAAGCTCATTATCTTAAATTACTTCCATAACCACTACCCCCATTCATTCAAAATGGGGATCCCGACTTCCACTGTTCACTGTTATTACAGGAATCAAATAAGATATGTGAAGTATCTAGCACAGTTCCTGGCACATGGAAGGCTCACATTAAATGAGAGCAACTTTAGTATTATACTCTCCCTGCCTCTTACCTCCTGCTGAATCTCTGAGTTTTGTCCTTCTGTTTGGTCCTGTGATTTTCCTTTTGCATCAACTGTTCTTGGCCTGCACCCTTGATTTCAGCTTCATTCCTTTTCCCACAATTGGGCATGTCCCCAACTGCACTTTCCATCTCAGCTCTTGTGTGTTCTTTGCAATGTGGGCCTCTCCTGACTGGCAAGTCCCATTGCCTTCTGACATCTCAGTTTGGGATGTTTCACTCAGCTAACAAAATGGTAGAAGAGATAGAGGGCTCCTTAGGTACATCCAACCAACATCTTACTTGAAAATTAAAAAATCTAAAGTAAGCCAACTCTTGTGTTGAATGTCTTCTTATTGTCGCTTGGAAGTAAATAGAGCTCCTGTGGGAACAGTCTCACATACCCAGCTAACCGAGCAATTTGCCGAGTCAGATCTGTGACCTACCTGCCTTTCACAAAGGTAATCTGAGGAGGGATCAAGAAAGATGGCATTTCATTTGGCATGATTTATCGGGTGTAGGAAACGATTTCAATTGTGTTAAGGATGGGGGTGCTTGGGCTCAGTGGGTTAAAGCCTCTGCCTTCGGCTCAGGTCATGATCTCAGGGTCCTGGGATCAATCCCCGCATTGGGCTCTCTGCTCAGCGGGGAGCCTGCTTCCCCCTCTCTCTGCCTACTTGTGATCTCTCTCTCTCTCTGTCAAATAAATAAAATCTTCTAATTATGTTAAGTATGGAAACAGGTCTTAGAATAAACATAAGATGAGCTACTTTTTGTCACTCTTCTGAATAACTGTCATCAAAGCCAACATAAAACCCGATCAAGCTTTTATTGTTTCTCAATTATAGGAGAAGGATCTGGGATGGAATGACTTTTTGAATGCTGCCATAAAGTCTCCCTGACCAAAGTTTTCTGGTAATAAGGGGCATAACTTTACAGTCCTTTATTATTTATTTATTTTTACTCTTTGTAAGTTTTTATTTTCAACAGTCCCTTCTAATTCGCAAACAGTGTTGCATTTCATCTCCATGGTACGCAAGGGTAGCACCACCCACGCTTGCGCCTGAACCAGTAATGGAAGGCACGTAAACATGTGCACGTGCATCAGGGATGCTTAATCAACAGGAGAGCAGTGTGTGTCGTGGGCAGAAGCAGAGAGACAGAGAGAAACAACAAGTGAGCATGTCGGCACAGACTCCACCAAGAATAAGCATTCATGAGAAATGACAGTGCACCCAGCTTGCTTTGAAGAACTATTACTATTCATCCATTGTTAGAGTGTAAGAGAAAAAGGAAAATTGGGGGGCTAGGGGGAGATGATCTGTTGACATTTACTGCCTTCATTAAAGCACACTCTTTGACATGCCTATTGCACAGTGTTTCTATCAAGTCAGCCCTTCTGTTATACCTCAGACCCCTTCGTACATTGTCTTTGCAAACTCTAAAGCTACTTGGAACAAAACCATTCTCTGATGCTTTAGTGTGATCGAATCATTGCCTTTCCTCCCACCTTTATACTTGTTATCTTTCAGAAACCTTAGTCTTCATCTCCTCCTTTAGCCCTACTTCCAGTTGCATGTGGATTCGAACCCCGGCTCCAACTTGCCTCTGTGAACCTCGGTGTCATCAGCTGGACCATGGGACTATCCCTGCCCTCCAGAGTGAGTGTGAGGATTAAGTGGGAGAGTGCATGAACGAGAAGTGTGATGTCTCGTGTGTAAGTGTGGGTCCATGAGTGTTATTTGGTTGCCTCCCTGACTTCACTTAGTCCTCTTTCCTACTTTCTGGTATCAGTTAGGCGATCCTTCCGTAGAGACCAGGGACAAAGAGACACGGGCTGCCACCTGCACATGCCCTCGCCCACTGTTCATCCAAGAGAAGTGAACTGAGTAGGAGCACGGAGGCCAGCACTGACCAGGCAACCGAGTTCAGGTCTACAGAGAAGAAAAATGTGTCTGTCTCTCAGACACCCAAGGTCTGTGGGACAGACACCCAAGGTCTGTGGGACAGACACCCAAGGTCTGAGAGACAAGGTCTGTCCTGGCGTGGCCTCAAACGAAGTTTTAAATTTTACTTCATATTGTTCCCACCGTATGTTTTGAGCCTATCTGACGATTTCCTGACCCAGGAACAGATATCCACACCCCACACCCCTGCCCACTGAGACCCTGCCTTCTCCCTCCCCAGCCCCATGCTCTTGCAGTTTCTTCAACACAGAATTCTCTTTCCTCATTTCTCCTCCAAAACATTACAACCCTTTAAAAGGAACGCTTTCCAGGAAGCCAGCCTGTCCCTTCACCAACCCCTCTTACTCTCATTTTCCATGCCAAAACCAAATGACTGACCCACCAATCACAATCCTTTCCCTTGAACCTGCCCCTTAGCTTGTGTGCTTGGATCTCTCATGCGACATATATTCCATATTTCTACTCTGCCTTCACCCCCGAAGTAATGAAGGCAGGACTCTGTGCTTCAGTTATTTCTGTACTTCTGGCTAGACTATAGGTTGTAAATTCCCCAAGGTGAGAGATTATATCCTCCTTATCTTTAAATATCCCTCCACTATTGATTGACCGTAGGGGCTAAAATGTTTATTGAATTGAGCTGAATATATTTATCTTTATTTTAGAGGAAGCTTAAAGAAGGATTGGGACCCACGGGGGTGTCAGATAAAACAACCAGTTAAATCTGAATTTCAGATAAACAAGGAGTAATTTTTAGTATGTCACAAATATTGCATGGGCTATACTTACACAAAAAATGTATTTGTTGTTTATGTAGAACTCCAATTTAACTGGATAGTCTGATTTTTATTTGCTAAATCTCACAACTCTGGGAAACGTGTTGTAAAAGGCAACAAAGGGGGAATATACTGTATTCATTTGAAGTATGTTGGAGGGATAGACTCAGAGTTGATGCAGTTTATTTTTCTGTTTTTTAATTCTAGTATAGTTAACATACAGTGTTACATTAGTTTCAGATGTACAATATAGTGATTCGATAATTCTATACATTACTCGGTGTTCATCATGGTCAGTGTACTCTTCAATCCCCATCACCTATTTCACCCATCCCCCCATCCATTTCCCCTCTGGTAACCAGAGAGCCAACTCTGTTGGCCATCTTGTATGTCTTATTTGGAAAAATGTCTGTTCACGTCTCTTGCCATTTTTAACTGGATTGTTTATTTTTGGGGTGTTGAGTTGTATTAGTTCTTTACATACTTTGAATAATAACCCTTTATCAGATGTCATATGTCATTTGGAGATGCCTTCTCCCATTTCATAGTTGCCTTTTAGTTTGATTGTTTCCTTCACTATGCTGAACATTTTAATTTTGATGTAGTCCCAATAGTTTATTTTTGCTTTTGTTTTCCTTGCCTCAGGATATATATCTAAAAGGATATTGTTATAGCCAATGTCAGAGAAATTACTGCCTGTTCTCTCTTCTAGGATTTTTATGGTTTTAGTACTCACATTTAGGTCCCTAATCCATTTTGAGTTTATCTTTGTGTGTGGTATAAGAAAATGGTCCAGTGTCTTTCTTTTACAGGTGGCGGTATAGTTTTCCCAACACTATTTGTTGAAGAGACTGTCATTTTCCCATTGCATATTCTTGCATTTTTTGTCAAAGATTAATTGACCAAATAAACATGAGTTTTTGCAGGGGGGCTCTCTATCCTGTTCCACTGATCTATGTGTCCATTTTTGTGTTAGTATCATACTGTTTTGATTACAGCTTTGTAGTAAAACTTGAAATCTGGAATTGTGATACCTCCAGCTTTGTTTTTCTTTCTCAAGACTACTTTGGGGGCACCTGGGTGGCTCAGTCGTTAAGCGTCTGCCTTCGGCTCAGGTCATGATCCCAGGGTCCTGGGATCGAGCCCCGCATCGGGCTCCCTGCTCGGCAGGAGGCTTGCTTCTGCTACCCTTCCCTCTGCTCGTGTTTCCTCTCTCGCTGTGTTTCTCTCTGTCAAATAAATAAAATCTTAAAAAAATAAAAAAAAAAAGATTACTTTGGCTATTCGGGGTCTTTTGAAGTGCTATACCAAATTTAGTATTTTTTGTTCCATTCTGTGAACGCTGTTGTTGGTATTTTGATAGGGATTGTGTTAAATCTGTACATTGCTTTGCGTAGTATGGACATTTTGCAATATTTGTTCTTTCAATCCATATGCATAGAATATTTTCCCATTTGTGTCATCTTCAGTTTCTTTCATCAGTGTCTTAGAGTTTTCAGAGTGCAGGTCTTTCACCCCCTTGGTTAAGTTTATTCCTAGGCATTTTATTATTTTAAATTGTAAATGGGATTGCTTTCTTTTTTTGTTTTAAAGACTTTTATTTGTTTGTTTATTTTTTATTTATTAGAGAGAGAGAGAGAGAGAGCATGAGTGGGGAGGAGGGGTAGAGGGAGTGGGAGAATCAGGATCCCCGCTGAGCAGAGAGCTTAATGTGGGGTTTGATCCCAGGACCCCAGGATCATGAACTGAACTGAAGACAGATGCTTAACCACACAAGTGACCCTAGGATTGCTTTCTTAATTTCTCTTTCTGCTGCTTCATTATTAGTGTATAGAAATGCAACAGATTTCTGTACATTAATTTTTTTATCCTTTGACTTCACTGAATTCATTTATCAGCTCTAATAGTTTTTTGGTGGAGTCGTTTGAGTTTTCTAGATAGAGTATCATGTCATCTGCAAATATTGAAAGTTTTACTTTTTCTTTACCAATTTGGATGCCTTTACTCCTTTTTCTTGTTTGATTGCTGCAGGTAGAACTTCTAGTACTATATTGAATAAAAGTGGTGAGAGTGGACATCCTTGTCTTATTCCTGACCTTAGGGAAAAAGCTCTCAATTTTTCATCATTGAGTATGGTGTTAGCTGTCGTTTTGTCATATATGGCCTTTATTATATTGAGGTGTATTCCCTCTAAATCTACTTGTTGAGGGTTTTTATCATGATTGGATGTTGTACTTTGTCAAATGCTTTTCCTGCATCTATTGAAATGACCATATGGTTCTTACCCTTTCTTTTATGAATGCGGTGTATCACATTGATTGATTCACGAATATTGAGCCACCCTTGCAACCCAGGAAGAAATCCCACTTGATTATGGTGAATAATTTTTAATGTATTGTTGCATTCGTTTTGATAATATTTTGTAGACAATTTTTGCATGTATGTTCATCAGAGATATTGACCTATAGTTCTCTCTTTTTTATAATATCTTTATCTGGTTTTGGTATCAAGGTAATGCAGACCTTGTAGAATGAATTTGGAAGTTTTCCTTCTTCTTCTATTACTTGGAATAGTTTAGAAGAATAGGTATTAACTCTTCTTTAAATGTTTGGTAGAATTCACCTGAAGCCATCTGGTCTTGGACTTTGTTTGTTGGGAGTTGATTACTGATTCGATTTCATTGCTAGTAACCAACCTGTTAAAACTTTCTATTTCTTCCTGATTCAATTTTGGTAGTTTATATGTTTCTAGGAATTTATCAACTCTTTCTAGATTGTCCAACTTGTTGGCATATGATTTTTCATAATATTCCCTTTTTTTATTATTAGGATCTCAACACTTTATTTTTTTAAATTTTATTTTTTTCAGTGTTACAAGATTAATTGTTCATGCACCTCACCCAGTGCTCCATGCAATACATGCCCTCCTCAATACCCACCACCAGGCTTACCCATCCCCCCACCCTCCTCCCTTCCAAAACCCTCTGTTTCTCAGAGTCCATAGTCTCTCATGGTTCACCTCCCCCTCCAATTTCCCCCAATTCACTTTTCCTTTCCTTATAATCCTTTGTGATTCTGTGTTGGTTTTTTATTTCTCCTGTTTCCTTTCTGAATTTGTTTATTTGACTCTGGTTTCTCTTCAGATCGTATAAATCTTTTGCCTTTTACTAAAGATTTCCATGGTGAATTTGTTTATTTGAATCCCCACTCTCTTTTGAAGAGTCTGGCTAAGGTTTTATCAATTTGTTTTGATCTTTTCAAAGAACTAACTCCTAGTTTCATTAATCTTTTCTGTTTTTTGTTGTTGTTGTTGTTTTACTTTCTATTTTGTTTATTTCTGATCTGATATTTATTATTTCCTTTCTTCTACTTGTTTTGGGTTTTATTTGTTCTTCTTTTTCCTTTAGGTATAAGACTATGTTGTTTATTTTTCTTGTGCCTTGAGGTAGGCTTATGTTGCTGTAAAGTTTCCTCATAGAACCACTTTTGCTGCATTCCAAAGATACTGGACATTTGTGTTTTCATTTTATCTCCATGTATTATTTGGTTTCCTTTTTGATTTCTTGGTGACCCATTCATTATTTGGTAGCATGTTATTAAACCTCTATGTATTTTTGCTCTTTTCAAATTTTTTTTCTTATGACTTATTTCTAGTTTCTTTTTTTTAATTAAAAAAAAATTTTTTTTTTATTTCTAATTTCATAGTGGGTAGTCAGAAAAGATACATGGAATGACCTCAATCTTTTTGAATTTTTGAGACTTGTTTTGTGGCCTAACATGTGATCTACTAAGGAGAAGGTTTCATGTGCACTTGAAAAGAATGTATATTGGGTTGTTTTAGGATGGAATGTTCTAACTATATCTGTTAAATCTGCCTATTCCAGTGTGTCATTCAAAGCCATTAATTTTCTTGTTCATTTTCTGTTTGGATGATCTCTCCACTGGTATAGATGGGCTGTTAAACTCCCCTACTATTATTGTATTACTATCAGTGATTTCATTTTTATTTGTTATTAACTGCTTTAAGTATTTGGGTGTTCCCATGTTGGGTGTATATATATTTACAATTGTCATATCTTCTTGTTGGATTGTCCCCTTCATTATTATATAGTGTCCTTTGTCTCTTGTTAGTCTTTGTTTTAAAGTCTATTTTGTCCAATATAAGTATTGCTATCCTGGCTTTCTTTTCACACCCATTTGCATGATAAATGCTTCTCTGTCCTTTTACTTTCAACCTGCATGTATCTTTAGATCTGAAATAAGTCTCTTATAGGCAGCACATACATGGGCCTTGTTTTTTTTTAATCCATTCTGTCATCTTGTGTCTTCTTTTTTAAAAAATTTATTTATATATTTGAGAGAGACAGAGTGCATGTGCACATGACTGGGACGAGGGGCAGAGGGAGAGAATCCTCAAGCAGACTCCCTGCTAAGCACGGAGCACAACACAGAGCTTGATTTCAGGACACCGAGATCATGATCTGAGCTGGTTGTTTTCTGGATTATTTACTCTGATGTGAGTGTTATCTAGTTGTATCCATGGGATAGGTGAGCCTAGGGTCCTCCTACTCCATCATCTTCCCTAGAAGTCAAGGCTCCTGAGGGAAATGCTGTGACTTTCATGTCTGTTACCAGCATTCATTTCTTCAACACTTGTCACTCATCTGGGAGAGCACAGTTTGCTGTGCCTTGAAAAATGTCCCCTGTGATGTCTCTAGGTGGTCACCAAAACTGCCACATGCTTGCTCTTAGCTCACACCATCTCTGAGACAGATCCTTTGGTTGCACAGACGAAGAAAGGGACCAGGAAGGTAATATTTCTGGAGAAAAGCATTGAGTTAACAGAAGTCACTAATGCCCTCTTTTCCTTTCATTTGAATAATCATTCATATACTTTATATAACTCTCTCATTCATGTATCTATCAAACAAATGAGGCAGCTCTCCCCTTACCCCAGTGTTTTTTCTTCCCTAACGTAGTTTTTTCTAGTTTCCTCAATCCTAAAATCTCCCCTTTCAAGTATGTTTTCTCTGCTGTTTCACATCTTCATGTATCTCAGAGAAAGAAAAAAAGGGTTAATTTCAATAAATAAACCATGTTTTTATTTATTTATTGCTTTTATTTTATTTATTTGTTTATTTATTTATTATTTATTTATTTTTTAAATATTTTATTTATTTGACAGAAACACAGAGAGAGAGGGAACACAAGCAGAGGGAATGGTAGCAGGAGAAGCAGGCTTCCTGCCGAGCAGGGAGCCTGATGTGGGGCTCGATCCCAGGACTCTGGGATCATGACCTGAGCCGAAGGCAGACGCTCAACGACTGAGCCACCCAGGCGCCCCACTTTTATTTTATTTTTTCAGTGTTCCAAGATCCATTGTTCATGCACCACACCCAGTGCTCCATGCAACCCATGCCCTCCTCAATACCCACCACCAGGCTCGCCCAACCCCTCAACCCCCTCCCCTCCAGAACTTTCAGTTTGTTTATCAGAGTGCACAGTCTCTCATGTTTCATCTCCCCCTCCGATTTCTCCCAATTCAATCAGCAGAAGTATTTCAGACTCAATGAGATGTTGCTTTGTCTCTTTATTTATGGATTCGTCAATTATTTATAAGAAGCAGTCATATGCAAGACACTGAACTAGTTGCTGTAGTGTGAATCAAAAGTGAATCAAAAGTGTCCAAAGTGTCTTGGAGGAGCAGTTACAAAGGAGACAAGAACATACAGACATACATATAGACATACATGTGTATATAGAATTTAGGACACATTGTGATGAGTGGCTTGGAAAACCCTTTCTAGCTAAACCAAGCTTCCGAGAAATATCCTCATGCTAAAGATCTAGTAGCTGAGTCAGCTTGGTACAGAAGGGAAACACAAAATAAAGTAAACATGTACGATAGTCACGGCAAGAAGGATAGCCTCAGATGACTGCTTCACTTTCCTTTCAGAGAAATCTCCGTGTTCTTTCAGTGGTTATTTATTGAGGGCCTACTATGTGCCAGGCACTGTGTTACCTTGCAAGTGGACTAGAGTGTGCAAACAGTAGGGTGTTGGGAAGCAGTTTATGATATTTCAAGCTGCCACCGGAGAATTTTTAGCTTTGGATATCCAAGAGAAGTCTGACTCCAAAAGGCCCGTTCTCCAGAAATACAGCAGCCAAGACAGAGCCGTATCCTACCTCCCCTAAGCAATGACCTGGCTGGTACCAGAATAGACTGTGCTAGAGCTTAGGAAACTCAAATCGCTGCAGAACAGCCCAAGGGGGAGACTCAGAAAGAACTCTTCAAGGTTGCCCCTTGAAGTGACCCCAAGGTCGTTAAGGGAAAAAAATGCAGGGCCTGTCATGAGGAGAGTGCATGAGTTTACATGTGGTGATCACCCAGAAGTGGTTGAGAAAGAGGGTTAGAGAATGGGCTATTTGGGGAAGGGAGCAAATGGCATTTCTCTTGCTCTCCGTGGAGCCCAGAGGGGTGTCTGTGGGTACTTGAGAACTGAGAATCCTCAGGGAACTGATGCACTTTGAGCAAGACTCCAATTTAAGGAAGACTACCTAATTTGCTGGGCCTAATGCAAAATGAAAAGGAGAGGCCTCTTAAAAATTAGTAAGAATTTCAAGACTACAGCAACAGAACATTGAAACAGAACATTGAAACAGTGTGGGACCAAGTGCAAGACCCTGTACAGTTGGACTGGTTGCATACACAGGTAGTCAGCCTTAGTTTTCACTGTAGAGTTTGGACAAAGGGATAGCTCAAACTGGCATCCCTGCCTTCTTAGAAGGTAGGCAAGGAACCCTCTGTAAGAGTGGTGTACCCCAAAAGAACTATGATGGAAACGCTTACAATCATATTATGCCCTTTGTAGACAACATGAAATCTTCCACGTTGGTGCTTTGAACCAGTAATACACACACTCACATGCATGTGTATATGTCGTTTGAGTCAAATTCACATGAGCCTTACCTAGAGTTTTCTCTTTATTCACAGATATGCCTAGAACAACTAGAATATAAAGTTAGAAAAAATATTTATTAAGCTGCTGTGTACCAGGACACACTGCATGCCAGGTGCTGTCCTAGGAGGCTTATAACACCCCAGTGAACACAAATGTCCCTGCCGGCATTACATTTACATTCTCCTGGAGGAACGAGACAAAGAACAGAACACATATCTATGTACCATAAAGTCAGATTGAGAGGGAATGCCAGGGTGGCTCAGTTGATTAAGCATCTGACTCTTGGTTTTGGCTCAGGTCATGATCTCAGGGTCGTGAGACTGAACCCTACATCAGGCTCTATGCTCACTGTGGAGTCCGCTTGAGATTCTCTCACTCCCCCCTCTGCCCCTCCCCCTGATTGCATATTCACTCTCTCTCTCTCAAAAAAAAAAATCAGATTGTGATATGTGCAGTGAAGACAAATGTGGGGGTGGATTGAGCATGATGATGGGTGTGTAGGAGAAGGAACACACTATTTTACATGGGGATCAGCAGTGGCCTCCTGAGAGAGTTCCTTCTGTGCAGGAAGAGGACTGAAATGAGAAGTAAATTAGGTGAATAGTGGGGAGAAGGACATATCAGGCAGAGGAAATAGTATGTCCAAAGGTCCCGGGGCAGGGTGGGTTGGAAGCTCAAGGGACAGGAGGGAGCCCAGTGTGATCTGAATAGAGCGAGATGGAGAATGAGATCAGAGAGGAAGCTGGACTAGGTCACTGTGATCTTTGCAAGCCAAAGTAAGAATTTTGGACTTTAAGAGACACTGGCCTCAGTTTTGAAAAATGAAGAGTCATCCAGCAGAGGAGGAAGAAGAAAAGTTCCAGGCAGAGGAAAGAGCACATGCAACAGCGCAGAGGAGGGGCTGGCCTCGTGTCTTTGAGAGAGTGCCTGAGAGCTGATCCTGGTGGAGTCAAGCATAAGGAGTGATGAGCCTGTGAGGGAGGTCAGGGCCAGGCCACGGTGTGCTCACTGTGTGAAGGGCCATGTGTCTGTTACCAGGCCAGCCTCCCTCGCAGTGTGGCCACACATTGTCTTCGGGGCAAGAAGTGAGCCTGGTGTGATAGCAGGTGCTGATGGGGAGGGGTCGGTTCAGCTCCAGTATCTTTGCCAAGAAGAACAGTTTGTCCAGGACCCAAATGATTTCTTCTGTGGCCATTTGTTCTCTTTCCTGAGCTCAGAAGCAAAGGCCCAGGAAGCTACTGCTCCCTGAGATGAAGGAATTACGCACCAGGATGGGGGCCTGTGCCCTCAGAGTGGGGAGGTTGACGAAAGAGAAAAAGACTTATGAACCAATGAGCTGTTTGGTTCAGAAACTATGGACAAAAGAGAGAAGACACCCCAAGTGCCAAATTTCTTGCAGGCAACAAGGCTGGAACCCAGGGGAGTCTAACAAACGCCATAATCTTCTCTCTGAGGAGAGTCTGTTCCCACAGGCCTGATGCAGCCTTATCTCTGTTAAATTATCTCACTGCTATTTTCATGTCAGCTTTCTACAGAACAACACAGGCCAGGAGTCAAAGGTCGATCTCCTAAGTATGGAATAGGGAATTCTCTTCATATTCTGAACAGAGATGGCACCTTGCAAAGTTGTGCCACAGGTGAGGCTGACATTCACTGCATCCCACATCCACCTGCAGCCCAGGGTTTTGCTTTGGTCTCAGCAAGGATATCAGCTGATTAGGCTTCAGGTCACTGCCATACAGGATGTTGGAAAGCTTCTTGGGGGCATTTTGATACTTGTTTCTAAAGGCCACCATTTCTGGGCGGGGTCAGATGGGACAGGCGAACATCTGCCTCGCTCTTGAGGGTGAAAACTAGAAACTGCACCTCAGTTTTCTTTGCCTATGAAGAAAAAGTGATTTTGGAACAGTGCTTGATCAGACTGAAGAAAGTCTCTGGAGTGATGGGAAACAGGTGTGAATGGATAGTGCTCATCTTACCCTGTGGGAACTATGTGTTCATTCATTTCTTTGACCAAAATTTATTGAGTGCATCCTGTATGCCAGGCATCATTCAAGGTGACTCAATTATAGCAGGAAACTTATATTCTGCTGTTTCACATTTTAAGTATTATACGGAGTTACAAAAGAAGCAAAGGATGTTGAGAAGGGTCCTTTCTCTTTCTTGGTACTTCTTAGTAATGAGTCATCACAAAACATTCTAGAACCATAGAGAGGCTGGTAGCCTGCCTAGGTCATTCAGGGAGCTCAGGACATGTCCATCTTTTCCAATCGGTCAGTGAACTAGGAGCTCAGACTAGGAGGACATAGGTAAGTAATTGGTATTCCACATGGTAGGTAAACTTTGAAGTATGAAGTGAATTGTTTAATTCAGTAATCAACCAGTTTCAACTTCTCTTGGTTGTATTAGTTTCCTGGGGCTGCCATAGCAAAACACAACAAACTGGGAAGCTTAAAACAGCAAAAATTTAGTCTGTCACAGTTCTGAAGACTAAAAATCTTAAACCAAGGCATTAGCAGGGCCGTGATCTCTCTGAAGATTCTTGGAAAAGATCCTTCCTTGCCAGCAATCCTGGGCATTGCTTGGTTTGTGGTAGAACAATTCGATCTCTGCTTTCATCCTCTTAAGTCCTTTTTCCCTCTGGGTTTTCAGATCTTTCTCTCATAAGGACACTAGTCCTTGGGTTTAAGACTTGCCTCCATCCAGTATGACCTTGTCTTAGTGATATCTGCACAGACTTATTTCCAAGTAAGGTAACATTTGCAGGTTGTGGGGATTAGGGCATCAACACATCTTTGTGGGTAACACAGCTCAAAACCAGGACACGGTTAAATCAAGGGGTGCCATGAGACATGGTGAAGGGAGTAACACAACCAGGTGCAGGTAATAAGGTCTAATTATCCATACAGAGTTTAAAAGCAGTTCTGTTATCACCCAGCTCCCAGAATTCTAACCAACATCAGTGGTCAAGTATTCCTCCCTACCAGGGGACCTCCTGCCACTCCTATCATGCTCCTTCTACCTGGACAGGGTGTACATCACTTGTATTCATTTACTAAGGCTGCCATAACAAAGTTCCATAGACTGAGTGATTTATTTATTTATTTATTTTAAAGATTTTATTTATTTGACAGAGAGAAACACAGCGAGAGAGGGAACACAAGCAGAGGGAATGGTAGCGGGAGAAGCAGGCTTCCTGAGGAGCAAGGAGCCCAATGCAGGGCTGGATCCCAGGACTCCGGGATCATGACCTGAGCCGAAAGCAGACGCTTAACGACTGAGCCACCCAGGCGCCCCGACTGAGTGATTTAAACCACAGCAATAAAACTTCTCCCAATTCTAGAGGCAAGTCCAAGATCAAGGTGTTGGCAGAGCTGGTTTCTTCAGAGGCTTCTCTACTTGGCTTATAGATGGTTGTCCTCTCCCTCTGTCTTAACAAGTTCTTCTTCCCGTGTATGTCTATGTTCAAATTTCCTCTTATGAGGACAACAGTCACGTTGGATTAGAGCTCATCCTAATGACCTCATTTTTTAAAAAAGATTTTATTTATTTATTTGCCAGAGAGAGATCACAAATAGGCAAAGAGGCAGGCAGAGAGAGAGGGGGAAGCGGGATCCCTGCTGAGCAGAGAGCCCGATGCAGGGCTCAATCCCAGGATCCTGAGATCATGACCTGAGCCGAAGGCAGAGGCTTGAACCCACTGAGCCACCCAGGCGCCCCTAATGACCTCATTTTAACTTAATCAGATCTTTAAAGATCTTATCTCCAAATAGAGTCAAAGTCTCAGAAACTGGGGATTAGAACATTAGAACATTAATTGGGGGAGTACATGGTTCAGCCCATAACACCAGAGAATTCATCTATTAAGTATAGTTTGGCTCATATTATAGTAGAAACAAAAGCCCTACTTTTTCCAAGAAACACATTCTCACATTTAACCAGTATTCTGTTATCTCACCTATTACTGTAGCACTTCTCAAATGGGTTCCTAGTTTCTCAGCCATTACTTGGTAACAGAAGGTCATGGTGAAATAAGTTTTAGAGCAAAAAAAGTAGCAAGGTTCCCAAACTTGTTTTATAATGGAGCCCCTTTCTCAATGATTTCTCCGATAATGCTTTTCAGAAAGGTACTCTATAGAACAAAGTTGAATAAAACTTATTTGTGGCAATTTAAAAATTGTGATGGTATTGTTAGGAATATATTTAATTGCTCTTAAAAAAACAAATAATGTTGTCATTATAAATTGTAATAATCTTGTGTGTATATTTTACTACATACAAATATAAATACAAAATATAAATAAATAATTAGTAACACTGCTAGGACTTATTTTATGACTTGAGTCAAGGACACAAAAATGAACTTGAGAGCTGGAAAATATATTAACCCAAATATCAGCTAATTGAGAACCACTGGCTCACAGAGCTCGTAGGTAACTGAATGTAAAGATCACATATTCCACTGAGGGCCTTGAATGACTGTAAACCCACTAGGGAAAAAAAAAGAAGAATGAAAAGAGAAAGTATAAAGAATGAAATAAAATCACCCCAAGTTTGACCAACCAGAAGAAATCACCATACATATCTCAAATTGTTTCCATTCTTTTTACTCTGCTCACTTATATTTATTACGTAACTGAAACAAAAACCCTACTTCATATCATATATGAAGTTTTATGCCCTGTTTCATAGATGAGTGATGTTGAATTCTTTTCATGTGTCTGTTGGCCATCTGTATGCCTTTGGAAAAATGTCTATTCAGATCCTCTGCCCATTTTTAAATCAGATTGGTTTTTTTTTCAGGTTGAATTGTAGTAATTCTTTATATATTTTGAATATCAATCCCTTATGAGAGGTACCATTTGCAAATATCTATCTACTCTAATTCAGTAGGTTGCTTTTTCATCTGTTGATAGTTTCTTAACTGTGTAAAACCTTTTTAGTTTGATGTTGTCCTAATTGTTTATTTTTGCTTTTGTTGCACATCACTGATGAGATACATCCAAAATCTATGACCGATATCTAAAAGTTTACTGACTGTATTTTCTATTAAAAGTTTTATGGTTTAAAGTCTCACATTTAGGCCTTTAATTTTTGAGTTTATTTTTGTGTATGGTGTAAGAAAGTGATCCAGTTTCATTCTTTTGCATGATGTTTCTTCAACACCATTTATTGAAGAAAATTACTTTCCCCATTGTATATTCTTGCCTCTTTGTTTTAGATTAATTGATCATATAGGTGTAGGTTTATTTATTTATTTATATTTTATTGTGGTATGTTAGTCACCATACAATACATCATTAGTTTTTGATGTAATGTTCCAAGATTCATTGTTTATGTATAACACCCAGTGTTCCATGCAATACGTGCCCTCCTTAATACCCACCACCAGACTCACCCATACCCCATCCCCTTCCCCTCTAAGTGTGGGTTTATTTCCGGGCTCCCTAGCCTGATTGATTGATCTATGAGTCTACATTTGTGCCAGTAACATATGGTTTTGTTTATCACAGCTTTAGAGTAGATCTTAAAATTGGGGATGTGGTACCTTCAATTTTGTTCTCTTTCTAAAGATTGTTTTGGCTATTTGGGGTTTTTTGGTTTTTTTTTTTTGGTTCCATATAAATTTTAGTATTACCTCATTCAATTTTAGAAGATTTTATCTTTCTAGGAATTATTCCATTTCATTTATGTAGTCCAATTTGTTGGCATATAATTTTTAATAGTTTTCTTTTATAATCCTTTGTGTCTGTGGTATTACTTGTAACCTCTATTCTTTTGTTAATGATTTTATTTATTTGTGTTCTTTTTTCTTGATAAGTCTGGCTAAAGGCTTGCCAATTTTGTCTGTCTTTTTTTAAAGAAATAGATCCTACTCATCTTTTCTCTCTCTCTCTCTCTCTCTTAGTCTCTCTGTCATTTATTTTTGCTCTGATCTTTATTATTTCTTTTCTTCTACCAATTTGGGCTTTGTTTCTTCTTTGGGTAGACCATTAGGTATAGGTTACATCGTTTGAGATTTTCTTGTTTCTTGAGGTAGGCCTGTATCACTGTAAATGTTTCTCTCTTAGAACCACTTTCATCACATCCCAAGGCTTATGGTCCATTGTCTTTTCATTTTCACTTGTCTCCATGTGTTTTTTTACTTAGTTTTATTTCTTCATTGACCCATTGGCTATTTAGTAACATATTGGTTACCTTCCATGTGTTTGTGGGGTTTTTTCCCTCCAGTTTTGTATGTGTATGTATGGTTTTTAGTTTGATACTACATTTGTGGTTGGAAAAGATGCATGCAATGATTTCAATCTTCTTAAGGGACTTGTTTGTGACCTAACATGTGATCTCTCCTGGGAATGTCCCATGTGGACTTTGAAGAATGTGTACTCTGTTGTTTTTGGATGAAATATTGTGTATATATATCTGTTAAGTCCTTCTAGTCCAATGTGTCATTCAAAGACACTCTTTCCTTATTGATTTGCTGCCTGGATAATCTACCCATTGATGTAAACGGGTTGTTAAAGATCTCCTACTATTATTGTATCACTGTGAATCTCTCTATTTGTGTCTGTTAGTATTTGTTTTATTTATCTATGTGCCCCAATGTTGGGTGTATAGATGCTTACAATGACCATATCCTCTTTCTGGATTGATTCCTTAATCATTATGTAATGCCCCTCTTTGTTTCTTGTTGAAATCTTTGTTTTAAAATTTATTTTGTTTGATATGAATATTGCTAGTTGTGCTTTTTTTTCCACTATTTGCATGGATTATCTTTTTCTATACTTTTTTCAGTCTCTATGTGTCTTGAGGTGTGGAGTGAGTGTCTTGTAGGCAGTATATAGAGGATCTTTTTTTTTTTAATGCATTCCACCACACTCTGTCTTTTGACTGGAGCATGTTTATCACTTAACAATTAAAGTAATTATTGACAGGTATGTACTTAATGCAATTTTGTTACTCTCTGTGATTCCTCAAAATGAATATCTATTTTTCTCATAGATTAGGGAAATTTTCAACTATTATTTCTTCAAATAAGTTTTCTGCCTCTTTCTCTCTTCTTCTCAGACCCTTCAATGTAAATACTTGTGTGCTTAATGTTGTCCTAGAAATCTCTTAACTTATCTTCATTTTTTGAAATTCTTTTTTCTTTTTACTGATCAGGTTGGGTGCTTTCCATTACTTTCTCTGCCAGTTTAGTTATCCATTCTTCCACATCCTTAATTTACTGTGGATTCCCTCTAGTGTGTTTTCCATTTCAGTTATTGTATTCTTATTGTATTCTTCAACTTTCATTAGTTCTTTTTTATATTTTCTCTTTGTTGAAGTTCTCACTGAGCTCTTTCACTCTTCTTTCGAGTCTGATAAGTCTTTTATTCATTTATTTATATAATTATTTTATCTTATTTTAATTTATTTTTAATTTTTTAAAGATTTTATTTATTTATTTGACATAGAGCATGAGCGATGGGGAAGAGGCAGAGGGAGAGAGAGAAGCGGGCTTCCCACTGAGCAGGAAGCCTGATGTGAGATTCAATCCAAGGACCCTGGGATCATGACCTGAGTTGAAGGCAAATACTTAACCAGCTGAGCCACCCAGGCACCTGTGATTTTTTTTTTTTTTTAACTCTTTGTCAGGTATATTGCTTATCTCTGTTTCACTTGGTTCTTTTTCTTAGGTTTTGTCTTGTTCTTTCATTTGGAGCATATCCACTGTCTCCCCATTTTGCTTGATTTTCTGTACTTGTTTCTATGAATTAGATGGAATACCTACCCCTCCTAAACTTGAAGGAATTTTTCTAGTATATGATCATCCCCTGTGTAGGCTATGTGTGCCTGGTGACTTTGGCTGGCTGGCTAGTGCTCTGGCTATTGTGGGCATGGGGTCATGCATAGGACACTCCATGCTGGGGCTGCCCTTGGCAAAACAGCTGACCCCGAAGTGGGTATGGACTGGGTGTTGCATGGTGCTCAGTGCGGGAGAGGTCCTGGCAGGGCTATTACAGCTGAGGCAGGTGTGGGTGAGAGTGTTATGAGTGTGCAATGGTAGGGAGGCTAGATCTGAGGCAAGATGTGGGCCAGGGAGTCCTGGCCACTTCATACAAAGGTGTGTATTAGTAGGGTGGTTAGAACTGAGGTGGGCCTGGACTGGGGGTTTCTGGGATGCTTCACACAGGGAGCACCTTGGTGGGATGAGTGGAGCTGAAGCAGGCAGGAGCCAGGATGACCTAGAGCACTCTGGACTGGGGAGCCCTAAAACCCAGCTGTCTGGAGCTTAAGTGATATGGGTCATTAATGTTCATGGTACTCTGCACCTGTGTCATCTTAGCCCCAAAGCTGGAGCTGTAGTTAGCATTGACCAGGGCTGTCCAGGTGTGTGGGATGTCAGCCACCTTGGTGTGATAGTGGGGGTTGGTGTGTGGGATAGGTTCCTGGGATTCATTGAGGCAGTGAGCCAGGTAGGGCATCCAGACCATATTCTTGACTATGCTATCAAGGGGAAGAGGCAGTAAACCATGATGTTCACCAGCCATTTGCAGCCAGGAAGATCCAGTAGCTCCCCCACCATACGCCATGGCTCCAGGACTAGTTCCTTCATATTCTAGTTGCTCTTTTAAACTGTGACTTGTTTTCTATGCTCCAAGGTATCCTGTGCTAGTATGGAGTAGAGACCTATTGCTTGCTGAGGTGGCAGGCTGGCTATGGTGCTTGGAACCCTGCTCTTGTCTGTGCTCTTAACACGGAGGGGGAGCATAAATCATGGCTTTCACCAGCCCCTTAGACCCAGAAGATTCCAGCAGCTTCCTCACTGTTTGGCAGGGTTCTAAGGATAGTTGCTTCAAATTCTAGCTCATCCTTTTAAACTGCAACTTTTTTTTTTTTTTTTTTTTTAACTATTTCCCAGGGCAGATCAATCTGCTCCTGGTTGCTGTAGTTCTCAGCATTGGGGGTGGGGGTTCCATTTGTTACCGTGTTTCCATTTTTCTTATCATTCTCTATGTGGTCTCTCTATCTTGTGTTGTATAGAAGCTATTAAACAGTTCTCCTTCAGGACAAATTGCTCTATCAATAGGTGTCAATTTCAAGTGTCCATGGAGGAGGTGAGTTGGGTCTTCCTAAGTTGCCATCTTGGATCACAATCCAGTACCTGTCTGTTTTGATTACTATAACTTTGTGGCATAATTTGAAATTTTGGAGCATGATGCCTCCAGCTTTGTTCTTTCTGAAGATGCTTTGGCTATTCAGAATCTTTAGTGTTTCCATACAAATTTTAGTATTATTTATTCTACTTCTGTGAAAAATACCATTGGTATTTTCATAGGGATTGCTTTGGAGTATAGATGGCTTTGGTAGTATGAACATTTTCACAATATTGATTCTTCCAATCCATAAGCATGGCATATCTTTCCACTTATTTTTTGTCATTTTCAATTTCCTTAATCAATATCTTATGATTTTTAGAATAGGATCTTTCACCTCCTTGATTAAAAGCATTCCTAGTTATTTTATTCTGTTTGATACAATTGTATATGGGAATGTTTTCTTAATTTTCTTTCTGATAGTTTGTTATTAGTGTATAGAAATACAACAGATTTCTGTATATTGGTTTTGTAGCTGCTACTTTACCGAGTTCATTTATCAATTTGAACAGTTTTTTGGTGTAGTCTTTAGGGTTTTCTATGTATAGTATAGTATCATGGCATCTGCAAACAGTTTTACTTCTTCATTTTCAATTTGGATGCCTTCTTTATTTTTCTTGTCTGATTGCTATGGCTAAACTTCCACTACTATGTTGAATAAAAGTGGCTAGGTGGATATCCCATCTCGTTCTTGATCATGGAGAAAAAGCTTTCAATTTTTCACCATTGAATATAAAACTGGCTATGGTTTTTTCATATATGGTCTTTATCATGTTGAGGTATGCTCCCTTTAAACCCATCTTTGTTGAGATATTTAGCATGAATGAATTAATTCTGTCAAATTCTTTTTCTTCATTTATTAAGATGATCATGTAATTACTAATTTTCATTTTGTTAAAGTGGTGTATCATATTGATCAAGTGGCAAATATTAAACCATCTTTGTTTACAATAAATCCCACTTGATAGGATGTATTTTGTATTTTTGAATGTGTACTTTTGAATGTAGCTTGCTCATATTTTTTGAGGATTTTTGCATTTATTTTCATTAGGGATATTGGCCTGTAGTTTTATTGTATTGTTTTCGTAGTGTCTTTGGTTTGTTTTGGTAACCTCACCAAATGAATTTGGAAGTTTTTCTTCAGTTTTCTGGGAGAGCTGGAGAAGGATAGGTATAAGTCTTTGAATGTTTGGTAGAATTGACCTGTAAAACTCTCTGGTCTTGGATTTTTCCTTGTTGGGAGTTTTTTGATTGCCAATTCAGTTTTATTGCTAGTATTTGGTCTGCTTACATTTTCTATTTCTTGTTGATTAAATCTTGGAATAGTATACGTTTCTAGAAATTTATTTTTTCTAGGTCATTTAATTTTTTGGTGTATAATTGTTCATAGTAGTTTGCATTTCCATGGTGTCTATTATAAGGTCTCTTTTAAAATGTTTTTACTTATTTAGGCCTATTCTCTTTTTTTTCTGGCTGAAGGTTTGTTAATTTTATTTATCTTTCCAGAGAACCAACTGTTAGTTTCATCAATATTTTCTATTTTTTTAAATCTCTATTTCTGCTCTGATCTTTATTACTTTTTTCCTTCTTTTCATCTTGGGGTTTGTTTTTTTTCTAGTTCCTTTAGGTATAAGGTTATACTGTTTGAAATTTTTCTTGTTACTGAAGTATGCCTGTATCACTATAAATGTCCCTCTTAGAACAACTTTCATTGCATCCCAAAGATTTTGGTCTGTTGCGTTTTCATGTTCATTTGTCTCCAAGTATCTTTTGATTTCATCTTCCATTTCCTCATTAACCTATTTGCTATTTGGTAGCATGTTGTTTACCTTCCATGTGTTTGTGTTTTCTTCCAGTTTTTTTTCTAACTTTTAAAAAAGATTTTATTTATTTGAGATAGAAAGAGAGAGGGAGTCAAGCAGGGGGAGGGGGAGAGAGAAGCAGACCACACTTTCAGGGCAGAGTCCAGTGCAAGGCTCGATCCCAAGATCTTGAGATCCTTGAGCAGAAATCGAGTTGGATGCTTAACCAACTGAGCCACCCAGGTACCCCTGTTGAAGCACTTACAATATTTCAGACAAATATGTATATTTTTTAACATCTCATTTTTTTCAGTGTTCCAAGATTCATTGTTTATGCACCACACCCAGTGCTCCATGCAATATGTGCCCTCCTTAAAACCCACCACCAGGCTCACCAATCCCCCCACCTCCTTTCCCTCCATAACCCTCGGTTTGTTTCTCAGAATCCACAGTTCCTCATCTTTCATCTCCCCCTCCAATTTACCCCAGTTTGTGTGTGTGTGTGTGTGTGTGTGTGTGTGGTTGATGTTTAGTTTAATACCATTGCAGTCAGAAGAGATGCACAATATGATTTCAGTCTTCTTAAATTTACTGAGACTTGTTTGTGGCCTGACATGTGACTTGTCCTGGAGAATGTTCCATGTACACTTGAAAGAAGGTGTATTCTGTTGGTTTTGGGTGGAATGTTTTATATATATCTGTTAGGTCTATCTAGTCTAATGTGTCATTCTAAATGATCTATCCATTAATGTAAGGAAGTGCTAAAAAGTCTTTCTACTATTATTATATCATTGTCAGTTTCTCCCTCTGCCTCTGTTAAATTTGCTTCATACTTAGGTATTCCTATGCATAAATATTTATTAATGTTATAGCTTCTTGTTGGATTGATTTATTCGTCATTATGTAATATCTTTCTTTTTTATTTCAGGTGTTTATTTAAATTCAGGTTAGTTAACATATTGTAGTGCCTTTCTTGGTTTCTTGTTAAAATCTTTGTTTTAAAGTCTATTGTATTTGATGTATTGCTACCCCCAGCTTTTTTAAAATTTCCATTTGCATGAAATATGTTCATTCCCACTTTAATTTTTGACATTTCATTTATAATACGTGTTGGTGTGTATCTCTTTGGGTTCATTTTTTGGGGACTCTGTGCTTCTTAACCTAGATGTCTGTTTTCTTCTTCATATTAGAAAAGTTTTAAGATCTATTTCTTTAAATATTTTTTTTGCCCCTTCCTCTTTCTCTCCTCCTACTGAGATCCCTATAATTCAATGTTAGTATGCTTGATGTTGTCCCAGAGATCCCTTAAAGTATTTTCATTTTTAAAGCTATGTTTTCTTTTCATTGTTCAGTTTGGGTGATTTCCACTACCATCTTCCAAATGTTTGATATTTTTTCTGTATCCTCTAATCTGTTCTTTAATACTTTGAACTCTTTATTAGGTAAATTGTTTTTTTTTTTTTTTTTCCTTCCTATTCCTTATCATTACTTTACTCCTCTTGTGCTGTTCCAGTCTCTGAGTATATCGGGCATAGTACAGAATTAGGATGGCACACAAAAGCATCAGTTTCACCTCCCAACTCTGTTAACTGCTCCAATGAAGACACACATGGATAATGGTCTTTTAACATATCTGGCAATTTAGAACTCTTCTCATGACTACGGCGAGAATGTCTAACTTGTGTTAGAAACTTTAGCTTTAGCTAAAGTTTAGTTTAGAAACTTTAGCTCTTTAAAGTAGTATCTGTGTTATCAAACTGTATCTTCCTTTTTACACTTTGTAGGTATGGTGTAGTAGACACAATATATTTATTTAAGCAACTCCCCCTGGTTTCTTTACTAGGGGTTTTAGCATCATTGGTTGGATCTTTTGTTTTGTCATCTTCCTCTTTTTCACCATCTTGAAATACCACATTTCTAGGTTTCTTTTCCATTTCTGGTCTTCCTGACTCTTTCCTTCCATTTCTGACTTCCTGGCCATATCTTCACCGTTGACTTCTTTCATTCCTTAGTTGCACAGGCCTTAACATTTTCTCCATATTTCACTTTCTCTTGACTCTTCATTGTTAGAACATCTGCAAATGTGTGTTGCATTTCTTCAATAGGCTGAGCCCCTGCCAGAATAGCTTTCTCATACATTGTGATAATATTTTCAATACGACTTGTGAGTGGTTCAGTATGTGTAAGGCATATCCAATATTTAACGAGTTTTTTGGCATCTGGAATATTTTTAATCAGGTCATTCAGTATGACCAATATTTCTTCTTTTGGGCATTCCTCATTAATCAGGTTTAGGCATCCCAAAAATGTCTTGCTTACTTTTTCAGTAAATAATCTTTGTTCATCTTCTTCTACCATGGTGGTCCAGAAGGACGTGACTGAGTTTTCGTTCTGCCCTTCAGGCTCAGGCTGGGTAACCACTGAGCTAGGAGGCCTTTTCAGCACTTTTCTTTTGCCAGCTTTCCACTCACTCAGGCAAGCTTTTCTCTCTTCTGCTGTTTCTTTGGGCCGGGACTATCTATCAAGAGTTGCTCTTGCTATAGTGTGTCTTCGAGGGTCAATGCTTTTTGATTTCGGTATCAGTTTAGAGTTAGAAGACGAAGCAGGCCAGGCTACAATTTCAGAGGTCAGGCTTCTCGACAGTGTCTTCCTTCTCTCTACATCCTGAGCACCGGTTTGGGCACTAGATGAAACCGTGTTTGATTGCGGTAATTCTTTCTGGGTCCTTTCCAGATTGTAACGTTGACAGTAGTCCTGGTGCCCTGATTCACAGCGTCCCGAGCACTGTGGCGGTGACTTCTGATAGGAGGCCACATCTGCTGTCTGTCCTGAGATGCTGTGCTCCCAAATTTAGTGGTGGTCACCGCGTTCAGGGCTCACGGTCGCACCGCGGGGGTCCGTAAGCGAGGCTCTGGGGCTTTAGGGACAGCGGCTGACAGTTTCTTCGCCATTGCAGAACTCTCATCTCTGAATGGCAGGGGCTTTCTAAATGAATTAATCTTAGACTGAACAATTTGGCCACGGTAAGACCCAAGCACAAGCTTTTGGACATGTTAGCTTCTTGCTTGGGTTTTTCTGCAGATATTTGTTTCTTTTTATTGTTGTTTTAAGATGAAACACTTGGCTTAATGTCATGTGTTGACTTTGAGGCTCATCCTTAATTGGTACGGACTGTCCCATTTGATTATTATCCTCAAAATGATGTAGTGTCAATCACTATGGTTGAATTGGTTGATTCATTAGAAGGTCTTAAGGAGATGCAATATTTTTTCTCATTGTTATATGATTTTTGTTCCCAGGAGGTCTACTGACATTTTCTTTACCAGCCATTTCTGTTTTAAATTTCAGAACTTTTGTCTCTTTGTGGACCTTGCCCTCCTAGTTCATCACTTTCTGGTCTCTATTACTGGGTAAGTGGTTTTCCTGTTTAATGCAAAAACAGTTCTTTTTAATGTATGTTCCTTGAGTTTTTGTCTTCTTTGTTCTCTGAATGCGGGCTGGGCTCTCTAGCTGGGGGGGTGGGGGGTGGAGAACCGGAGTGGGGGGGCAGGTCCTGAGGCAGGCTGGACTTTTTCAAGTCAGCAAGACTTGACAAAAAAAGTCAAGCAGACTTTTTTCAAGGCTGCTTTTCAGAGGGGGATGCATCTCTGCTCTCTATCAGATAAGTTGTTTATATCTTTGTTTCATATAGTTATTTTTTTGGGAGGTTTTATCTTAAGTTTGATCTTAGAGAAAAAGCTTTCAATTTTTCACCATCGGATATGAGATTGGTTATGGGTTTTTCATATTTGGCCTTTATTATGTTGAGGTATGCTCCCTCTACACTTACTTTGTTGAGAGATTTCTTCATTTTTCCTGACTCTCTGTGTTTGTTTCTATGTATTAGGTAGGTGAGCTATGTCTCCTGGTTTTGAAAGAATGGCCTTATGAAGATTTTCTGTTGGGCCAAGAGCAATAATATCCTTCCTAACCAGTAGAGCAAGGTGCTCTCGGAATTGCCCCTGTTGGGCTATGTGTGACCTCACATTGTAGGGTAGCTTCAGCTGCTGTGGGCACAGTGTATATGGCCTGGCTGGGACTCCTGCAGGTGCATTGGTGGGCAGTGATGGCCTTGGCCCCGACGGCTGCAAAGCCCTCCCAGCTGCAAAGCCTGGTCGCAACTGCTTTAGGCATGCTGGTGGGCAGAGTGGCCCCAGGCCCTGCTGTTACAAGTTTCAGTGTGACTTCTGTGGGCATTCTGGTGAGCAGAGGTGGCCCTCACTTTGTTGGCCATGAAACCTGCCTGCAGCTTGATGCACAGAAGTTTTTGGTATAGTTACGCTTGGCTATTTTTGCTTTTGTTGGCTTTACTTTTTGGTTTCAAGTCCAAGATGTCATTGTCTAACGCAAATGTCATGAAGATTTTCTTTTTTGTTTTCTTTTAAGAATTCTTAAATTTTTTTATTTTTTTAAGATTTTATTTATCTGACAGAGAGAAACACAGCGAGAGAGGGAACACAAGCAGAGGGAATGGTAGCGGGAGAAGCAGGCTTCCCGCCGAGCAGGGAGCCCGATGCAGGGCTCGATCCCAGGACTCCGGGATCATGACCTGAGCCGAAGGCAGACGCTTAATGACTGAGCCACCCAGGCGCCCCTCTTTTAAGAATTCTATAGTTTTAGGTCTTCCACTTAGGTCTTTGATCCATTTTGTGTTGATTCTTGTTTATGGTGTAAGGTAAGAGTCGAACTTCATTCTTTTGTACACAAATATCCAGTTTTTCCAGCACTACTTGCTGAAAGAACTGTCCTTTTTCCTTGGAGTGATCTTGTCACCCTTACCAAAAATCCTTTGACCATATATGTGAGGGATTATTCCTAGGATCTCTATTCTATTCCATTGGCCTAAAATTCACCTTTATGCCAGTACCACACCATTTTAGATACCATAGCTTTGTAATAAGTTTTGAAATAATGAAATATAAGACCTCCAAATTTGTTCCTTTTTTTCAAGATTGTTTGACCATTCAGGGTGCCTTGAGATTCCATGTGAATTATAGTATGGGTTTTCTATTCCTGCAAAATATATCATTGTGATTTTGATAGGAATTTTGATAATTTGTAGACCACTTTGGGTAGTATTGACATATTCATGATCTTAAGTCTTCCAATTCATGAACACAGGATGTCTTTCTAAGCTTTATCTCTTTTATGAATAGTTTTTCCATATCTTTTACCTTTTCTGGGCAGTCTTAATAGCTTATTTTTCAATGTTTATAAGCTCTTTATATACTAAGGACATTTACTTTTTGTCATATTGTGGCAAATATTCTGCCCAGTTATTCATCTTTCTACCTTTTTGATGATTTGATATAAGTTTTTCATCAAGTTAAAATTTATAATAGTCTTTTGAAGATCTTTTTTCTTTTCATTGTGGATAATTTTTTTGTTGTTGAGGTATATTGGACATAGAGCATTATATTAAGTTCAGGTGTAGAACATAATGATTTGATATTTGTATATACAGTTGATCTTTGAACCACATAGGTTTGAACGGCATGGGTTCATTTATATGTGGATTTTTTTCAATAAGTACAGTACTATAAATGTAATTTCTCTTCCTTATGATTTTCTTAATGATATTTTAATTAAAGAAAATGCCATTTTCTTTTCTCTAACTTACTTTAAGAAGATAGTATATATGTATAACATATATACTATTTATATATAACAAAGTATGTGTTAATCAATATGTATTACTGTTTAAATAACTCTTAGTTAAATAATTTCTTAAGCTGGTGTCCTCTACACAAACACTGATTTATTGTAAGTGACTCTGATAATACTAAACATTCACTTCACTAATACTAACTTCCTTTTATCAGGGGCTTTTTTGAGATAGAAAATAAGAATCAAGGATCTTTCTTAGTCTTGTTCCTTTTTTTTTTTTTTTTTTTTTTAGCTTAGCAGTGTGTTAAATTCATCCCTTCTTCATCTATCAAAGAATGCAACCTAAGCTCTCCTGATCAAACTCATACTTTATTTGGGACATCTATTAAAAAGGGGGAGGAAAAAAACCTAAAAAATTTTGGATACCATTCTGGTGAACATTGTGATACCAAAGCAAGCCTGGATCCTTATTTCACATCTTGTTTACTTTTTCAGAGAGAATCTTCTTTACACATAGTCCTTTAATTTTGAAAATGTTGCTTTTCTCTATTCATCGGTGTAGGTGATGTTTTGTTTTTGTTTTTTTTTAAAGTGTGAGGGTTTTTTTGTTGTTTTTTTTTTAATTTTTATTAACATATAATGTATAGGTGATGTTTTGTTGGCCTTTGCTTCATGGCAAGTTCCAGTAAATACTTTAGTAGGTTTCTAATAGCTGTGTCATGCATGCTCACAAGCAAATCTGTCACCTTCATACTTACCCAGGTTCCAAACAGAATCTAGCCCTGGGCGGCCAGACTGTGGGGCCCAACTAGGGATATAATACCTGGCAAGTGACAGCAGTGTCTATTGATGTTGGAACCCGTGGGGGTAGCAAAGCTATTCAACCTTCAGCAGGAAAATGGGTGAAAATGTGCTCTGCTTTCTGTGTTTAATTTTTAAAAGGAGTAACGTAGAGAAATATTAGTGCCCCACTGTTTTAAAGGGCTTTCAGGAAACAGCTCTTCTGTGTTCTCCAAAGAACTCAGAAATGAATTCAGGGAAGCTGGACTATGAAAAAAAAAAAAAAAATCTGAGTCATAAGGCCTATGTGTAACACTTGGAGTATACTCATGCAGAATTTTTAAGGGGGAGGAACTGTCTTGGTCGTGCTGCATTTCCAGTTCAATAGTCTCTGCCATTAAATGGATACTTAACGAATATTTGTTGGCACTCAGATGCAACTCATCAGTGCACTGTCAATGTTTGCTCACTAACAGGGCAGAGAGAACTTAAGTAACACGCCAGGAGCTCCAGGGCCTGGGAATCTTTTTTTCCAGGCACAGCAGATGATCTAGTGTCCCATCTATGATGGGGTGACTTAAAGCCACCCTAGGAAGAAAGGTTTCCCCAGTGATGCCTGAAATTCCACGAATGGATTATTTTTTTCTGTTTGTGTTTATTCTCACATGGGGGGATGGGTGAGCCCAGTGGTGGGTATTAAGGAGGGCACGTATGGCAATGAGCCCTGGGTGTTACACGCAAAGAATGAATCACGGAACACTACATCAAAAACTAAAGAAGTACTGTATGGTGGCTAACATAAGAAAAAAAGAGAAAAAAAAAGAATCAGGCCTTAATCTTTTTGTCCACAAGCCTGTTTCTTGGGAGCAGAGACCACCCTCTTCTGTCCCCCCTCCCTACCCTCTGCCCTGGGAGGTTCCAAACAGAGAATCTATCTCTGGCTAAAAAGCCATTATTGTGGATAGATATATAGATAGATAGATATAAATTTATTTCCCAGTGTTTGTGTGACTTGCATCTGAGACCAGCCAAAGGACCTGCCTAAAGGCAGAGTGGAGGCTAACATCTATTGAGCATCTCTTGTGAGCCGGGTACCTGGCCAGATGGACATTGTCTGGTGGAGATGACTTTATTAGGCAGATGTTATCATTTTCATGTTTACTGAGAACAAAGCTAAGGCTCTGAGAGAAACAAAGGACATTCTCAGGGTGATGGGGCTGAGTTGGATTCCAGAACCCCAGTTCTCTTCTCTAGTAAGGAAGACTATCCACTCCCAAGGGGCAGGGAACAAGTCACACATCCCTTTGTATATTCTCACTGGACTCTGCACAGGACTTTGGTGTGTTTCATAGGAAATGCATGCAACAGAAACCCACTCAAAATAAGCTTCGGCAAAAACCCCCTAGGGTACCACCTCGGATTTGAGGAAAGCTGAACAACCATGGCCTCAGCAGCAAGAGTCCTTGGGCTTTCTCCCTAATGCTCTACCCATGAGGGGACTCAAAAAAGTGCACCTCTGTCTCTTAGCTGGAGCCCTCAAGAGAGAACGCAGTTGGCTTCTGGCTAGCCAGGGGATGACCACCTCTGGAGTCAGGTGCTTACCTCTACTTCAATCCGCTATGACCAAGAGTCATGAAGTAAAAACATGGTTCTCGGGAACTAATTTTGTGGGTAGATGAGACATTTCTCCAAAAGCACAGTCGTGTGTTGGGCACACAGCCCAAAGATATCTGTTGTATTTGGATGTAACTCCATAAATGTTTATTGCCTGGTTGTTTTTTGTCTTGACCAAACACTTTGAGAACCTTAGCTAAATCATTCTGTTTTTTTCATTTAGCCCCAAGGCAGGGATTCATAAGTGTTAAAGAAAAATATGTGTCATTTCTATATGCCAGTGTTTCCCTGTTTACAACCGCTGAAGCAAATCAAGAAATAGACTATTTATTCTCAAATGCTTGGTTTCAAGGGGGCAGAGGAAGTAGGAAAACATCTGTGGCTGGGGCTATTGTGTTTGCTGCTGGAAGACATCCAAGGCCAGTTATCAAATGGGTGGGCAGCAACAAATAGGTGCTTTGTTTTTGTCCTCATAGGAAGTTATTTTGTTTTGCTAGTTGGTTGACTTTCTCTGGGGTCAGTAGCCTGGGTGCTCAAAACTTTTTTTTCTACCATTCAGAGTGCCCTAATTTTACATTTTACACAACTCTAGATAGAACTGGCCAAAAGCTCATCTGTAGCAGTAAGTTCCTTGCGAGTTGACACTGAAGGTTGAACACGGATGCATTATGTCTATACTGCCACCTTGAGGGAGCTGCTGGAACTCCAAGATGCTTTTTGTTAAAATTGTTATCAAATGTCAAGTTTCAGAAAGTGAGAAAGTTAAAAAAAAAAATCATAATGGAGTAATCCACCTCTTTAAAAAATGACCTTCTGGAAGATTTCAAGGCATAGACAATATTGCCAGGTATGTCTGAGTTATGTAGGTTAGAGTGTGAGACCCGCCTCAACCTTCCACGGTCAATGACTGTCCTTAACTCAGACATTTACCTTTTCTAAGCCACAAGTATAAAAAAGTGGTGTTAGTACCATTTCACTGGGTTTTGTGTTGACTAAAGGCCATAGCATGTGTTCATTTTCTGTACTTGGTAAGCACTCAGTAAATGATTGCTCTGTTATCTGAAGTTTGCCGTGACTGAAGGCACTAGGGAAGCCTTCTGCAGGGAGAGGTAGAGATGCGGGGGGTGAGGGCATCAGGAACTCAAATAAAACCAAATACCAGACATACAACCTAGAGTGAATGTTCGGTAAACACTTCAACAATGTCACTGGAGATGAATTTAACTGTCAAGATGGGGATGGAAAACATTCTACCATTCACTCTAAAATTGGGGAATCATAAAAATACAGAATGCTCATGTGGTGAGGATCCTAGGAGTGTACTCCCAATTTCTTTTTTCAAATGGGGTAACCAAGTGGTTGAATTACTTCTCAAGTGTTTGATTGTGACTGGGTAACACTGCAATTAGAACCCAACGTCTTGACAAATAACCTTGTGTCCTTTATATAATGTTGAGATATCACTCAAAATTGACCAAAACAGGACTGCCCTGGGTTTTCTTGCTTTATATATATATATATATATATATATATATATATATATATATATATATATATATATATATATGTCATATATATAACTTGGAAAGTTATTTAATATGACTAGGATTTGATTTCCTCAACTAAAAAATAGCCATAATAATAATATCAGAGGGTTGTAGTACAGATCCAATGAGATGCTTCATATCAAGCATTTAGAACTGTGCTATTAATGTTAACCAGTATGATTATCGGACCACAGAGTTCACCTCTCACAGTTAAATTGTTTCCTGGGCATGACCAATTAGGCTTTATCATTTCTAAAACCATTGGCTTCCTAACTCTGTGTCTCCATGATAATAAAAACATGTCTCTTTATAACTCTTAGTGCATGGCACAACTGTCTTAAAATTTTTTTTAAAGATTTTATTTGAGAGAGAGAGAGAGAGAGCACAAGCAGGGGGATAGGCAGAGGGAAAGGGAGAAGCAGACTCCCCACGGAGCAGGGAGCCTGATCCAGGGCTCGATCCCAGGACCCTGGGATCATGACCTGAACCAAAGCCAGACACACTCAGCTGACTGAGCCACCCAGGCACCCCTATTTTGATATAATTATAGATTCATTTCATTCACAGTCATAAGAGATAATACAGACAGATCCTATGTACCTATTACCCAATTCTCTCCAGTGTAAACAATTCACAGAACTGCAGTATAGTATCACAACCAAGATACTGACATTGATATAATTCATCAATCTTATTCAGGTTTTCCCAGTTTTACTTATACTCATTTATGTGTGTGTTTTTAGTTCTATATAATTGTATCCCACGTACAGGTCCATGTAGGTAACATCACCATCTAGCTACAGAATAGATCCACCATCCACAAAGACCTCTTGTACTCTCCTTTTATAACCACACCCCCTTCTCTCCTGCACTCTCTCCACCCCATCCCTCAGCTCTGGCAACCACTAACTGATATTAGGCTTTTCTCATTCAGTGTAATTCATGGGGACTCACCTAGATTGTTCCTTATCACCTTCGTTTGTTCCTTGGTATTGCTTAGTAGTATTTGATAATAGATGTACCACTATAAAACCATTCACCCCTCAAAAGACATCTGGGTTATTTCTTGTATTTGGCTACTAGGCAAAAGCTGCTATGAATATCCATGTACAGGTTTTATATAAATATAAGTTCTTATTTCTCTAGGGTAAATGTCCAAGAGTGCAGCTGCAGGGTAAGAACGGTAATAATATGTTTAGTTTTATAAAAAATTGTCAAGCTATTTTCCAGAGTGCACTACTTTAGAGCAATGTGCAAGTGATCCAGTTTTGGGGCATCCTTACCAGCATTTAGTATTATTGCTACTTTTTATTTTAGCTTTCCTAATAGGCGTGTAGTGATACCTCATTGTGGTTTTAATTTGTGTGCCCCTAGTGACTAATGATGTTGAACATCTCACATGCTTTATGGCCACCTGCCTCTCTCCTCTTTAGTGAAACATCTCTTCGTATATTTTGTCCTTTTTATAATAGGACTAATTGCTTTTTACTGTTGAGTTTTGAGAGTTTAAGATTTTATTTATTTGTCAGAGAGTGAAGAAGCACAAGCAGGGGAGCATCAGGCTTAGGGAGAAGCAGGCTCCCTGCTGAGCAAGGAGCCTAATGTGGGACTTGATCCTAGGACCCTGGGACCATGACCAGGACCAAAGGCAGATGCCTAACCAACTGAGCCACCCAGGCATCCCATAAGAGTTCTTTATATATTTTAAGATATAAGGCCTTAAAGACATTTTACTTTTTTTTTTTTTTAAGGTTTCATTTATTTATTGGAGAGAGAGAGTGCAGAGAGAGAGAGAGAGAGACAGAGCATGAATGAGGGTGGGGTTAGGGAGGGAGCAGAGGGAGAAGAAGAAGCAGACTCCCCACTGAGCAGGGAGCCTGATGAGGGGCTTGATCCCAGGGCCCTGGAATCATGACCTGAGCTGAAGGCAGATACTTAACCAGCTGAGCCACCCAGGTGCCCCAACATTTTACTTTTAGAGTAAAATACCAACATTATATTATGAGTAGCATAATGTATGTACTTGTAAAATACATGACCACAACAACACAAAGAACAGAAGGAGGTAAATGAAAGTACACTGTGGTATAGTTATTAACATTCTATATGAACCAACAGTGTTAATCCATGCCAAACCATAAGTTAGAATGAATATTGTAATCATTTAAAAGACACAGAAAGAAGAATCATTTAAAAAAAAAGATATAACTAAGTCAATAGAAGAAATAAGGTGGAATACCAAAAGGTGGCAAGAAAGCAGGATTAAAGGAATGAAGTGCAGCTAAAATAACTAGGAAATTAATAACAAAATGACACACTAGAATCCAACCATATTGATTATTATAGTATAATAAATGTTAGCAGATGTTTAATTTAAGAAGATTTTTTAAAAGTCCTAACTATTGAGGTGTTTATAAGGGACACACTTAAGTATAAAATCATAATAGGTTGTGAGTAAATGACAGAAAATATTTATTATACTAGCACTAATCATTAGAAAGGTGGTGTGGTTATGTTAATTTCAGAAATAATAAATTTCAAAATAAGGAGTATTACCAGAGATAAAAAGGGACATTTTATTATGTTATGTGGGTCAGTTTGTTAAGGAGACTGACCAATCCTAAATGTGAAAGTAACTGCTAACAGAATTTCAAAGTATACGTGGCAAAAACTGACAAAACTAAATGGAGAACTAGACAAATCCACAATCATATTTTGAGATTCAACACTCCACTCTCAGTAATGGACAGTAAAGCAGACAAAGAGAAAGATGAAGGATTCAGAGAGTTGAGTATTATAAAAAACTCAGTGTAGTAAAGAAAACCACACATTGGGTGGGTCAGATACACTTTTCACGTGAACATGGGGTCTTCATCAGAAAAGACCATATGTTGAACTGTAAGACTAGGCTAAAATTTAAAGCCTTAATTCACACAGACTATTGCATGACCACAATCAGATTGTTAGACATTGGGCACCTGGGTGACTCAGTTGGCTAAGTATCCAACTCTTGGTTTTGACTCAGGTCATGATCTCAGGGTCCTGAGATTGAGCCCCACATTGGCTTTGCTCAGCAGGGAGTCTGCTTGGGATTCTCTCTTCCCCTCTGCCTGTCCCTGCCACTTGCTCGCTCGCTCTCTCTCAAATAAGTAAGTCTTAAAAAAAAATTGTTAGACATCAATAATAAAAAAGATATTTAGAAAATTCCCAAAGATTTTGAAATGAAGTGACATGCCACTAAGTAACACATGGATCAAAAAAAATCATAAGAGATTAAAAATATGAACAATGAAAATACCACCTAAGAAAATATGTGTAATAAATATGAAATCCATAGCTTTAACCACTCATGTTAGAACACAAGCCTTTTTCCATTTTATTTTTTATTTTTTTTATTAAAGATTTTATTTATTTATTTGACAGAGAGAGAAATCACAAGTAGACAGAGAGGCAGGCAGAAAGAGAGGGGGAAGCAGGCTCCCTGCTGAGCAGAGAGCCCTATCCGGGGCTAGATCCCAGGACCCTGAGATCAGGGTCTGAGCTGAAGGCAGAGGCCCACTGAGCCACCCAGGTACCCCCCTTTTTCCATTTTAAAATGAGAGTAGAAATAAAATAGATTTCAATATGGAATTTCATTTCACAGTAACTTTGTTCAGACCATTTCTCTTTGTGAATTGGAAAATGTTTGTAAACCAATGAAACTAAATAAAAAAGCAACTATAGAAGAGACCATCAGAGGGCACTATTCTTTAACTCCAGAGATAAAAGCCTTTACTCTAAAACTGAAGAAGTATTTGCTCAGCTGCAGACCCAAGATAGCATTGAGATTTTATACCTTTATTTTGCAAATGAGACATTTAAGGCGGGGAGGGAGAATTGACTTTCCAACATCGTAAAAATTCTAGGAATAGTGTCAGAACTAGAAACCAGTCTCCTGTTACAGCACATCATGATTCTTTGTGAAATCAGAGACAGACCCAGACTTTCTTATGGGCTTATGCTCATCTCTTTTCCATCAGAATCTCCCAGCAATGAGATGTATGCCTGGAGTTACTGCAGCTGCTGTGGGCAAAGGGAGGCAAAGAGGGATGGAGACACCAGGACCTAGAGGCATTTGAGCACCCAAAAAGCCATGCTTGAAACTAGTGCCAACTCTTAGGTGTTCTGGTGATGCAAATTCGTATAATTCCTTTTAATTTAAAGCCAGTCGGCACAGGGTTTTCCGTCACTTGCCACCAAGAATCTTAAATATGCCAAGCTCCTCTGCTTAACAAGAGAGCCAGTGGAATTCAGGACACAGGGTTTTATTTTGGAAAGAAGAAAAAAAAAAGGTTCTAGGTAACTCACCAGGACTGTGCTTGCAAGGTGATAACCAAGGATAGAAAAACAGATGAGGACATGCTCATGTTTCATTTTCCCCCAGAAATTTTAGTCCCTAAGTTGTGGATACAATTGTTTTTTTCTCTGCTGACTTCTCCATTGCATTCTTGGCAAAGTAAATTATTTCAAAGACCATTAAGAAAATATGCTGGTAGAGGGGAAATGCAGGTTGTGTCATCTTTAATACAACAGTGGCCTCTGACTCTTGAGGGCTAAAGAGCAGAGAGTAACAATACCGTACAGTTGATATACTTTGCCTTTATGTGCATTATCTCATTTCCATCCCACAGAAACTCTGCAAAGTATTCTCAGGTATCTTTTACAGACAAAATAGAGACAAAGAACTGCCTAAAGTCCCCCCACTATGAACTGCCTAAAGTTCCCCCACGACTATGTATAAATATGAGGATATGAGCTCAAGTCTATGCCCTTGCTTTATGCTAGAAGTACTCGTATCCCCTTTTTACCCAGTCCTGACAAATTTCCTAGGGAACTTCAGCGCATAGTATTTTTGATTGAGGTGTTAGCTGTTAAGTAGTTTTCGTTAAGAGGGCCTATGGTGAGGCTGGTTCTCTTACACAGACTGCCTCGGAGTCTTGCTGTAAGACCAGTCTCCTCCTCCTTCCTGCCATCTGCTTGGCAGCCACCAAGGAGCAACCCTGAGTGAAAGCATCTCCATCCATGTTGGCTGGTATCCAGACTGGTAATGCCTGCTCGGAGCTCTATCTCCTGGAACACAGCCTCCAGCCCAATGGTCGGATGCCAAGTGACAGGACCCCTGGGAGAGGAGATGACTCCTTCAACACCTACTTCAGTGAGAGGGGCCCTGGCATGCATGTGTCCAGGGCAGTGTTTGTAGATCTGGAACCCACAGTCATTGATGAAGTTCACACTGACACCGACTGCTATCTTCTCCACACCGAGCAGCTCATCACAGGCAAGGAAGATGTTGCCAGTCTGCCCAAGGAGATCACTGACCTTGACTTGGACCGAGTTCAGAAACTGGCTGACCAATGCACAGTCTTCAGGGCTTCTTGGTTTTCCACAGCTTTGGAGAAGGAACTAGTTCCGGGTTCACCTCCCTGCTAATAGAAATTCTCTCTGACCGTGACAACCAGAAGTCCAAGCTGGAGTTCTCCATTTACTCAGCCCCTGGGTTTCGACAGTGGTAGCTGAGCCCTACAACTCCATCCTCATTATCCACAACACCTTGGAGCAATCCGATTGTGCCTTAGTGGTAGACAATGAGGCCATCTATGACATCTGTTGTACAAAGCTCAATATCGAACGCCCAACCTATACCACCTTACTTACTTACTTCACCACCTTATTAGCCAGATTGTGTCCTCCATCACTGCATCCCTTAGATTTGATGGAGCCCTGAATGTTGATCTGGCAGAATTCCAGACCAAGCTGATGCCCTCTCCCCACATCTACTTCTCTCTGGCCACCTATGCCCCTGTCATCTCTACTGAGAAAGCCTACCATGAACAGCTTACTATAGCAGAGATCACCAACGCATGCTTTGAGCCAACCAACTGGATGGGGAAACAAGACCCTTGCCATGGTCAATATGTGGCTTGCTGTCTGTTGTACCATGGAGACGTGGTTCCCAAAGATGCCAGTGTGCCATTGCCACCATCAAGACCAAGCGTACCACCCAGTTGGTGGATTGGTGCCCTACTGGCTTCAAAGTGGGCATTAATTACCAGCCTCTCACTGTGGTACCCAGTGGAGACCGGGCCAAACGAAGTACATCACTGAGGCCAGGGCTCACTAGGACCACAAGTTTGACCTGATGTAGGTAGGCCAAGTGTACTTGTGTTCACTGTTACGGAGGTGAGGGCATGGAGGAAGGAGAGTTTTCTGAGGCCCATGAGGGCATGGCTGCCCTTGAGAAGGCTTGTGAGGAGTTTGGTGGATTCTGTTAAAGGAGAGGGTAAAGAAGGAGAGGAATAGTAAAGTTAAAAATGTCACAGGGGAGGGCACCTGGATGGCCTAGTCGGTTAAGTGTCTGCCTTTGGCTCAGGTCATGATCCCAGGGTCCAAGTCAGCTCCTTGCTCAGCAGGGAGCCTGCTTCTCCCTCTGCCCACCGTTCCCTCTGCTTCTGTGTGCACTCGCTCTCTAACAAATAAAATCTTAAAAAAAAAAAAAAATTTAAAACTTAAAAAACATGTCACAGAGGTGCTGCTTTTACCAGGAAGCTTGTTTTGTTTTAAGCCTTGATAGGCTGTGCTCTGATCAGTTAATTTGTATGTAGCAGCACATACTCTCATATGTGATTACTGACCTGTGCTCCAAAACACAATGCTTTGTTACAGATCCAAGCTGTCCATTTCTCCGATGGTTGTGAATAAGGTATTCCTTGTCCTCAGGGTGGGGGGGTAGAGGGCACAGTGAGAACATAATGGATTCAAAGTATAAAAAATGCTAGTTTTTGCTCAGAAGTTCCTTCTAAATCATTGGTACCCACTACCCCCGCCCGTTTGAGATATAATCTACATAAAATGTTTAAGGTAAGCTCTGCTTAAGTGTACGGCTTAGTTATTTTTGAACAGATTTATAACCATGAATCATCACTCAGATTAAGATGTAGAGTGAGTCTAGCACTGTAGAAGTTTCTTTTATGTCTTTCCAATTGGGGCTAGTCCATTCCCATCTAGAGGCAACCACTGGTGGGATTGGATAATTGTCACTTAGTGCTGTCTGTTCTCGAACTTATAAATTGAATCATATAGTGTGTATATATATATATATAATATATATATATATATTTTAAAATTTGGCCTCTCAACATGACACTTGTGAAATTCATTCATGTTGTAACAGTTCTTTTCTATCCTTGTATTACAGTACATTGCTCTTCCTTCTTTTAACTGAGGTATAATGGACATGTAACATTTGTTTCATGTGTCCTACATAATGATTTCATTCATATATATATATATATATATATATATGGCAAAATGATTACCATAATGAGTCCAGTTAACATCTGTCTCTATACATAGTTACAAAAGTTTTTTTCTTATAAAAAAACTTTTAAGTCTATTCTCTTGGCCACTTTCAAACATGCTATATAGTGTTACGACCGGTTACTGTGCTGTACATTACATCCCCGTGACTTACTTATTTTGTAACTGGAAGTTTGTACCTTTTGACCTTATTCATCCATTTCTCCTATCCCTTACCCCCCACTTCCGGCAACCCTAATCTGTTCTCTGTATATGAGTTTGTGGGTATGTGTGTTTTAAGATTTCACATATAAATGAGATTATACTGTATTTTGTCTTTCTCTGTTTGACTTACTACATTTACTGTAACACCCTCAAGGTCCATCTGTGTTGTCACAAATGGCAGTATTTCTTTCTTTTTTATGGCCAAATTGTATTCCACTGTGTCTATGTATACCATACTTGGTTTATTCATTCATCCACGGATGGACACCTAGGTTGCGTTCCTGTCCTGGCTGTTGTAACAATGCTGCAGTGAATATGGTGGGGAGGGGGTGCAGATAGTGTTTCAATTTTCTTCAGATATACACCCATGGAGTTTCTGGATTATATGGCAGTACTAGTTCTAATGTTTTGAAGAAGCTCCGCACACTGTTTTCCACAGTGGCTGCACAAATTTACACTTTCACCAACAGTTCATGAGCATTCTCTTGTTTCCATTCTCACCAATGTTTATTTCTTGTCTTTTTGATCAGAGTCATTCTAACAGGTGCGAAGTGATATCTCACTGTGGTTTTGATTTGTGTTTCCCTGACGATAAGTGTTATTAAATAACTTTTCATATACCTGTTGGCCGTTTGAGTATTTCCTTTGGGAAAATGTCTATGCAGACCATATGCCCATTTTTAAATCAGGCTGCTTTTATTCTATTGAGTTGTAGGAGTTCTTCATAGAGTTTGTATATTAACATTTTATCTAATAGAAGATTTGCAAATATTTTCTCTCATTCAGTAGGTTGCCTTTTGTTACTCTCCTGTGCAGAAGGTTTTCAGTTTGACGTAGTGCTTGTTTATTTTTGCTTGTTCTGCCTTTGCTTTTGGTGTCGAGTCCAAAGAATCACTGCCAAGATTAACTTCAAGAAGCTTACTACCTTTTTTTCTAAGAGTTTCATGGTTTCAAGTTTAATGTTCAAGTCTGCAAGTCATTTTTTTTTTAAATGAAGTAGCGGTAACACAAATGTTACATTAGTTTCAAATGTACAACAGTGTGATTTGACCACTCTGTACATTATGCTATGCTGACCTCAAACATAGCTACCATCTGTCACCACATAATGCTACTACAATATATCTGACAATATTCTCTATACCTTATACCCCATGATTTATTCCTTCTATAACTGGAAGACTGTACCTCTTGCTTCCCTTCACCCATTTTTCCCATGTTCCTGCCCCTTATCCTTTGGCAACCATTAGCTTCTTCTTTGTATTTATGGGTCTGTTTCTGCTTGTTTCTTGGCTTGATTTTTTTGTTAGGCTCCACATATAAGTGAAATCATATGGTATTTTTCTTTTCCTGATTTATTTCACTTTGTGTAATACCCTCTAGATCCATCCATGTTGTTGCAAATGGCAAGATCTCATTCTTTTTGATGGCTGAGCAATATTTCAGTGTGTGTGTGTGTGTGTGTATCTGTATCAATGGATACTTGGGGTCCATTCCATATCTTGGCTATTGTAAACAATGCTGCAGTAACCATAGAGGGGCATATATCTTTCAAATTAATGTTTTCATTTTCTCCGAGTAAATACTCATTAGTGGAATTACTGTATCTTAAGATATTTTTATTTTTAATTTTTTTGAGGAAACCCATACTGTTTTTCACAGTTCCTACACCAATTTACTTTCCTACCAACAGTGCACAAATAGTTCTCTTTTCTGCACATTCTCACCAACACTTGTTATTTCTTGTCTTTTTGAGTCTAGCCATTCAAATGGGAGTAAGGTGATAGCTCCTTGTGGTTTTGCCTTGCATTTGACTTGACTTTCATCATCAGGGGATGATGAGTGATGTTGAGCCTCTTCCTTATGTCTGTTGGCCACCTGTGTGTCTTCTTTGGAAAAGTGTTTTTGCCTATTGTGGTCCTCTGCCCATTTCTTAATCAGATTGGTTGGGTTGTTTGTTTGTTTGTTTGTTTGTTTTGGTGTTGAGTTGTGTAAGTTCTTAATATATTTTAGATACTAACCTCTTGTCAGATATATCATTTCCAAATATCTTCTCCCATTCAGTAGGTTGCCTTTTTGTTTTGTTAATGGTTTCCTTCACTGTATGAAACCTTTTTGTTTTGGTATAGTCCCAATGGTTTATCTTTGCTTTTGTTTCCCTTGCTAAAGAGACATATCTATGAATACGTTGCCAAGGCTGACGGTAAAGAGATTATTGCTTATGTTTTCTTCTAGGAGTTTTATGGTTTCAGGTCTCACATTTAGGTCCTTAATCCATTTTGAGTTTATTTTTGTGTGTGGTATAAGAAAGTGGTCTAGTTTCGTTCATTTGCATGTAGATGTCCAGCTTTCCCTTTCTTTATTGAAAAAAGTGGCTTTTTCTCCATTGTAAATTCTTGCCTCCTTTGTCCTAGATTAACTATATAAGAATGGGTTTATTTCTGGACTTTCGTTCTGTTCCATTGACCTCTATATCTGTATTTGTACCACAATCTTTTGATTACTAGAGCTCTGTAGTATATCTTGAAACCGGGGACTGTGATACCTAGAGTTCTCCTTTTTTAAGATTGCTTTCATTATTTGACATCTTTAGTAATTTGATAAATATTTTAGTATTTTTGTTCTATTTTTGTGAAAAATGCTATTGGTATTTTGAGAGGGATTGTATTGAATCTATGGACATTTAATATTAATTTTTCCAAGCCACAAGCATTCTATGTCTTTCCATTTGTTTGTCTCACCTTCAGTTTCTTGCATCAGTGTTTCGTAGTTTTCAGAATACAGGTTTTTTACGTCCTTGGTTAAGTTTATTCCTAGGTATTTTATTATTTTTGGTACAACTGTAAATGAAACTGTTTTCTTGATTTCTCTTTCTGCTACTTCGTTATTATTAAGTAGAAACAGTCTATTTCTGGGCATTAATTGTGTATCCTGCAACTTTACTGAATTCATTTATTACTTTGAGTAGTTTTTTGGTGGAGTCTTTAGGGTTTTATATGTATAGTATCTGTCATCTGCAATTAGTGACAGTTTATTTCTTCCTTACCAATTTTGATGGTTTCTATTTCTTTTTCTTATCTGATTGCTGTGGCTAGAACTTCCAGTACTATGTTGAATAAAAGTGGTTGTTCTTGATCTTAGAGGAAAAGCTATCAGTTTTTCCATCATTGAGTACGGTGTTAGCTGTGGGTTTTTCATATATGGCCTTTATTATGTTGAGGTATGTTTCCTCTCAACTTGTTTTAAGAGTTTTCCTCATGAACAGATGTTGAATTGTGGCAAATGCTTCTTCAGCATCTGAGATGATCACATGATTTTTATTCTGTGTTTTGTCAATGTGGTGTATCACTTTAATTAATTTGAAAATATTAAACCATTTTTGCATTCTTGGAAGAAATCCCACTTGATTGTGGTGAATGATCCTTTTAAAGTATTGGTGAGTGTAATTTGCTAATATTTTTGTTGAGAATTTCTGCAACTATATTCATCAGAGATACTGTCCTATAGTTTTCTTTTTTCTTATAGTGTCTTTGGTGTTTATATTAGGGTAATGCTGGCCTGTAGAATGTATTTAGAAGCTTTCCTTCCTCTTCTTTTTTCAAACAGCTTGAGAAGAATAGATGTTAACTCTTTTTTAAATGTTTGGTAGAATTCACCTGTAAAGCCATCTGAGTCCTGGACTTTTGTTGGAAGTTTTTTGATTACCAGTTCAATTTTGTTACTAGTAATTGGTTTGGTTAGATTTTCTATTTCTTCTCCATTTTTAGAAGATTATACATTTCTAGGAATTTATCCATTTCTTCTTGGTTGTCCAGTTTGGTGGCATATAATTTTTTTTAGTATTCTCTTATAGTCCTTTATATTTCTAGGGTAGCAATTATTTCTCTTTAATTTCTGATTTTATTTATATGAATCCTCCCTGTTTTTTCTTGATGAGTCAGCTAAAGATGTATCGATTTTGTTTATCTTTTCAAGGAAGTAGCCCTTGGTTTCAGGGATCTTTTCTATTTCTTTTGAAAGTCTCTATGCCATTTATTTCCACTCTGTTCTTTATTACATCCTTCCTTCTACCAACATTGGGCTTTGTTCTTCTTGTTCTAATTCCTTTGTGTGTAAGTTTAGACTGCTTGAGATTTTTCTTGTTTCTCAAGGGGTGCCTGTCTCTATAAATTTTCCTCTTACAACTGCTTTTGCTGGATTCTAAAGATTTTTGGACGACTGGGTGCTCATTTTCCTTTGTCTTCACAAACTTTTACATTTCCTCTTTGATTTCTTGGTTGACTTGTTCAGTAGCATGTTGTTTAGCCTCTACATGTTTGTGGTTTTTCTCCACTTTTTTCCTTCTAATTGGTTTCTAGTTTCATATCATTGTGCCATGAAAAGATGCTTGATATCTTTTTTTAATCTCCTTAAATATACTGAGCCTTGTTTTGTGACCTACCATGTGATCTCTCCTGAGATTGCATGTACACTTGAAAAGAATGTATATGCTGTTATTTTTGGATGAAATATTCTGTATATATGTTAAGTCCTTCTGGTCTAATGTGAGGTTTAAAAACATTGTTTCCTTTATTTTCTAGCTGGATGATCTATTCACTGATATAAGTGGGATGGTAAAATCCCCTACTATTATTGTATTACTGTCAATTTCTCCCTTTATGTCTGTTAATACTTGGTTTCTGTGTTTAGGTGCTCGTTTGTAGGGTGCATAGATATTTATAATTGTTTTATCCTCTTCTCTGATCAATCTCTTTATCATTATGTAATGCTCTTTTTTGTATCTTGTTACAATTATCGTTTCAAGTCTATTTTGTCTAAGTATTGCTACTGGCGCGGAATATCTTTACCATCCCTTTACCTTCAGTTGCATTGTCTTTAGGTCTGAAGTGACTCTCTTATAGATGGCATAGAAGTGGGTCTTATTTTTTTATACATTTATTCATACTATGTCTTTTGATTGGAGCCTTTAGGGTTATTTATATTTAAAGTAATTATTGATAGGTATGTACTTATTGCCATTTTGTTACTGTTTCTGGTTGTTTTTGGAGTTCTTCTCTTTCCTTTCTACTTCTTTAGCTCTTTCCTTGTGATTGATAAGTTTCTTTAGTGTTACACTTTTATTCTTTAAAAATTTTTTTGTCTAGGGGCGCCTGGGTGGCTCGGTGGGTTAAAGCCTCTGCCTTTGGCTCAGGTCATGATCTCAGGGTCCTGGGATCAAGCCCCACATCGGGCTCTCTGCTCAGCAGGGAGCCTGCTTCCTCCTCTCTCTGCCTGCCTCTCTGCCTACTTGTGATCTCTCTGTCAAATAAATAAAATCTTAAAAAAAATTTTTTTTTTGTCTATTTAGGTTTTTGGTTTGAAGTTCATATAGAACATCTTAATATAGCAGTCTATGTTGTCACTTTACGTTCAAACCCATTTTAAAATCACTAAATTTTTACTCCCTCTCCTTTTATGTATCTTCTCTTATTTTATGTATCTTGTCTTATTTTAACATCTTTTAAAAATTCCCTTAACTAATTTTTAGATATGATTGATTTCAGTACTTTGTCTTTTAACCTTCATACTATATCTGTGATTAGTCTACTACCTTTGTTGGCTTTTACCCATGAAATTTCTTCCTTTCATAATTTTCTTCTAATCAACTTTCTTCTAATCATCTAATCTTTTTCTTTTTCACTTAAAGAAGTCCCTTTAATATTTCTTGTAAGGCTTGTTTCATAGTGATGAACCTTTTTAAACTCTTTTTTTGGTTTGGGAAACTACTCTCTCCTTCAATTCTGAAGGATAACCTTGTCAGGTGGAGTATTCTTAGTTGTAGGTTTTTTTCCTTTAGCACTTTAAATATATTGTACTACTCCCTTCTGTATTGCAGAGTTTCTGCTAAAAACTCAGTTGATGGCCCTATGGCATTTCCTTATATATATAACCAACTGCTTTTCTCTTGTTGCTTTTTAAATTTTCTTTTTATCCTTAATCTGATATTTTAATTATTACATACTGTGGTGTGGACCTGTTGGGTTCACCTTGTTTGGAACTCTCTGTGCCTCCTCAGCCTGGATGTCTATTTTCTTCCTCAGCTTAAGGAATTCCCAAGCTATTATTTCTTTAAGTTTCCTCCCCTTTTCTTCCTCTCTCCGCTTTCTTGGACCCGTCATGCAAATGTTTGTGTTTGATGTTCAAGAGATCTCTTAATCGGTCTTCATTTTAAAAAAATTCTTTTCTTTTTGCTGTCCACTGTGGGTGCTTTTTATTACTCGTCTTCTAGTTTCTCTTTTTAAAAACATTTTCTATCTCTTACTGACATTCTGAATTCATCCCCTCTTCTCTCCACTCCAGTGAGTATCTTTATCATTACTAGGAACTCCTTATCAAGTCAATTGGTCATCTGTTTCATTTACTTCTTTTTCTGAGATGTTTGTCTTGTTGTTTTATTGGGAGCATATTCCCAGCTCATTTTGCTCGACTTTGGGTGTTTCCGTGAATTAGGGGGAATAGCTACTTCTAAACTTGAAAGCATGGTCTTGTGCATGGTTGTGGCCAGTGTAGGTTGCGTGTGCTTGGTGACTTTGGCTGGCTGGCGGTGTGGATGGCAAGGATGGTGGCTGGCATGAGTAGGGGGTCCCAGGACATTGTGTTGGGCCTGGCCCCGTGGTATGGCCGGAGCCGAAGAGGGCACAGGCTGGGCAGTTTCGGGGCTCTCTGTACAGTGTCCCCAGCAGGATAGCTGAAGTGGGTGTAAGCTGGGGTATCTCCACGAGTTCCTCTCAGGAGGCATTTTGGTGGGTGGCTGGAGCCCAGGCTGGAGGCATCCCAGAGCCTTCCACACGGGGGTGGGGGGGGTTGGTGCTGGCAGGGTGGCTGGAGGCAAAGTGAGTGCGGGTGAGGTGCCCTGGCAAGTTACGGGGAACTGAAGTGGTGCAGACCTGGAATGTTTTAGGATGCTTTGTGCCAATGTCACCTTGGTGAGATGGTTGGAGCTGTGTTCTCTGGTGGTGTCCTGGTGTGTGCCGCTCTGGGGGCTACTTTGGTGGAATCACTGGACCTGGTACGGGCTCGGGGCCGGGGCTCTGAGGTGGGGGACTGGCGAGAAGGCCTCGCCCTGCTCCCGTCCATGCTATGGAGGCGGAAAGGGAATGTAGCCCACGGTGCTCACCAGCCCCTCCAGCCCAGAGAGTTCCAGCAGCCCTCCCCCTCCTAACCCCCAGCATTTGGCAGAGTTTCTAGATCTGCAGCCTTCCTATTTGCAGTTGCTCTTACAAACTGCAGCTTTGTTTTTGTTTTTTTTCCTGTGCCCCAGAACATCCAAGGCTGCTGGGGACTAGGGTCCCAGGGCTCACTGAGGCAGTAGGTCGGCTCGGGCCCCTGGAACCCTGCTCCTATCCCATCAAGGTGGTAAACTGTGCTACTCACACAGAGAATTCCAGCAGCTCCCTGCCATTTGGCAGGATTCTAGGGCTGATTCCTTTATATTCCAGGTCCCTTTTCTTTTTTTTTTTTTAAAGATTTTATTTATTTGACAGAGAGAAACACAGCGAGAGAGGGAACACAAGCAGAGGGAATGGTAGCGGGAGAAGCAGGCTTCCTGCAGAGCAGAGAGCCCGATGCGGG
>CM053608.1:85273255-85322427 GCA_028646535.1 Procyon lotor | reverse complement strand
GGGCTCGATCCCAGACCCCTGGGATCTGACCTGGGCCGAAGGCAGACGCTTAACGACTGAGCCACCCAGGCGCCCCCCAGGTCCCTTTTCAAACTAGGACTTCTTTTCTGCCCTAGGGAAGACGAGTGTGCTCCTGCTCCCTCCCCACTGCAGTCTGCAGCATCAGGGGTGGGGGTTTCGTCATTACTGTGTCTCTGTCGCACTTGCTGTTCTCCACGTGGCCTCCCTTTTGTGGCGCCGCTGTTCAGTGAGCCCCCAGGTCTTCAGGGAGGAATTGCTCTACACACGGTGTTGACTTGGTGTGTTCCTGGCAGAGTGAGTGCAGGCTCTAGCATCACCATGCTGTCTTCAACCAGAAATTGTCTAGTCTTTAATTCGAGTTGCTTTTTCTATCTAGCACAAGACAGTAGTCTAGTTTCCTGCTTTTGTATGTGGCTGTCCAATATTCCCGATACCATTACCTGAAGAGACCGTCCTTGCCCCATTGTATAGTTTCTGCTCTTTGGTCATAAATTAACCACACGTGAGGTATTCCTGGGCTCGTCTGTTCCATTAACCTGTTTTTAGGCCAACACCCTACTGTTTGGATAACCACGGCTTTGTCATAGTTTGTAATCAGAGCAGAGCTGGATACACCACTGCCCTTGCTTAATCCATCTTCCACATTGAGCTTTGTAATGTTTCATTTTATAGAATGTTAGGAGTGGATGGGGCCTCAGGCATTATTCAGCTAGTCTCAACCTTCACTTACAACAAAAACATGAATAGTCTCAAGAGTATTTCTCCCAGCCAAGGTCGCCTACCCAACTCAGACCTCATCAGCTCCCCTCCTAATTCACGCTTTTCCAAATACTTCTTGGCCTGTAGGTTCAGAAATGTTTACAAGGAGTGTTAAACATTTACACAAAAGCATGATGGAAGAGAGCAGCCGGTAGCACTCAGCCAGCTTACACTCATGAAGTCTTAAAATAAATGAAAAGCTTATCAGCAGCACCTATAAAAAACCTTGCAATTAAGCAGACTATTCATAGCTCTGAAAGGGCCCCTTCTCTAAGCCCACACCACATCCTGGATTTCTACACATTTTGTGGCTCTAGTTTGCATAGGCAGTGGTTTAGAAAGAAGTGGTCAAGGCAGGCTTTCTCCATTTTGAGCAGAAAGGCTCACACAGCCTCAGGGATGAGCCAGACGGCAGGGGCAGAGGCATCCTGGAACCAGAAGCTGACCTCTTACTCATCCAGGAGACCTGATGGGTAGCAAAGTAGTCTTTAGGTTAAGTGACAGCCAGCTGTGTTTTAAGTGAGTGCCTGAGTGTCTGGGTTCGGCTGCCAACTGGTTCCACCGGAGAGAACACCCTTTTCTTTTTTTGCTCTTCTCAGTGCTTACGGTTCTGTTCTTAAAACCCTGAATTCTGGTGTGCTCAGGTGGTAAAGCTCAGGAAGTGGTGGTCTGGTTTTCAGAGAAGAATCTAGCTACAAGACATTAGAACTAAAGTGTCATTGAGACTTAAATTGACTTGTAATAGGTACAGAGCATGATCGAAGTCCTCGTTACTCCAAGTGGCCCACAGAGCAGCAGCCTCAGCATCTCCCGGGAGCTTTCTAGAAGTGGAGAACACAGACCCCAGCCCGGGCCCACTGAACCAGAATGTGCACCTTACTAAGAGCCTAGCAGATCTGGATGCAGGTTAGTTTGACAAGTCCTGCCCTAGGATCATTCAGATAAAGAAGTCCGAGCTGAGGAAAGTGGACTGACTGCTACCTTACGTTACAAGGGGCTGGGCAGGGAGGAGAGGGATGTTGATCCAAAGACGTGGGTTGGCAAGAGCTCTCGGCCGGGCTTGCTGATTCAGTCCTGCACCTCCAGCTTGGAGTGCACACAGCACCACCCCTGCGCCCACCGACTCAGCACAGCAGCAGTCTCGAGTCAAAGAAACATCCCCGCCAGGGATCCTTCCATCCATCCAGCAGGCCTCTCCCCTCCCCACTAGGATGGACAACTCCTAAGGGAGAGGAGGCACCTGTTTGGAGACCAGGCTTCTTTCTAAAAACGCCTGAGGATTGCACTGAAGAAATAATGTCAGCGGGGCACCCGGGGGGCTCAGGTGGTTAGGTGTCTGCCTTCAGCTGCACTCGTGATCCCATGGTCCTGGGATTGAGTCTTGTGCCGGGAGCCTGCTTCTCCCGCTCCCCCTGCTTGTGCTCTTTCTCCAAAAAAAAAAAAAAAAAAGTCAAGGAGGATCTGGGTTAAACTACCACCATCCCCATCACCCTCCACACATCCAAGAGCTGTCAGAATGCTAATTCCATTCTTTTATTTCCTCATACCACAAACATTTTAGTTCATCTGCCTTTTTACAACTTGATTTACACAAGCAAACTGCAAATGAAAAACAGGCATTCTTGAATGTCCCAAAATACATGTATGAAACATTGCACAAAGCCTAGTATTTATACACAAACAGGCATAGCCCAAGCAGCTTTATCGCAGTTTGTTAAAATTAGCATTACAGTTTAAATATTTATGCCTGTAAAAGTTTGCATAATCTACTATACATAGTTATTTCAGAAGCAGTTAGGGCCTAACTAATTGGGGGGGGAAAAAAACCTTTAACAGAAAGCACTAACAATTATGTAAACTTATTTTACAATTAAACATATAGGGTCCTGATTCACAGAACTTAGTGCACATCATGATTCATTCATGGTTTTCACAGAGAAGGTGAGCATTAGGTGGAATATTCCCCAGGTAAAATCTAGAGTGGTCTATAGGAGAATGTCAGTAAGTTTACGGGAAACTAGAGAAAGTAACAAAACAAAGACTTCAGCAACTGTGTTTGACTGGGAAAGTATATATACAGCAGCGGTCAGAAACACAGGGGCCGCAGCAGCAGGCCTGCTGCCGTTTCTGACATTACTCTTGGGACGTCCACAAAGAGAAACAACTCTGCCCCTCCCTTTTTAAGGAGAAAAATCACCCCCCGAATCACTACAGGTGAACTCAGTTAACAGTCTTTCTTCCTACAGACTTCTCTTTAAACTCAAATCAGCAAATTTAAACAAAAGTGCCTTTTATAACAGCCTTCAGTTCAGTGGATTTTATTTAGAGGGGAAAGCTTGAGGCAGGGTCACCGAGCTGTTAGCTATTCCAGTTACAAAAGAAACAGAGACAAGTCAGAAACCCAAGGTTACCCTTGAAGCATTTCAAAGGTGTCTAGGGTGATTTTAAAGTCCACAACCCTGGAGAGGTCTGAAAGAAAATTAACAAGTCAGTGAAAGGATGGATACATTTCAGTGAATCAGGTCCCAGGTAGTCTTAAAACAAAACAAAACAAAACAAAAAAAACAAACCCAAAATTTACAGTAAACATCTTAAGCTCTGGAATGCAGGGAGAGTACAGTGACCAGTACATCACATCTACAAAACTGCTCGCACAATAGGTCTTCCAGAGTAAGAATTGAAAAATGTACAAGCCGGTTCACAATTAACTTTACATACAATGTTATTAAAATACGTTGTTAATCATAAAAATACTTTACTATGTACATGTACACTGTATAAACTCTAGATTTACCTACTGAAGGAAAGCCTCTAAATCCATCTCTGGCTGACTGGCCCCACAGACAGTGCCACTCTAGAATTTGGTCTTCATCCCACACACGGGGGCTGAGGATACTGCAGTCAGTAATGTTCTTCTCCCCCTGCAGAGGGTCTAGGTGGAAGAGTCAGTTTTACTTCCACTATATTTTACTTTCCTAAAGGCTGGTCCAAGTAACTCTGGGCATTCACATAATTCATTTGCAATTTGGTTACACTTTAAAATAAGGCTATAGTTCATTTCATCGGTTATGACACTGTCTTGCTTGTAGTCAGGATGGTTTGCGATAAACTCTCTCATCCACCTGGCAACTGTCATTAGTTCTCCTGGGGGGATAAAAATTAAGATAAGTTAACAGAAGGTTGTTTTGTTTTAAAGTAAGCTGCCATTTAGTGACCAGCATAAACACAATCCTGAAGAAAAATCAGTAGGACCTTCTGGTGGACCCACACGGCAGAGGCTGGGGAAATGTCTTCCGGGCTGCTGGAAGATTTCCTCCTGGGAAGCATTCTAGGGTGCAGGCAGGCAACTATAACTACTCATCCCAAGGTTCGATGATACCTACACGGGGAGCCACTAAGGATGTCATGTACACAAGGACTAAAGCCAACACTGATGTGTCACATGGAAGTTGGCAAGAGAGTAGACCCCACAAGAAGTCTGGCTTTCTCTTCTGTCTGTATAACAAGGATCTTAACTGAGCCCACTGAGGTAATCACTTCACAATATATGTACATCAAAAAACCACCACGCTGCAGGCCTTACACTTATACTGTGATGTGGGTCAATTATTCAACAAAACTGGAAGAAACCCAACACCCGGAGCTAACGTGTACTCGAGCATGTGTCCCCCGATTTGGCCGAGGAGCTGCAACTGACTCAGGAGCTGTAGGGTCTAAAGTTCCCAGAACGGTCTTTGATCCAAGAGGTGGAGAAATAAGGAATAGTAAGTAGAGTGAAGAAAAGGAGGAACTGGCAGACACTCTGGGGGTATTCCTTTGTGACTCCAGAAAGTTCAAGGTCTCACGGGAATGCTGATGCCATTACTCTTACAGCTGACCACTCAGCTGGGCCAGGCCCTGGTTAGGCACCATCATGTGACCTCAAAACAAACCAAAAAAGAGGGGTTCTGGGTGCTTACTGGACGGAAGTAGTCTGAAGAACCAGTCCCAGCCATCGCTCCTGGAACCTAGAGTTACTTAGCCCTGAAGGAAGAGCCCGTGATGACGTGCAACACACACAGCTGCCCACAAGCGACTACCAGGCAATCTGGTTCATCGTCTAAGACGCTACTGAAAGATGCATCACTGCTTTATGAACCAGTAAGAGGAAGAGCACTGCTAATCGGTCAACGGTTTAAGGTGTATCCTACTGCCGAGACATCAAATGTGAAAAAGAACGCACTGCTAAAATACACTGTACTTGAGAAGACTACACCGAGAAACTGAAGACTGTAAGGTTCTGCCCGTGTTAAGACTTAAAGAAAAGCAAAGGATGCCATACCAGATGCTCGCTTCTTAATTAGCTTTAGGTAGTTCAGAATACTACATCTGGTGTCCACATCCACTTCCATGTTTTCAAGGTAAGAGTTCAGAATCGGGATCAGCCCAGGAAACACACCTTCCTATGGGAAGCAGGACACATCATTAGTGCTCCAGCCCTGGGGGTAGGCGGCGGGCTGAGTGCAGCAGGGGCCCCTACCTTCCCATTGATGATGGTGTCTATGCTCATCAGGCTGTACTCCTCGACCGCCTGTCCCGTGCTGCTCTGGGCCTTGCCATAGCCATCCACCACCGTGTTGCCACCTGCCGGAGGACAGAACAAATGCACTTGAGCGGCCTGCTGGAGCCTCAAATAAGTGACCCCTAGAAATCTAAGAGAACGTAATACCTTTGCAAATATCTTTCCTGAAATAAAACATTCCCCTCAAGACAGCATCTCGTTTCTGTGCAACTTTCATGTTTTCATCAACCTGAGGGAGAAAAATAATCATGGCTACATCAGAACATTCTCGATCCAACATAGAAGTTGGGGTACTGCTCTTGCTTCTGCGATTAAGGCTCACCCCATAACAATTCTATCATCCCCTTCAACACTTTCTGTTAGAGGACTGACTTTCCACTTATGTGGGGCCCGTGTCCTCCAACCACAAAATGGCATGGGCTTTTTAATACCAACAGGGGAATTCTAAGTTCATATAAAAAACACAACAACTTTTATTCATATAAGGTTGCCTGCACTGCACAGCACCTTTGTGACTGAGCCTAGTAAGAAATCTGTGGAGGGCAAGGGGCTGGTTCTCCTTACACAGCACAGTGACTCACCCAGAATGTCAGGGTGACTACCAAAGGCAGAGAACCCCGAGGTTGAGTACTGTACCCTCCCTCCCATGGGGGATCTGCTGCCTCGCTGTGGTGAGGAGAGGAAAAGGGCTGACAGGTTGTCAGATAGGGAATAAGGTCAGCTCTCCAAGAACAGAGGGTCCAGCTGGTAGTTCTGGCCACCTCAACTATATGTGAGCCCAAAAAGCTTAAAAACACACACACACACACACACACACACACACACACACACACACACACGTGCGTGCGCATGCGTGCGGGGCTGGTTAAGCATCTATCCCTGGATCTCAGCTCTTGGTCTCAAGGTTATGAGGAGTTCAAACCCCACATCGGGTTCTACGGTGGGCATGGAGCCTACTTAAAGAAAAAGGAAAAACTATATACTCACCAGTAAAACTGCTGGATCGTGGGGTATGCCCAGGCCACACACCAGACCAGTTAAATCAGAGCCTGTGATTGTGGGTCCCAGCTCTCCCTATCTTTATTTTGTATCAAAGCTTCATTGACATACAATGTTACATTAGTTTCTGGGGTACACGGCAGTGATTCAGCAACTGTACCCATTATGCTGTGCCTGCAACAAGCACAGCCCCACCTGTCACCATACGACGCTACTGCAGTACCGGGGACTGTGTTCCCTATGCTGTATGCTTGCTCTTTCCTCCCTAGGTTTGGTCATTAATAACTGGACGCCTGTACCACCTGCTGCCCTTCTCCATGGTGCTCACTCCCCCAGACCCCCCACCCAAAAAATCAGTTTGTTCTCTGTATTTAAGGGTCTGATTCTGTTTTTATTTTGCTTTTTTAGATTCTGCATAAAAGTGAAATTACAGGGAATTTGTCTTTCTCTTAGAATAATACTCTTTAGGTTCATCCATGCTGTCACGAATAGCAAGATTTGTGGCTATAAAGCTATAAGGCTATAGTTCATTTTTTTTCTTATGGCTGAGTACTATTCCATTATAATCACATCTTTTTTCTCCATTCATGTATTGATGGACAGTTGGATTGCTTCCATATTTCCAGTTTTACCAGCACAATTTATTGGAGACGTTTCCCCATTGTATATTCTTGCTTTCCTTTGTCATAGGCTGACCACCTAAGAGTGGGTTTATTTTGGGGCTATTCTGTTCCATTGACCTGTGTCTATTTTTGGGCCAGTATCTTACTGTTTTAATTGTAAGAGCATTGTAGTAGATCTTGAAATCTGGGATTGTGATACCTCCACAGCTTTGTTCTTTCTGAAGGTTGCTTTGGCTATTTGGGGTGGTTTTTTTGTTGTTACCAACAAATTTTACGATTATTCTGGTTATATGAAAAATACTACTGGTATTATTGATAGGGATTGTGCTGAATCTGCAGGTTGCTTTGAATATTTAACAATATTTGAATTGAATATTTAACAATATTCTTCCACTCCATAAGCATGGTATATCTTTCCATTTGTTGGTGTTGTTTTCAGAGTAGAGGTTTTTCACTGCTTGGTTAAGTTTATTCCTAGGTATTTTATTTTTTTGGCTTAATTGTGTATAAAATTATTTTTTCTGCTTTACTATATGTATGGAAATGCAACAGAGTTCTGTGAATTTTATATCCTACAGCTTTACTGAGTTCAATTACCTCAAATAGTTTTTTGTGGGTTTTTTTGGTGTAGTTTTTAGAATTTTCTGTATCATATGTCATCTTCAAATAATGAGTTTTACTTATTCCTTACTGATTTGGATGCCTTTTATTTTTCTTGTCAGATTTCTTGTCAGATGGGACTAAGATGACTTTCAGGACTATGCTGAACAAACCTGGTAAGAGCGCATATCCTTGTCTTGTTCCTGATCTTAGAGGAAAAGCTCTGTTTTTCACCATTAAATATGATGTTAGCCATGGTTTTTTATATGGCCTTTATGAAGGTGAATTATGTTCCCTCTAAACTCACTGTGTTGGGAGTAATCATGAATGGATGTTGAATTTTGCCAATGCCTTTTTTTTTTTTTTTTTGGTGCATTCATTCAAATGATTTTTATCCTTCACTCCATTACTCTGGGGAACCATGCTGGCATCCCCAGAATAAATCTCACTCTATCATCGTGAATGATCCTTTTAATGTGTTGTTGAGTATGGTTTGCTAATATCTTGAGGATTTTGCATCTATGTTCATCAAAAATACGCACCTATACTATCTTCATCTGGTTTGGGTAATAGAGTAATGCTGGCCTCAGAGAATGTATTCAGAAGCTCTCCTTCCTCTTCTATTTTTTTGCAAAGGTTTGAGAGAAATAGGTATTAACTCTTCTTTAAATGTTTGGTAGAATTCACCTATAAATCTATCTCATTCTGGACTTTCAAGTTTTTGAATTATCAATTCCTCTTCATTACTAGGATTTGGTCTGTTCAGATTTTCTATTTCTTCTGGATTCAGTTTTGGAAGATTCTAGGAATTTATCCATTTCTTCTTGCTTGTCCAATTTGTTGGTATATAACTTTCTGTAGTAGTCTTATAATCCTTTGTATTTCTGTGGAGTGAACTGTTACACTTCTCTATCATTTCTGATTTTACTTGCATCCTCTTTTACTTGAGGAATCTAAAGGTGTTTCAATTTCATTGATCTTTCCTATTTTTTTTTTTTTTAGTGCTGATTTCATTTATTTCTGTTCTGAGCTGAATTTCCTTCCTCCTACTAACTTTGGGCTTTTGTTCTCCTTTCTTTAGTCCCTTTAGGCGTAAGGCTCATTGGAATTTTTCTGGTTTCTTGTGGTAGGCTCGTATCACTGCAAATTTCCCTCTTAAAACTTTGTTTCTCAATCTGGACCATTGTGTGTTTATTTTGATTTGTCTCCATGTATAAAAAACTGCTCTCGATTGTGATTTCTCTATTTTTCCAATGACTTTTTAAGACCCTTAAAGTAGAGCTTTCAACACTTTTAGTCTCTTATTTCTCATAATGAAATCTTAGGAGAATCTTAACATGTATAAGATAAAGGGTCATGTTGAACTAGGATGGACGGTGCCAAGTCTGTGATTACTGAGCCTGTCTCCCACACTTAATTCCTATTGTTATGGTTTGTTTTTTTTAAAGAGACACATGACCTCCTGAATAATCTAGACATTTCTAGGAACATATCCAAAGAACAGTCTAAAATTCCATCATGGTTACGAACAGGGTTTCATTTCTATTTTTCCTTACTCCTGACTAAAGTTCATAAAGACCACTGTTTTAATTTTTGCTTTTACGAATTTCTCTTTAGAAGTATACTTTACTACTGCATTTTAGATTCTGTTTGACTGCTAGCTAAGGCTTACTTTTAATCTCTGAAGTACTTTAGAGACTAGCTTTGCCCACATACTAGTTTTGAGTTCTTCCTCAGGGCACTTGGAAAAACATGTGTCATGGTAGGAGACTTGTAATAAGGACTACATAACCCAGCTTATTAACTGTGCCTTTCAATTCCCCAACAGCCTTTCTCCTTTGATTATATGGCCTGTCAGGTACTGAGTACAGGCAAGGCACTCTTAAGTGACTTACCTCCACGAATCTCACATGTTTTTACAACAGCCCACTTATCGGTCATTCTACACATGCAAACCGAGGCACTGGGATGCTAAGTCCTTGTTCAGGTCAAAAAGCCAGTGAGGAATGCAGGTGATTTATGAATTTATTGCTCACACTGCAGCCCTGTCAGAGCCACCACACTAGCATGCCTTTAATTCATTCGTGCTTCAGAGAAAGGTATGTTACACTTTAAGGTTCAAAACAAAAATCACAGGTCTGTTATCTTGGAAGAATACAGAAAACTGCTTTCTCTATTATTTTATTCTCACACTTCTGTCTGTTACCAATTGGTCATTTCTGCTATCTCTCTGAAAGGTCATTATCCAGTTCTTTGTTTTTCATATTTGTCCTTGTTTTAGAGAGGCAAACCTTCTACATCATATGTTGCTCTTCTAGATCATCTGTTTTAGCTTCTTAGAAGGATCGTTTAGTCTATTCAAATTTGTTTTCATCTTATAGCCCAGAAAGCATAAAATGAAAATATCATCATACCACCCCCTTGCCCCACCCCCATGTCTTGTGGCCCTGGAAAGGTTCTCTTTGTTCTTTTCCCATTCCTTTTAACTAGCAGGTTAAAATATCTTATTTCTCTTAGTGTACCATACATCTCCCTCCACTCTCCCCTTGGTAGATAAGAGTTCTGGCATACATTTCCTTCTCATCCTGCTGAGATAAATCTCAGCAAAGAAACCGTAATAATTTGGTTCCTAAATTATTGACTTGGATCTTTAATAATAACATCAGCGAAGAGTTTTAAAAGTGTAGTTTTTCCTAAGAACTCTACTCCAAATGCTCTCCTGTCCATAGTGCTGTTTATTTTGTGACCTTTCTCTAGAATTTTTTCAAGGGCACTAATTAGAATTTCTTTAGGAATTCTTTCCAGTTGTTTGAATTAACTCTATTTCGCTGAGGGGAATGCATTGTGTTAAGCCCAGCTGGGCCCTTCCCTTAAGGCTATTCAAAGTTATCCACTTTCTGTTGGCTTCCAGACATCTGTTCATATCTGTTAACAAAGGCTTAGATGGGGAACTTCCAGGGACTCCTCCTTACAGGGGCTGAGCCCCCCAGCAGGTACCCCCATAGGGGCCCATGGCCCACAGAATCCTGTGGGTTACTTTTGGCCAGGGTGTTAGGAGCAGGCAGAGACAGGCTGATGGCCAAACTTCCCTCAGGGTGTGCGGGTTAGACAGTAGGGAGTGAAGAGGGGCGGATGCTGAGCTAGGCATTTCCTTCTTCCTTCTGTGCTTACTCTGACAGGGCTGCTCTACTTCTTCTTGGTTTGGCATTAGATCCTCAGCAGACCCTGCACTCAGCCCAGCCACTCGCCATGCCCAGGGACCTACCGGCCCCGGAACCAGAGGTCTCTCGTTCATCAGTTGCTGCCTCACAGTCTGCGGTTATTCCAGGGCTCCACTGGGAAACTGCTTCCAGAGAGTTCCTTTCCTGGTTGTTGGGCTGGAGCTGATGAACTACTAGTTGCTTTTCTGAGAGTCTACTCTACCTTCTCCAGAAACATCTCCGCTTTGGCTCCACTGAGGTGACCCTTCCCTACATCCCTGAGGTTACATTTGCCCCTCTCCTCTTTAATCTTAATACCGTAACCAAAACGGCATTTGGGGAAGGATGAAATCTGTGGATTCCTTCCAGCCATCATCCTGAATTGAAAACCTCTACAAACAGTCATTCAAAAGCAACCCCAAATCTCTTTCAAACAGGCTAAGGAGCTACTGTTAGCATGTTGTTTTCCAGGAATCTGTACTAATGCATTACTAAAATCTATAGCATAAGCTTTGGTTTAAGAAGAAAAATAGGGCAGAAGAGAAGCATTCTAAGTGGTGAAAATTCTCCATCAGGTCAGATCTAAAATGAATATTACACATAATCTATGGATACCCAAACCCACTGCCATACTAGCACACACTCTTACCTGTGATAGTGGAATGAGAAAATCCAGCTTGTATGAAAGGATCACTCTGGTAAGCAGCACCACAAACACCACATATGCAGAATTCTCAAAGTCTGTTAACTGAACCTAGACAAGCAGGAGCCCAGAGAAGTTACAGACCAAGCACACAAACAAGCTCGTCCCCGACAGGTCCCTCCTCGGATCATGTCATTCCCAAGCCAGCTCCTACTTCACCAAGAGGGGCTGGGAAGTCGTCTGTCCACAATCTATTCTCAGAAATCAATCCTTAGCTTTTGGACCTGCTTTTATCAGGCACACGTCTGATTTGTATTTGAAGAGCCTCTGAGAAGAGCATTAGAAAGGTAAGGGGCAGAGGACAGGCGGGACTGAATCACTTCACGCTGACACACATCTTACCTCCATGGGTCGGAATTCTACCCTCCATCCAATATCTGAGTTTGGAGGTGGGGGCTTAAATCTCATCGTCTGCCAATTTGTAGACTGAATATTCTATAATAAAAAGGCAGAAAATCAACTTTCCACATGTCCAGGAAAATATGCACTGTTGATACCAGATACTCTTTAATTAAAAATATAAAAAGGTACAATTTAAGATTTCCTTGGTGTGTAACTTGCTAGGAAAACAAATGTTTAACAAAAGTTGGGTAATATGTTGGCAGCAGAGAAATAACTGACGCTATTTTTTTTTATGCAGCATATGTGAATTTTTCACCTTTCTGTAAGCAAGAGAAAATACTGAAAAAAATGCAGAATCAGAGATATAACTAAATAAAACAAGGGTACTTTAAACCACTCTAAGATTTCTTAATTCCTTCCTGGACTAGAAAATGAAAGGCACTGGAGATTTGTCCTATTACTAACCACTTGCAGGTACAGAAAATGGCCTCCATCTGGGTTAGTGAAGTGAAATGCATTTAAAACAGAGGAGATACCTCAAAATGGTCAGATTCATTGGCATCATCCAAGTGTATTTTCTCTTCGAACAGAGTCAGTGGGTCTCTAATGAAGAGATGAGCGACATGCTGGGCCAGGAGATGATCAATGCCTGTCAAGAGAGGTTACACCAGACTCCCGTCAAAGCCTCAGGCTTCGCTGTGTCTAAGTCCAGTAAGAAGACAGGACCACTCAGCAAGTTTGAAGACAGGGCATCGAGAAGCTTAGGAAATGGCTGGTTCGTTCAGTATCCATGTTGGCACCCAGGATTTTATCCTACAGACCCTGAAGAAGTGCCGGAGATTTATCTGCTGGTGGGGCACTGGTGAGGACCTAGATACACACCTCCCCGGTAAGCTCCTTTGCTAAAAGTCAAGAAGATCTCACAAGTATTGAGAACTTTAGGAACAAGCAGCCTCATAAGGAAAGTTAAGAGACTTCACACTAAAAATAGAAAGCAGAAGTCAGTGAAAAGTTCTAAAGAGCTTTAAAGAATTAAAGGTGTACAATCCAATCTAGAGAAAAGGAGAGGCTGCTCACCTTCCTGCAGCAGCTGTTCGTAGATTTCTTTGTCTATCGTCAAGTCGATGTCATTGTATTTCTCCCCGCACTCAGATAAGTAGCTGTCTATCGAATCATATCGGGACTTACTGATCCTATAGTTACTGTTCTTCAGTGGCTAAAATGGAAAAAAATACAAATGAATGCCATATAATATACTCTGGAAATAAACTAATGCCCCAAATAGTTCTACCTAAATGCTTTTATGTTTTATATGCAATAATTATGTTATAAATATCCAACCTTAAGATCCTGAAAAGAAGTTAATCCTGAGAAGTTATTAGGGAAAGTTAAGAAGTTTGGAAGTAACTGAAGTAGCTGTTCTGATATGATTTAAGTATACTTTTTTTTTTTTTTTAAAGCAGATTGCCTTCATTCTTACTAAGCTAGCAAAATATATGCCAGGGAGGCACCTGAAAGGGCTCATTTAAAACCCGTGTCCGAGGGTGGCTGGGTTGTGGACATTGGGGAGGGTATGTGCTATGGTAAGTGCTGTGAAATGTGTAAGCCTGACGATTCACAGACATGCACCCTGGGGCAAATAATACATTATATGTTAATAAAAATTAAAAAAACAAAACAAAACAAAAAACCCGTGTCCAGGTCCTGATTCTGGAGATACTTGTTTAATAGATCTAAAACGAGTCTGGGTGTCTATGTTTAAAGATCTCCACAGGTGGTCCAGGCTGGAGAGGTTCACAGTCACAGTACAACATGCAAGCAAGAAGCACTCACCTCCCGTTTTCAGGCAAACCTAACCCTTAGGGTAAAATAATCTTTGGCCAAAGATTCCACAGCAGAAAGCTCATATACAAAGCACTCCTGTAGTGCCAAAAAGCCTTTTTTGGTAATAAGAGCCCATCAGCACTTAGTTCGAAAATGTAGGGAAAAAGCATCACTAAGTTTCAGAAGACAGTGAAACAAATACAGACTTCAACAAGTGATGAAAACTCCTTACCCCAACCAAATCATGTTTCCCATATCCTCACCCCAAAACAAATACTATGACACCAAAGACAAGTTCAAACTTGTGAATTTCTTCCCACATGTGACTAGCCCATTCAGGGTAACAATTTAAGGGAGATTTCAACATTGTAAGTAGTTACAGTAACCCCATTTTACCTGCTTGAGTTTTAAAAAAGGCTATTAAGGAAAATCACTCCCACCTCCAGTCCTCTCTCCTCCCGAGTTCTATCATCTACAGAGGCAGAAATCACTCCCCAGCGACAATCGATGTCTGACACATAGCCTCGGTAAAAAGGAGATGCAGCGCTCAAAGCCATCTAGAAACAAACAAGAGTCAGCACCTGCAGGTTCCAAGTGTCACTTACATGCTGAGAAAAGCACCATGCAGTTATCTCTGGTCTAGAAGAATCCGTCGAGGCGGGCCCTATGGAGTTCTACTCCTCTGTGCCTGCATTTTCATAGTGAAAGACACCAGAAGGGACTCAAATCCTTGGATGGGATTCACTTAGGTCACCCCCTCCATCATGCTGAATGTGAAGGATGGGAGAGGGGAAATGGCTACACTCAAACTTGACACTGACACACAGGTGTCTTACTAGCAATAGTCAACTTCTACAGCTTGGAGTCTTAGTCCATGAGCTCTAAATGCATACTATTTATGTTAGTTCATTTCTGAATAAAGTCTTAACTAGACTTAAATGGCACTATGAGTAGGCAAATATCACACAAGCACTCTCTCTACAAAGAAGTCTAAGTAAGATGTCGTTTCTACTTACAACAATCGGACAGATAGTGGCCAACTGATCATAAAGGTATCTGGCCTCAGATATGCTGCAGGCTTGAAACGTTACCTGTTTAAGAATTACAAGTTATTAACAACAATGAATCAACATCTTCCCCAAGGAATTGAGTCTGAGAAGGATGGCCGGGGGGAGACAGAGCGCATGGCTTGCAATGGTCACTCCATGGCTAACACTTACTAACATAGCAGTTTTGTCTACAAGTCGCCTTAGATGAACTCGGCCCAACAAGGGTATTTAATCACGTTCACAACTAAAATAACCATTTCCTAAGTGAGATTAAAATGGCAGGAAAGGAAAGGAAGATACTAGGTAAATGTCAAGTTCCGCAAGGCATCTCCTTTCCTGCTGGCTGGTTTCCTCCGCCAGCATCCCAGGCACTTCAGTGAGCTCAAGGGTTAGAGAAATTTTGGTACAAATGAATAGAGATACTCATGATGGGTTTCAAGCTCACTGGTGGCAAGTACAAGGACTAGCCCGGGACAGAGTGAGACTGAAGAAAGGAAGAGCAGTTAAAATGCTGCAGGAGGCACACCAGAGTCCAGGCAGCAGCCGCTGGCGGCCTACGGCGGAGGTATAGAGAGTGAAGGTGCGACTTAGGTTTTGGCTTGGGTGTTCCTGGGACAGCCAATGAACAGAGGCACCAAGACACGACGGGCGTATGAAGGAAAGGAGCACGTAAAGCAGCCCTTTAAGTGGCTAGGTCTCCAGGGCTGATGCCCATCTGAGTTGGAGAAGTATTTACAGAGTAGGCTCAGATAACATTCTGAAGATGGGCAAGATCACCGAGGAAGCCTGCACAAGAGGGGTTAGCAGAACATTTCAGACTTAGGCAGAGAAAAAAATCCTATCATTCATTAGTACAAAATGTTCTAGAAACAATTACCCAAAAGAAACCAAAAAAGTCCTGCCTGCCTTGGAGTGGGGAGCGGTGGAAGGGACTAGGAACACAAACCCTGCTTGTGTTAGCCTATCTGTATTAACCATAAATGGGGTACACAGTTCTCCTGTCCTCTGTGGTTGTTTAATAATGGTATTTTAAATTTAGTGTCAGTGCAGGAAATAATTGAAGGGCTTATTCCTTGAAAGAGCAGCAGAGTGAATATGTTTATTGTTATAAGCCCCACCTGTTATTTCCCATAGTTTTAGCTGGTCTTAATTTTGCCTTTTTTTTTTTTTTTTTTTTAAACAAAGAACTTGTATCAGGAGACTTACTGTTTACCTGGAGAATCATATTCATGTCAGTGTGGTAACTAACTCCAGAAAACTATTTAGATAACTTGCTATAATTTCTGTTAATGATTCAATGCTTTATTTTAATTAAAGTGTACTGGCAATTAACCAGCCATTACAAATTAATAAAACAGAGAAGAGCTGTGTCCTAGACCTCAGGAGTAAGAGTATCAAAGGTTAAAATAAGAGATAAAGAAGTATTGGCAATCAGGTCACTCTTCACCAAAACAAGGGTGGTTTCTGCAAAGAGGTGGGAACTCAGAAATTAGCTTGTGCAAGACTAGGGATAAAATGGCAAGTGAGGAAATGGGAGACAGTAAGCCAAGTATTCATACACTTCTTTGCTGGGACAGATTGGCTTCTCTTAGATGACCTAGTATATACTAGACAATTCACAGGCAAATCCTGGAAAAAGGTGTGCTTAAGAAAATTCACTCCTGGAATTCCCTAGTTAAGTTACAACAGTGAAGTGACTTAGTAACTGCCTTCAGCGCTCCACAGCTCATGTATCTATCTCCAAATCAAACAGGACATGACTATGGTTAATGGCTTGTGGGGGATGGGGGAGGGAAGAAAGTCTTTACGCCTTAAAGTAAGAACAGTTTTGGCTTCTGGTGTCCTTTTAAAGTATCTCATAAGAGGAGAAGCAGTGTCCCTAGGAAACAGAGGGGAAAAAAAAGAGGAAGTATGAAAAATAGATGTTAGAAACCTAAATGTCTAATCTAAAATTTATCTAGAACCCGTTCTTAAAGCCATCCGATTTTCTTAGAGGGGGGAAAACCTATTATAACGTGCAAGAACTTAAATGATTTGTGAAAAACTCCCCAAGAGCCAAGCATTTGAGTGTGGTTATGTGACTGTTTTGTACAGTTAAGTCTTCCATTAACTTTAAAAAATGAAAACATTTTCTGCTTTAACAAGCAGTTTCTAGTTTTCTACTTGAGAGACACAAAGCAGGGTGCTTTCTGAGGTGATGTGTGGAATTAATTTCATTTCCCATACACTTTACGTGATTCATGCTAATAATTTTTTTAAGTGGAGTATTCAAAGTAGGGTCTTGGATGTGCTATCACCAAGAAGAAAGCCTCATCCTGAACCCATGACAAAGTGTAAACTTGGATGGAAAATTCTACCGCCAGGTAAAAATATTAGAACACATTTAATGGTGTTTCAAGGGAAAGACTATCCCTTTGGAAAGAAGAAACTGTGCTGTCCCCGGTAGGGCGCCCTGGTTTAATATTAAACCAAGAAAAGGCAATCAGTACCCCAACTGCACGGATACAATTTTAAAGCCATGCTCTGTAAGTTCTAGAACTTAATGGTTCTCTTTAAAAACATCTGTAATTAAGATAGAAGAGCAGATACGCAGGTAAAAGTCAGAAGGTCTCTTTTTTTTAAGTAATGTGACCCTCTGTAAGGAAACTTACTGGCCTATGTTTGTTTGGAGGACCATACACTTTATACTGCCTATGTAAGTCAGGGAAGTTAGGGGGAAAAAAATTATGGTTACGTAAACACATTCAGCACGGAGAAATCGGACTCTGGCATTCAATTTTCATTTTACAGTTAAAAAAATAAGCCTATCAGAGCTTTATGTGCAAGAAGGCACGTGTCTACACTGCAGCTGTCTGAGATGATGGGAATGCTGAGTTGTCTGGCCTCTGGGTGGACCGGAGGCCCAGGGACTCACATGGGGGCCAGGCCTCATACCCCTCCAGGCCTCTAAGGACACCACTTCTAATCTTCTCAAGGAATCAGAACTGGATACAATCTCCTTGGACAATAACAAGTGGCCTTTTTATTTGAAATCTTCAATTTCACTTTATACTTTGTGCAACTCCTACTCTTGTTCTTATGATTTTAAGCAAAAGAAAGGTTAAAACAAGCACTTCCAAAAAAACACCAAAATATTAGCTTAGAGTCAGACCTAGAAGGGGACTTAAAACCTTCCAGTTAACCGAGGAGAAAACCAAGACGGAGTGAGGGAGCTACCAAATCCCGCAGAAGGAACAGGTGCAGCCGGAAGCCACTGCTGCCGGGTGGGTCCTGTGCCCGCCCACGAGGGTCCTAAGTGAGCTCGGGCACAGTCCCTGCCAGAGGCACCAGCCATCTGACTACAGCTGCAGGCAGTTTTAACAGAGAAAAGAAAGGCTGTACTACCTCCCCTGTGACTTCACCAGGAGCAAGGCAAAGAGGCTGCTCAGTAGTTCTTTTTACGCCACCAAATGGCCTTGCCTGAATATGGACATTTACAGTCCAAACAATCCTGCCCTTGGATCACAAGGGCACTGGAGTGCATCCAGAGTTTCCCTTTCAGAAACAGAGATCTGAATGATGTTAAAAGCTCCAGGCCGGACCATCACTAGAAATAACAGAGGCACTGACCGTGGAATATTTTGCACTGTAAGTTACATAATAACCATTTATCTTTGGAGTAAACTGGAGATTCCATGATTTCTCCCCATCAGGAAGTAGCTTCCAATGAATTTACGAAAAATCACTGGATTTCAGAAACGCACACTTAGCTTTCATTTCAACCTGATCACAACATAATTGTATAAAATGCATATTTATAAAGAAAACAAGTTAGTAAGTAGAAATGGATGAGGGCACTCTGCCTCTTTGTTATTTGAAACAATACCTGAAGACAGCAATTGCCCATCCCAAATCCCATGGCATCCATGTAAATATGATCAGGCTTAGAAGCCTGGGCTGCCTCCTCATCCTCAGGAAACATTTCTATAAAGGGAGACGGTGTATTCTTGTCCTTAAATACTGTAGGATTCAACAAAACACAGGACAAGGGTGAGAGTCGAGAATTAAACGGCAATTCCCCACATGCACCACCCCCCCTCCCCCCCCCGCCGCACCCCTCTGTGGACTTACTTGGTACATTGATGACAACCTTTTCTCCTCTTCTGTGTCGGATATTTCTAGTTAGGGTACTGAAACAGACAACCAAATGTCATAAATCGGCCACCCAAGAACCGACAGGTAAAAGAAGAATTCGATCATATACAAGTAAACAGAATGAAATCTTCCCTCAAACTAAGTGTGTGAGGCAATCCTATAGAGTATCTATGTGAGCCAAGCTACTCTAAAGGAATTTTCTGTGAGAAGGCTTTGCACTGACACCACTTCCTCTGCCTCTTGCTCAAGAATGCTATTCTCTTCCCTGTTCGACCCCGGATACCCCAGCTGGAACTTCTCAAGTCAAATTCAAGTGTCTGGGGTCTGCCGGTGGTCTGGTCTCACCATATGCTTCTAATGCGCCCCATGCCTACTCCAAAGACCTCACGCTTTAATAACTCACTTTCCCTAGGCATTTCTGGAGCCCCAATCCCTTGTTACTGTCCCTCCCTCCCAATTGGCAGCATTAATACCTACTCTCCAGACCCACAGTGTGCCCCCAGGCACACTGTGGCTGCTGTGCACTTGAAATGGGGCTAGCCATAAAATACGCTGTGAGGATAATATACATAGCAGATTTTGAAGACTTACTACAAAACACAAAAATAAAGCAAAATGTCTTGTCAATGATTTTAAAATACTGATTCCATGTTGAAATAATTCTGGACGAACTGGATTAAATAACGAAATAAAATTAAGTCCATCTTTTTTTTTTACTTTTTTTCATGTGACTGTTAGAAAATTTACAACATCTGAGGCTGACATGACTGTAGCCAACAGTGGTGACGCAGACTCAGCTTGTGGACTGGTCTCTCCCACGCCTGCCGGGATCCCCTCAGTCAGAAGCACCCTCTCTTTTCTCCGAGCAGGGTCGCTGATGGATCTAACTTGTGGCATCCAGCATAATCTTATCTTTTCTTGCAACTGAATCTACCTTCCCCTTGGGCACATTCTAACATTTGAAGTTGGGAACTCCACCTATAAATCTGTTCCCTGCAAATACTCTGCATGTGACAGGGGGGCAGACCTGTGAATGGAACCCGCACTGACCAGTCCCGAGGTCCCCACCTGCAGGCCAGGAGCCTAGGTTTGGGATGACACAGAAGACTCGAGGTACAAAGCAAGATCAGACTGGTGCGCACCCTGAAGCCACTTTAAACCCAGGAATGAAACTACAAGCTACTAGAGCTCGAAGTTAATAGAATGGGAGGTAAAGAGCTGTACATACTTTGCCTTATTATGAAAGTATATTGAGTGGAATGAGATCACTTAGAAAGGGGGAAAAACGGTGGGAATAACTAAGATAAAACTTCCCCAGATAGGTGTTTATAGAACTAGGACAGAAAAATATCTGTACCCTGAAGACAACAGTGTCTAAGCTAACGACTTTAAGATGACTTGTAAGATGGACAAGTCAGCTGCGCTCTAAGAAGCAGATCAAGCAGCCACACATGCGTCTCCTGCTGGCTTCCCTGGTTCGCCACCAAAGGAGCCTGACTTCAGTACGTGCTCCGCAAGGATTCTAGGAAGGAGCACCCTACCCTCAGCGGGCAGGATCGAGAGTGAGGGACATCTGTTTAAAGGCAGAGGCATACTCACCTAAAGCGGGGGTGCTTGTTTATGGCTTCATCAGGAAAGAAGAGGGACTTGGAAGCTCCTCCTTCGACTGGGTTGGGCTTGAACTCCGGCAGCGTGAACCCAGGACAGCCTAATCTACAACAAATTGAAGAACTAAGTAGATAGGATTTGTTTTCAAAAGTTAATAATGTCTTGCCATCACTGCATATGTTAAGAACCCCCCAGGCCTGTCTCGCTTCCCCCTATAGCGGGTCTAGCACACGAGCGCTGTGTGAGTACCGTGCTTTACAAACACCCGCTCGTATGTGGTCTTCCTCACCAACATCTTTGGTGATTGCAGCCTGCTGGAGACTTTATCAGAGACCCTCCATCCACTCAGGATCTCCAGAGTGCTTCTTCACGTCCCAGCCATCTCTTCCTTTAATAGCAAGAACCAGCAACACACAAGTCCCTCGGCTAGGTCATGTCGATTGTCACAGGCTATGGGTTACCGCTAGTCGTCCAATGGTCTTCTGACCGTCTTCCTTTACCAGCTCTCATCTGATTGTCTTTTGACCCCTGCATACCCCCATTGCCCCCAAAACTGTTGTTGATAAGCTTTGTTCAAATATCAAAGGGCTCTCTCCTGGTTTTTGCCTCTACAGATCACCTCACCAGTCCCTCAGGATTAGGCAATGTCTCTACAGGTGTCCCCATCTGCCCCTGAGATCTCCCTCTGATGTCTGAAACCCAACCCTATTCTTTTACTTGACCAAACCAAGAGCTTTAATTCCAACACAGAAAAAGGAAGCTCCTGTCTTTGTCCCTAAACGTAAAGCTCAAATTCCACATCCAGCTCCTCCAGTTAAGAATTTTAAGGTCATTGTTAAACGTGCTGTGAGAGAGGACAAAGACCGACAAAGTTTGTGAATGCAAAACAAGGGAGGCTCTTTCTTGTCAGGGCTTTAGATCAGTGGTAGGAAACTTTGGGCCTAAGAGCCAAGACTACCCATGCCTTATGCTCAGCCCCTACCTGTTGGCTGCCCATATCCGCCCTGTGAACAACAATGGAATTTGCTGATCTTATCTGGAAAACCGCCTCCAGCCATAATGAGGGTTCCTGAGAATTCTTGCAGCTATGGGCATTATTTACTAGAAGGCTTCGAACTTTGGTAAAGTCCTGTACGAGTGGCAGACTTCAATCTTGGGGGTTCCGAGGCAAGCAGAATTAGGCTGATTGGGGGGAGAATGAAAATGTGTCCGGTAGGACAAAGGCAGGCAGCCCCCTGCTCCTCAGATCCTCCGGCACTGCTGTTCTTGCAGCCCGGCACCATCCCACAAACCTTTCTGCACCCCTGGGAGGGCTGCATGTCCACCCGGCCCAATACCAGCAGGGCCAGTACGCGCACCCAGTGAGAACACTAACTGAACCTAGTGTGACCAAGGAACTAAAATTCTACCTAAGTGTCACTGATTTCAATATTCACTTGGCCATTGTTTTGGATTATAGCTCCACAACAGAGTTCTGCCTCTTTACAAGAGAAAAATCATACTGTTTACACTTAAGAAACCAAGTACTCCTTTCTCTCTTAATGCCAAAACAAAACTTTCCTTATCATTTACTACTGATAGGTGAGGCTTCTCCAATAATTATTTTTCTTTCGTTTACAAGTCGAAAAATACCTTCCCATTAAAAATATATGAATATGGTCTTTAAAAAAAACTAGATTTTCAGAATAAAGTATTCCTCTCTCTCAGCACGCCCTTTATGAGAACTCCTACTGCTTTTAGGATAGAAACCCAAATTCTCAGTTGACAGGATCTGGCCTGCCAACTACCTGCCCAGCCTCCCCTTCCCTCTCGGGTCCTGGTCCCACCGGGCAGCCGCCTTCTGGTTCGCAGGAGGCTCCAAGCCTCCCTGTTCATCCTGGGAGGTCTGCTCACTGTGTTCTCTCTCCCCATAGGCTTGTCCCTCCCCTCCCCACTCCCAGTAAACTCCTCCCAGGACTCCAATCATCTTCCCCACCCTGCAGAATCCACTTGACAACCGTGTCCCCATCTTTGCTCCGCATCTTGTCCTCACGGCACTTCAACTTTATACTCCCTGGAGCTGCGGCTATCTGCTCACTCTGTCTGCGCAGAGGCGAAGACTCCGCCCTGTATCTGCATCCCCATGCCCCGCATGGGTCTGGCACAGAGCAGGCACTTGAGTATCTGAGTGAAAGGCAGAGTCAGAGGATTTTTTTTTTTACCTCCTCCTTAAAACACTAGGGCAAAGGACTAGGCCAACTCTTTTCCAAGCAAACATGCTCTCATCTAGTTGGGGCCCTTCTTCTAGCAGGCAGAGGGGAGTGGCCTGCATGACAGAACGAAGCAATCACAGAAAATAAGAGATGCATCTCTAAATGTCTGAGTTACTTAAATAGGGTTTCGACCATTTAGATGTTACACTGAAGATTTTTAAAGGGAAAAATCCCAAGTGTCCTTCTAAGACCAGCGGTAGGACTCCGAACGCCTGTGTTCATTACAATTTAAAAAAAAAAAAGAGGCAGCATATAAAAATAGTTCTAAGTGTTTCAGTCTCTGGATGCCAATGCCAAAGCTCTTTTTTAATTTTTAATTTTTTTTTTTAATTTTTATTAACATATAATGTATTATTTGCCCCAGGGTACATGTCTGTGAATTGTCAGGCTTACACATTTCACAGCACTCAACAGCACATACCCTCCCCAATGTCCACATGCCAAAGCTCTTTTGAACCCTGAGGAGGTAAGCATACTTTGCCACAGTCTTACAGATAGCTAGCACAGATCAGGCCGATTTACAATTCGGTAGAACTGCATTCCAATGCCAAGCTCCCATGTATAACTCTGCAGTATTTATGTACCCCACTCTAAGCTAAGAACATAGCTTCACTCTTTACAGTTTTCTTTATATTTACTTCTAGGAACTTTTAGCCATAACTAGATTTGACGACAACGTCTAAATTTCCTTTTCAACACGAGACTCAAACATGGCCTAATGACCCCCACCTCCCCACCCGTCCACAATTAGGGTGTATCAACCGCGGACTGGGCACACTGATGCCAGCCCTGCACCAGGCGACCCTCCCAGCAGCCACCCATACCAGCACTGACCAGAGGGCAAACAGGCACGAGGGAGCCACCGTGAGAGTCAAGGAGGAGGGCACCTGATCATCATCAGACTCAGCTGCTCCTTACAGGGTCAGAACTGCTTGGCAGACACGCCGCTCCCTCCACCCTGGCCCGGGACGGATGCCGCCACGATGCTACATCATGGTGGTCCTTACAGTCTTGCCACTGAGGCCAGATGATGCTCTCATCACAGTGCTCCGGCCCACCCCCCAACCCCCTCCCCGCTGAAGTAGCACACAAGTTCTGCCTGCGGCTCTAACATTACAGATTTCATCAGATGCAGCATATGAAGTATAAACTTTAGACCGTAAAGTTCTGAACGATGCTGGGGCATGTTCATATAGAAACTAACCTGGGAAATGAAGTGATTGTGCAGAGAGCCTGGTTTTCCCCCAATAAAGAAGTCGCTTCCCTCCGGCGTTTCCTCATGTTGTCTTCGACTGTGTTGAACTCGGACATCGTTCCTCCGTACGGCTGTCCGGGTGTGCCTTCAATCATGTAACTGCCATACTCAGGTCTCCACAGGGTAGGATGGCTACAGAGGAAAAATCCCATTCCCTCATATTCTGCTGCCGCCTACTCAATTTTTACACGTTTTTTAAAAAGTCATTTCCAAAATGGCGACAGCACTCTGTATAAATGAAGCTAAGACCTCCTTTACAGTTCCCAAAGGCTGGTCATTCTCCAGAGCTCTCCAACAGGTGAGGGTTGGAAGTACAGGGTCCAGAATATTTGTAAGTAACCGAAAACCACACACAGGGAGCTCGCTGTCCAAGACCAGCTTGTCCACTTTGTGAGAAAGGAGAGGAGGCCATAAGAGCTCTTTCAGTTCACTGCTGGCCTCCAAACTCAAAGGCCGTCTCCCAAAATCGAGTGAGCAGGAAACTGAAACTGAAAAGCACATGCCCCTTCACCTCTGTCTACTTAAAGAAATATTAACAGACATCCTGCCAGCCAAACAAACTCAGTCTAAGTTTTATCTGGCACCATGGTTTGAGATCTCAGTAACACTCTGTCCTCGGTTCCCCTTGCCCCCTTTTATTTTTCTTTCAACATTTAGTAATAGTAAGCAGGCTTCATATTGTGTTTACAGTTCTAAGTGCTTAAATACGTTAATGTATTTAAAATGTCAACACCCTACACAGGAGGTATTATTGTATCTGCTTTACAGATGAGGAAACAGAGGCACAGAGACAAGAAGCATCTTGCCCTCGGTTACCCCCGGCTGTGAAGCAGGGGGACCAGAGCCTGCGCTCTCATCTGCGATGCCTCCTGCCTCCTCGCCATCTGAGGAATGGCTCCACTTCAGTAGTTCTAGCAGGTTCAGAAACACGAGAGCAACCCTTTGGTTTATCCACTTACTTTGGGTTTGTTCTTTCGCCCTTTTCTTGTAGAGTTTCAAGAACTTCCTCTCCAGACAGGACCAACTGGACTTTCTTGTTTTCATGATCGAAAGACACCAACATGTATTCCACCTGTTGAGAGAGTAAAAGAAAGATTAACCTTCTTCCAGACTCGTGTTCAGTGTAACCTTTGGGAGGAGGCACGGAGATGTGACCTTCGGAAAGGACCCACAATAACTGGAGACGGTCACATCTGCTTACCCTCACAGCACTGAAGGAGTGTTCTTTTGCACAATATAAAAAACTGGAGAAAATCATCAGTCAATAGTGCCCCTGTTTGAGAACCAGAACTTATTCCTTCATACTTCTTTCTCCTGCTCTACTTAATATCCCAAAGAAAAGTCAAGATGCCCATTGTGACAGATCGAACTTCACGAGAAGTATTACAAAGCTAAAATTCTGTCAACTGCAGTTACAAAATGAAGTTGCATTTTTAAATTTATTTCCTCAAGTGGCTTACTGTAAATTTACGAGAGTGGGTATCTGGGCAGATTATCAAGGCAGATAATCCTCATTTACTGGCAGGTTATTAAATCCCATTGTTAAGTCGCACTGTTGGAGAGTTAAATCAGAACCATAAATACACCAGTATGGACAGGTTATTTTAGGAGTTTCAACAGTGTAGTTTTGGTTCTTCAAGAGCAATTTAAGACAACCTCCCCACCCTGAAACCATATAAGATTTACAATGCAAGGTGCACGGGGCATTTATAACAATACCTGGTGGAATTCTGATAAAAATCAGGAGTTAAATACCAAACTAAGACTTTTCTGGGTAGAGTACCAATGGAGCCCGCTTTTGTCTTCCCTGAAATCACATGCTTTAAATCATGACAGTTGGTGTCAACAGTGAAAACTAGGAATCGCGCTTTATGGCTGAAATAAAACACCCATATGTAAGTGAAAAGGTATGCAATCGGGTCATTCAGGCAAACACTTGAGAGTACCCTTTGGCAAGATGCTGAGAGAGAGAGAAAAGAAAGGGTGATACACTGGTGCCCCACAAAGCAGACCAGTCAGCAGGAATATTTTGTTTGGCTTATCATAAAAAAAAAAAAAAAAAGTAACAATACATCTGGAATCTACCTGATTTTTCACATGTAAATCCAGATTTTCAGCCTTAAAACACTACCCAGAAGCCCATTCCTCCAGGTTGGGGCATGCTCTGGTCTGCAGTGGCCTATTCTTTCTTTTATGTGTACCTGCCTGGTCTGGGAAGGCATTTCAGTCAGCCACAGTCATGTCCGACAAGAGACAATTTTGCACCTAAGCTAAGAAATGGAATTATAAAGGGGAAAAATGTTAGAAAACCATAGAAAATAGCGTGGCAGGTTTAAACAACAAAAATTAAACTTTCAACTACCTTTTATTAGTTGTTGCTATGAACTAAATATTTGTGCTCAGCTCCCCCAAATTCACATGTTGAAGCCCTTATTCCCCAATGGGATAGGATTAGTGTCCTTATTAGAAGAAATGAGAAAGATGGTATCTCTTGCCACCATGTGAGAACACAGCTATTTGTAAGCTAGGAATAGGGCCCTCACCTGGAAATAAATTTCTTGCCACCTTTGACCTTGGACTTCCCAACTACTAGAACTATGAGAAATAGGTCTGTTGTTTAAGCCACCTAATCTATGGTAAATGTTATAGTAGCCTGAACTAAGACAGCTGTCTAACTGATGAATTTAAGTTCCCATTCTTGCTTTTCTATTAGAACTTTTTAGTTCAAAAAATAGGTAAAACTATTTGCTTTAGCTATATGAAGCAGAAATATGAAATCTGCACTTGTATAATCACTCAATATCAAATGCCTGAAAACTGAGCTGCAGAATCTGGAGTTGCTCCAAACTTAAGTACAGGTTTTCAGATAGCTATTTGGGAGCCATGGAACAAGAAACTTTAAAGTCTCAGGGTGGATATGTAAAAATATCCTCAGTGTAAGAAACAAGTTTACTTTTTTAAAAATTTTTTTTAAAGATTTTATTTATTTGACAGAGAGAGAAATCGCAAGTTGGTAGAGAGGCGGGGGAGTGGGGGGGCGGAACAGACTCCCTGCTGAGCAGAGAGCCCAATGCGGGGCTCAATCCCAGGACCCTGAGGTCATGACCTGAGCTGAAGGCAGAGGCTTTAACCCACTGAGCCACCCAGGCGCCCCACAGGTTTACTTTTAAATGAGTGTAAGAAAGGGCATGCAGTGAATTTTCATATGTGGATCCTAATCTCCAAATCCATCATTCGAGAAAGAGGCAGGATCGCCTATTTTACAGATGTGCAAAGATGTTCAGAGAGGCTGAGTAAGCTGCCCAAGGCCACAGTGTCAGGGCAGGGATGTGAACCTAGCCTGCCTGCCCTCAAAGCACAGCACAACTTGCTGCTAAGCATCTAAAGGATGCCAATCTTGGTTAGTAATGAGAAGCTTTTAGAAAAATCGTTATGGGGGTCCTGAGTGGCTCAGCCGGTTAGGTGTCTGCCTTCGGCTCGGGTCATGATCCCAGGGTCTTGGGATGGAGCCCCACATTAGCCTCCCTGCTCAGCGGGGAGCCTGCTTCTCCGTCTCCTCCCAGCTTGTGCTCTCTGTCACTGTCTCTTTTTCTCAAATAAATAAAATCTTTAAGAAAAAATCATTATAAGCTTATGAGGCAGGGACAGGATATAATACTGGCTGAAAATCTGACAAACTGATTATGCCTCAATTTTATGAAGTGGGTCTGACACCATAGAAGCTGCGATAACTGCAGTTACAGTTTTAGACTTAAAAGATGCCTTAGCCCAGCTTCGGCCCAGGACAGAGCTTCTGGCTCTACAATTCCTTGCTAACTCTGAGGAGCAATCTCCCTACTTCCATACTTCCTCCTTTGATCACTGGCTCCAACACATCTGCAGGGCATCAATTATCTGTGTCCTCTTCTTAACCAGATAGCATGCTTCCTGCAAGACAGATGAAGAGATACTTCCTAGCTTACTGGGTTCCCATCATTTATCTATTATCAAAAGGAGCAAGAATTTTTGCACCCACTTATATAAATAGGCTAAAGTGCAATAACTCTTGTTGGTTTCCTAATTTTGAAATAATTGAAATCCTTAGTTTCCAAAATCACTCTGAGACCACGAGTTGAAAGCATGGGAAGGGCAGAAGAACAAAAAGCTCAAACTCAGCCTGAGTTTTAAATATCAGCCAAACAGATGACATTTAAAATGCTTACAAACCCAACTCTCCTTATTTAAAAAATAATCATCCATCATCTCATTAAGAAATGAAACAGAAACACATCAGAATGTTTACCCAAGTCAGAAAAAACAAAACAAAACAAAACGCAGTTACTTTTGGATAAAATGAAAGTTCAAGTTAGAAGCCTTAAGAACTCCCTAAACATTTTTCAAATTCAAATTTAAGGTTTTTGGAAGTAATCCCCCTTCCCCCAAGTCACTTTGATTTTCTACCTCAGTGCTCAGGACGGTTCTTTCAGCTCTTACTTTTGTTATCTTTTTAAACTCTTCCCCCGCCCACCCCAATACATTTATGTTTATTTCTAATTCTAGATCACACAAGCATCAAATAATTAACTCGATCTTTCCTAACAGCCAAGCTAGAGCCAAAATGGAGTTTGGTTCAGTGAGCTAGCTGTTGAGTGGTAATAAAATGATACATTAAGGCAATGCTGTCCCCATGTAGAATACCTAAAGCCACAGTGATTTTTTTTTAAATTTTTTTAATTTTTATTTTTTTATTAACATATAATGTATTATTTGCCCCAGGGGACATGTCTGTGACTCATCAGGCTTACACATTTCACAGCACTTACCATAGCACATACCCTCCCCAATGTCCATAACCCAGCCATCCTATCCCTACCCCCCCACCTCCCAGCCACCCTTAGTTCATTTCATGAGTTTAGGAGTCTCTTATGGTTTGTCTCCTTCCCCATCCCATCTTGTTTCATTTCTCTCCCCCACCCCGCCCTCAACCTCCCGCCCTACCTCTCAGATTCTTCGTATCAGAGCGATCATGTCACAGTGATTTTTATTATATCTGGATTTTGTCCCCATCTTAAACTTCCTTTTTGCATCCAAAGGATGAGAGGAAAAGACAAAATCAAGGAGAAAATAACAAGAGGGCACAGAGGCCCTTCTGAACACAACACATTGCAAGGATTACATATACCAGCTTCCTAACTTAGATTAGCATGTGGGCTATGGATTCAGAGTTTCAGTAACATCTATGCACGATGCACACATACACAATCCCGAAGGCATGATAAGCGGCCTGCAGAGTGACTAATTCATATTTGTGTAATCAACATAGTATTTGGAAGTAGCACAAATAGCCATTGGGCTCTATTCTTGATACACAGACCATTAACTCTCTAAATGTAACTTAGGGACACTGCTATGCAGTATCCATCAGTTATCTTTTTAAATGGGGGGAGAACAGACAATAAAAATAACTAACCACTATGTGAGACACTCATTTTAAAACGTGTACTACTTTTTCTACAAATGAAAATTAAAGTTTAGATTTCACTGCTAAGAGAGCTAAATTTTATCCCAGTAGATAAAAAGCCACTAATAACTCAGAGCAGCTGAATCAAAGACAAAGGCCCATTCAAAAGACTATTATGTAGGCTATGTATATATAGTGTTACTAGGAATAACCCGAACACAATAATCTACTAGTCATTCAGCACAGGTTTACACAAGCATGAGGTGCTTTATGATTATCCAAAATTAGGCCAATAAAAGTAAAAAATCTTAATTGAGGGTGATGTAAGTACTCCGGACAATGCTGGATATATAGTAGCCAGTGAAATACTCGTGGCATCAGAGTTCAAGAAACAAGAGTAATAGTTATTATCAAAATATTCTTTTTTCAAAGGATTTATGTTCTCTTTAAATGGCATTTACCACTAGTTTAAATTTCCTTTGTAAAAAAAATTTTTTTTTTATACTCTACCATGAAGGTAAGGGTTTTAAGGAGCTTAGAATTTGAGGAAAGGCCAGACATTTTATAAAACACGGATATTTATTTTTTTTAAGATTTTATTTATTTGATAGAAAGAGATCACAAGCAGGCAGAGAGAGAGGCAGAAGCAGGCTCCCCGATGAGCAGAGAGCCCGATGCGGGGCTCAATCCTAGGACCCTGATATCACCACCTGAGCCAAAGGCAGAGGCTTTAACCCACTGAGCCACCCAGGCACCCCCAATCACACGTTTAAATCTCTATTCCCTGGACATAAAAAACAGTGCTTACTTAGGAAAGCAATCTAGTTCTATAAGGCTCAGAAGCAGTCAGAGGCAGTTCATTGTGTTTAGGGAGGTTTTACTTTGTGAAACTCTTTTGTCTCCAGCCATCCTATTGAAATTCAAAATGTGGGGTTCAGGGCCAGCTCCTCTACTCCACTGTCGGTGTTTCTCCAGCAGCCCAAGCAGTAGTCTTGACTCCTGCTAGAATTACCTGTCACTTTTCCGACCTGGTTTTCTCTTTACACCAACTCCAAAGCAAGCCCACAGCCACTCTGAGGGTTAAGGATCTAGCTAAGAGTTCATGACCGACCGGTACCCAAACCCCCAATCTTGCTGTGTGCCCTCTACCCGTCTTTTAACCAACTGGGCAAGGCTTAGTATGGGGGAGGTGCTGGCAATACGGTGAGGAGTCAGGCAGGTGTGCCTCCTGTTCTCAAGCTGCCGCTGCTGCCAGAGCCACAGCCAGTAACACAAGAGAGCGAGAATGACCTGGGTAAGTGCTCGGGGTGACCAAGCAGAACTGCGCCTACGGAGAACTGATCCGGTCTAGGGGACCAGAAGGCTTCCTGGAGGAAAGGACTGGCCAGACAAAGGAGAGGGTCTACTCATTTTCAACAACCTCCCAGAGGATTCCCGTGCTTTCCCCCACCACCCTTCAGACCGCAGCATCCTCCAGGTCTGGCTGGTCAGAGATGCACATAAGCTGGGCCCACCCCATACAGCTGGTGCCACAACAGTCCTCCTCTAGATTAGAATGGCTGCCAGCAGTTTTAAAGCTGGCAGCCAAGCCTTCTGTCCACAAGACCGTTTTCTCACATGGCCAAGTACAAATGACCAGTGGGTTTGAGCGCGCTCCAGCATCCCATCGATGGCGTCTACTTCCGTACCTAGCAAGACACCCAAACTCAGAGCACCCAAGAGGTGCCAGCTGCAGTGATGCTTGTTCTTAAACACCTGTACTTAAACAGGGAAGACCTACATGATGAGACCAAAAGATTACCTGTGCTTCAAATAGTGAATCAACTTGAGTAAGAAATTCTACTATGGATGTAATGACATTTGATGTGGCTCAGAATGTGATTTAAGGCAGACTCCCAGGTGAGACACACCTAGTGACACTACAAATATCAAAACCACTGTTTTAAGTGGTAACGTCCAAGCACTCCTGGGGGACTGGTAACCATGAGGTAGAAACTCTAACACATGTGCTTTTGCACAGCCTTGTATATAGTGAGGTTTTTAAACTGATAGGTTATATTAAACTGCCCTAAGGTCCCCAAAGAATGCTTTAGTTTAGTCTAAAGTCATATCAAATTCTGAAACTATTGGATGTATTTTGACTTTCTCTCCTGCTATCAAATGTCATTTCGTACCACAGAATTACACCGGGTGTACTCCAGGGAAGTTTACACTTTTGGAAACCAAAATAAATGTGGCCTCACCCTGACCTGGTCTTCTGTTGGCATCCTAGATTAAGACTTCAGCTTACAGAGTTCTCAGCTTTTTATTTATAATGTGTTAATCTCAATTTTAACAATACACAACATCAGTGAATTTCCTGTGTGATTCAGTGAAGTAACTTCCTTGAATCATTATCTTGGCCCACACAGAGAAAAATTTTTTCACATGCCAAGATCAGTAATATGAAGCCTGAGTGAAAGAATTGAAGACTTTAAAGGAGAAAAAAGGGGTGCCTGGGTGGCTCAGTCAGGTAAGCCGTCAGCCTTCTGCTTACCGCGACCTCCCTTCCCTGGCTTGTGCTCTCTTCTCTGACAAATACAATCTTAAAAAGAAAAAAAAAAAAAAAAAAAAGACCATGTTAAGGCATTCCTACCTTCTCTCTAATCAAATCTAGCAGAACTCAACCAGTCTTCTCACACAAACTAACCTCACAAAAGGCACTTCCATCAAGTCCAGTCACCAACGGTGAGGTTTCCTGTGCCCACCAACTTACCACAGGCACTCAGCAGTGAAAACAACCCTAACCCTAAACCAGAAGATAATTCCTCCTGAAGACACAGTACTGTATAGTTTTTATTTACCTCAAAGCATCTGTACTTCAGACCTAGAGCTTCTGGGTTCCAAGGACAAGCGCATTACTCAGCTCTTTCCCATGAACACATTCCTCTGCCAGAGTCCTGGCGGCCATGTGGCTGAGGAGAAAGGAGGTATCCCGGTCCCCCGCCAGAGGCTGCTCTATCGCCTGCTCTGCGGTGCTTGGTGTTGGTGGCTGTGCACCAAGAGCCTCTGAGGTGGCTCCTAGCAGGACAGGCGAGCTTAGGGCTTTCACCAGGGACATGCTGGTGCTGGAGAGAGAACACCCACTCTCCACGCTGGTACCCAGCTCTGCCCGAATGCACACCTAGAGCTGGGCGAGCAAGAAAACAAACACACTCCTTTAAGGGAGAAGTTGGGTTGGCCTGAATGCAAGGACTGCCTGAGAAATAGGAATTAGGAGTTTTCGTTTTTAGAACTAGTGGTAGATTAAACCGAACAAAGGGGTTTAAAACAACAACAAAAGTGCTTTCTAAAAAAACTAAGTGAGAGCCAACACTAAAACAAAAATTCCACTTCCAAAGTGAGTGCTGTGCCCAGAGGGGCTCACCTCTGCCCCCAGTGACAGGGCAGGGGGTAGGGGTGGGGGGTGGGGATCCAACACCTCCAATTCTAATGCTATATTCCACCATCACAAGAATCTGAGCACAGATACCTTTCATAATCACATCGCACAAAGGCAGCATCAGGGCTCCCCCTCAGGAACGATGCCGGGATGTTTGGGCAGATCCCACTGAGAGAGCAAGTCTAAGGCTATGTTGGGATGTGGAAGACGGGGACTCCAGTTAATACAAACTCCCTTCCTGCCATATCTGAAGTTCATGTTCAAGAGGTGAGTCAAAGCGCCCGATTCTGGCCTGCTACCTGCTGCCCCCAGCTGAGGCTGGCACAGGCGGCATAACTATCAAGTGAGGTCAGCCTGATGTTCATATAAAGGGCTCACCCGCCTCTGCCCTTTCACAGGGCTCCACTGCCAGCAGGAGATTAGCTGGGAAGGCTGCAGCCACATTTCTAAACCTGTTCGCATTTGTTCCGCAGACTGAAAAATTTACCAAGCATATTTAATAGTACAGTTTTGAAAGGAATTTGGCATTTCACTAGAAGGGAATCACTGGCCATCTGGAAATGAAAAACACTTAAGCATCTGTGGCTCTAAGACATTTGTATTTTCACTCAAACAAAAAAGCCTACTTCCTTTATCACGACCATCCCTTCCTCTTTCTGTGTCCACCTTCAGTCTCATCTTGGGTTGGAGCCCATGAAGACTGTCAGAGCACATTCCCTCCTGCTTCCTCGGGAGCTGGTATATGGGGGGAGCAGGCTTTGGAGCCCATCCGTTTTCGGGAAAGAGTACGTACAAACTGTGTGTCAACTGCCTAAAGCAGTAGCAACTACGCAGCACCACGCAGATGCTAGCCGCTACTGTTTTCCAGCTTGTGGGCGAGGCTACGTTTACTGAGGCAAAACAGTGTCGTAAAGGTGTTTCCCCAAGGCCGGTTACATTTTCCAAATGGCCCCGGTGGTGGGCCAAAGTAGGTGGTAGTCAACATTAGAGAAAGATCTTGAAAGAGAGACTATCAGAATAGGCAACCCACGGGAAGGGAAGCACCATCTCACCAAAATATTTCATTTGGCCGTTGTTTCAGGGACCACTCGTCTCAGTCAAAAGTGAAAGCTCACAGTGTAGAACACCGTCTAATTCTGCAGTTAAGAGTCCTGGGTTCCTGCACCAAGCAGATCCAGTCATTCCTCTCTGAAACTTTCAAGTGGCTCCCACTGGGCCAAAAAAACCCCACAGCCCTCATCAAACCTCCCTCTCCCCCACCACACTGTGGCCAGACTTCTGTGTTTCCAACAACCAAGTCAGCGCCTTGGCAGTTCTCTCCTCTGCTGGGCAAGATTCTACCTCAGCCCTTCAAATAGCGGGCTCCTATGGGTCTCAGGTTCAGTGCTACCTTTTCAGAGAAACCTCTGCTGACCACCCAGCTCCCCCAGCACTAGGCCCTCCTTGTCCCCATCCCCAAGGGGGCACCACCCTGCTCGGAACAGTCTTAATTTTCCCTCTTTTCTTAGAAATATTACAATTACAGACATTTGGAGTTTGTCTTAGACTCTGGGTGCCTTAGTTTCATCATTTGAAAGAAATAAGAGGCGGCAAAAAAAAAAAAAAGGTCCCTTCGTTAGTCCCAGCTTTAAAGCAATACAAGTATCCCCCTGCTTTTCAAAAATTTGAATCAGGCCACTTCATTTGTATGAAAGACCTACATGAGCCCAGGTTTCCCCATTATCAGAAAGTACAGTGTTCCTGTAAAAACTTTCATAAGAAGAACTGGTTAGAGTGAAGAGTGTTCCCAGTTTTCCAAAAGTTTGTGGTTGGCCACTTGTTTTACAAAAAACCTTACATTAGCATGGTAACTGCTTCCCCCCCGCCTCACCTCCCCCATAAAAGCAAAACCCTTTTTGGATTTCTTTTGATTCGTGAAAAACATACTGATGTAGGTCTTTCATAAAAGCAAAATTCCGTAAGGCAAAACTTACAGAAAGTAGGGATAACAGTATCTGGTTTTGCTAACTGAAAGAAATTTGGTGGTGTTTTTTTGTTGTTGTTTGGGTTTTTTTTTTTTTTTTTGCTTTTATGGAAAAAGGTGAAAATAACGGCCCCCCAGCAAGCCCTTATAGACACAATGGGTATCCCAAACAGCAAGAGGGCAGCCAAATCCCTTCCCTGGTAACCACATCCAGCATGTCAGCCTACAGTAGGCATAGTTCTAACCTGTGTCAGTGAGTATCTGGGCTTTATCTTAGTTTATTTTGTGCATCCATTAGCAAAATACATCCTAAAGTATCAAAAAAGTCTAAGGCTGGGCACCTGAGTGGCTCAGTCGGGTAAGCCTTCGGCTCAGGTCATGATCCCTGGGTCCTGGGATCAAGTCCTGCATCGGCCTCCCTGTTCAGTGGGGAGCCTGCTTCTCCCTCTGCCTCTGCTGCTCTGCCTGCTTGTGCTCTCTCTCACTCAGATAAAAGCTTAGAAAAATGGGTCTAAGATTATTTCTGGGGTATGGGAACACTCAAAATTTTTTCCATGTATTAGTGGTAATTGCTCCTCTTTATACCATTTTAGGATACAAAAGGTTTCATAGAGATGCTTTACTTTTGGCTGGTGTGGGAAATCTGTATTTCTGTATTTCTATTAAGCTCTTCTAGGAATTCTTAATGTATGAGCATCCATTTTTCTTTCACTCTCAGATATGTTACTCTGCGCTGCTAGGAAGGTAATTTTATTCAAATGCGTTGTCCTATTACCCAAGGCTTACCCCTTTTAAACATAAGATATCTTAAAAATTTTTATGTATGTCAACAGGACAGTAAACAACAAATGTTGGAGAGGGTGTGGAGAAAGGGGAACCCTCTTACACTGTTGATGGGATTGCAAGCTGGTGAAGCCACTTTGGAAAACAGTGTGGAGATTCCTCAAGAAATTAAAAATAGAGCAACCCTATGACCCTGCAATTGCACTACTAGGTATTTACCCCAAAGAAGCAGATGCAGTACAAAGAAGGGCTACATGTATCCCAATGTTTATAGCAGCAATGGCCACAATCACCAAACTGTGGAAAGAACCAAAATCCCCTTCAACAGATGAATGGATAAAGAAGATATGGTACATATATACAATGGAATATCATTCAGCCATCAGAAAGGATGAATACCCAACTTCTGTATCAACATAGATGGGCCTGGAAAAGATTATGCAGAGTGAAATAAGTTAAGGGCAGAGAGCCAATTATCTTATGGTCTCACGTGTGGAGCATAAGGAAAAACATGGAGGGCATTGTGAGAAGAAGGGAAGGGGGAATGGGGAGAAATCAGAGGGGGAGATGAACCATGAGAGACTGTGGACTCTGAGAAACAAACTGAGGGTTTTGGAGGGGAGGGGGCGGGAGCTGGGCGAGCCTGGTGGTGGGTATTGAGGAGGGCACGTATTGCATGGACCACTGGGTGTGGTGCATGAACAATTAATCTTGTAACACAGAAAAAATAAATGTATTTGGGGAAAAAATTTTTTATGTATGTAACAACACAAGTCCCTCTAAAGTTGATTACATCCTCTTCTGCTATCAATAGGAAGATCCTAAACACACTTTCGTTTTTTATTAAGACTTCAGACTTCATTAGCAATTTCATCTCTTTAACTAGAACCATAGCAGAGCAAGGTTCTTGGAGGTACAATGGGCTGCCACATCTAGATGTGGTTTTCACAGCTGCTCTCTGAATTGGTTTCTCTTGCTTCTGCCTCGATTGATCTGTTTATTATAGTTCATCCTGAGCTGAGAAACCAGATGCCAAGCTTTCAGGAATTATGTATTAAGTGAGTGCTCTCAGAGCAAGGGCTTGAGATGCTTTTAGGAGTAAAGTGCATAAACGCTGTACTTAAAAGCCTTTTGTTTACTTCCTAGTCCTCTGAGTACTAGAGCCCCCAGGATCAGGACCCCAAGATACAATTTAGCACAGCACTGGCAGCCTTGCAGGGGCCAAGAGGAGAGGCCTACCACGCTTAAGCACAAGCAGGGCTGCTGAAACCATGCTAGATAAAAAGGTACCTTCCACGTACGCAACTTGGGCAAATGTGTCAAAATTTCCAGAAGGAAATGAAGGACGTACTCCTAAATAACCTCTTCAGGTTTGTCTGAGGTTTAAAGTGCTCAGAGCATATCCTTTCAAACAAAAAGAATTTTTTTTAATTAAAAAATGTTAACTTTCTAGGGTTGCAGGTCACCGCTGCAACCCTTAACTCTTGAGAACACTTCAGACAAGTGTCAGCCAGCTTTAACAGGTACTTCAAGATCTTGACTATCTCTCTGGAGCATTAAAATATGTGAAACCCTGTGTACCCCTAGCCCGTGACCCCCGCAGGTAATCCAAATGGGGCAGAGTCACAGCCCAGATTCTTACTAGCTTCCAGGAAAAGGGTCACAGAGTCTCTTGCCTAACAGTTTTGTTTTAACTCTGTCAGCATCCAGGAAAAAAAAAAGAAAGAAAAAAAAAGCGTTAACCAAATCCAAAGGATTAAAAGGACATCAGGGGAAGGGAGACAAGACCAGTGGATCTGTGTGAACATTTATGTAATGAGGAACATCTGGTTTGGGGTTCTTTTGTAATATCGTTCTGGAAGTAAGTTTAACTACCAAATCCCAAATGGTCTGACCATGACAGACACAGAAAACCTAAGCATGCAGAAAGCTCTCCAAAGAGTGGCCAACAGTAGAATCATAGCCATATAGACTCTCCAAGGACATACCAATCCAGATAACCAAGGTTTCTGAGTACCTAGCAAAGTGTATCCAAAATGAGCTCTTCTGGCTACAAGTCTGAGGTTTAGTCATGTTTCCCCAATGTCTTAAACAATATCCGAGAAACCCAATCTTTAAGTGGAGACACAGGGTCACCATTCTAATATACTCAATCCATTACCATCATTTTCAATATGCTACTGAGATAACGTAACAGCCATAGAGGTATTACCTAAGGGTTACCCAAACTCACATGCTATCTGGGTCAACTCAAATAGTTCAATTCTGTTTCCTTCTAAAATTATAATCAAGATTTCAAGGACCCTATGAGCTGTGAAAACATCCATGGGCTTTGTGCCATTTATTTTTGGCCAGAATCCAACTTTTGCTTTTCTCCCAAATTCTTAATATGTTCCAGATAGGCTGTTGCCAAAGCCTCCAGGCACCCCCAACCAGCAAATCCAGGGGCTCCACTTCCGTTCCCATCCTTCCACAGCTCTCGAAAGTGCACTCCCCTTCCCGCATGTGACGGCGCTACTGCCCCACACATGGTTTCCGCTCAGATCCCACGGATTCATCAGGGGTCTGAGGCGCCACCAACGCTTCTTCTCCCTGGGCTGGTTGGCTGTCCACTTGGGATTTCAGCACCATCTTGAGGCCCGTGGCTGCCCCACCACACACACAGCTCAGACGTTGCTCCAGCTTTCTCCTGTCTTACCTGGTATTTCTACTGAATGAGTAGGGGGCTCCTTAAATTAAAGGGTTCAGAACAGAATATCCAAACCAACAGTTCCCCAAGGAACCATCCTTCCAGGGAGTCTTACTCACCTGGTCATCTTTACCAGAAATGGGTATGAGACATAACCTAACCACTCATGTGCGCGATCCTTCCACTCCTTTAAAGTATCTTTCTTTTCTTTTTTTTTTTCTTTTAAAAGACTATTTGTCAGAGAGACAGAACGAGAGCAAGCAGATAAGCAGGAGGGAGAGGCAGGCAGAGAGAGAAGCAGGCTCCCCACCAAGCAAGGAGCCTGACGTGGGATTCGATCCCAGGACTCTGAGATCATGACCTGGGCCGAAGGCAGACACATGACTGACTGAGCCACCCAGGTGCCCCTAAAGTATCTCTTTAATATGTGGAAATCTTTATCTCCAAAGTCCGAGGGTACACTCTCTCTCCTAGCAATGACATGTCCTCGGTAGTGTGGGCTCCTTGTCACTAGTTAATCCTCCCAACCTATTCCATTTCACACTATGATCAAAGGGACCTGGAAGAAATCTTGGACTTGTACCAATCTTGGACTTAACAATGCTATGTGTTTCCTGACATGGCCTATTACAAAGGACCTTCAAGGGCCTGAATCCAACCTACCTTCCTGGCCTCAACTTCTAGGCATTCCCTTTTCCCTGCTTTTGTCTTGTGTTACAGCAATACTCCCTCAACATCAAGCACCTCCATACTCTCACATTTGTGCGTTCCCTTTCCTTGCTTCACCATCTCACTTTGAGACCTACCAGAAGGTTCACCCCCCACCTTCCATCCAGAAGACTCCCAGGGTCTCTAGATATACAGCAAACTCTTCCTCTCCTCTCTCCTGCTCATCCACCCACCTGCCTTCCATTGAGTTCAAGGGCAGAGGGCTTCTCACTTTTCTTGATTTCGCTCTTCAACCCCACAACCTAGCACAGGAAGTCCTTGATATATGGGAAGTACACAATAAATACTTAAAAGTTTTCCATCATGGAAATAAAGCCTTTAGTGTTCTGCCATATGTAAGTAAAACTTAAATATCAGCTTTTTTCAAGAAAAGTTTTGCAATACCATCTTGCTTTTAATAGAAAAGCTATGAGGCTCAAATAGACTTAAGACATTAAAAAATTTGTAGAAACGTAGTATCCATGGCTTTATAATTAAATTACTTTGTCAGTAGCCAGTGAAGTATATTATTTTAGACCGATGCTAAAACCCAAAAGGTGACAGGGTAAGGAAATAGACTGTACCATTTCTTGTATGCATTTCCTGATCTTTACAAGTTGTATGGAATTTAAAGTATTCTCAAACAGTTAAATTGTTAAAAATACAATTAGAAACTATACATATGTAAAATGCAATTCAAAACCAATGGTAGGGTTTTTTTTTTTTATTAATCTTACAGATGAGGAAATTCTGGTTTTAAGAATTTAAGTTCTGTATCTAAGATCGCACAAAAATTTGGGGGGGAAGATTCAGAGGTTGGACTTGCATCTTCAAAAGTCTATTCATAAAATGTACACAAACTCTTCAAATAATTCTGTTTTCACCAAATACCCAGTCATAGGACGGAAACAGTGATATTAAGTGATGAACATCATAGCATAAAGGCAAAGAAAATCCTGACTTTAAACAAAATTGGCTAGGGGCACCTGGCTGGGTCAGTTGGAAGAGCATGCAATTCAATCTTGGGGTCATGAGTTCAAGCCCCATGATGGGTGTAGAGATTACTTAAAAATAAAAATAATACATTAAAAAAAACTTGGCTAAATGTTGGTTGCTGGAGGTACCTTATAACCACGAGGGCAGCCAGCCTTTGGACAAAGTTTACAGAGAAAGGAGAACAGAGCTGAAAGGATAATAGAAAAAATGGGAAAGACTTCTACTTCTGCTCAAGATGGGGTAAAAGCAACCAATTTTACCTTCCCATCTGAAACAGCCGAAATATGACAGAGTATATGAAACAGCTTTTTCAAGACACTGGATGGCAGGTAAGACAAGGCAGAGATTCCTGAGCTTGGGGGAGAAAAGCGAAGGGAGTCCACCAATTGCCCCAACTTACTGCTTGGAAGAAAGGCTCTAGATCATGGGCGGGAAGGTGAGGCAGAACCTGGAGTACTCCCTGAATTGGAGAGAGCGCACTCAAGGTCTGAGGAATCAAATCAATTGGAGTTCACAGGTGCAAGTACCACAGAAAACCCTGGAGATCTGCAGAGGGTTCCCCCTTGAGGATTTAATAGTAAATCAACTCATACAGGAGGCAAGTACCCAAAGGTGGGGCCAAGTGTGTTCCCACAAGCCAGAATAGATTAACTCCTTATTCAGGGGCACTGGGGAAAATATCCATAAAGGTCTTGCCTCAGTAGAAGGATTAGCCCTAAACCAGAGACTTCTCCAGATTTGCCTAATTATAAAATCAAGACCTGAAAGGACTGAGCTGCCTCCAAATAACCGTACTATAGAACAAGGCTTAAAGAACAGTTAGGAATATACAAATAACAAGCACCCAACAAGTTAAATTCATAATATCTAACATCCACTCAAAGATTGCCAGGCATGCAAAGGAGAGAAACATTCAGAAAATAAAACTGAACTTAATCTTAAATAGGATAACAGAATTAGCGAAGACATTAGACCAGTTATTAGAACCGTATCCCACATGTTCAAGGAGTTTAGTAAGGTTGAAGATATTTATGTAAAAATCAATTTTATTTCAATATATTAGCAATAAACAGAAACTGCAATGTAATACCATTTACAATATGATAAAAATACAAAACTGTTATACATTAACAAAAGATGTGAAAGACATGTTAAAAACTAAAACAAAACAAAAACATGGATGAGAGAAATTAAAGATTTACTTGTCCATGGGCCAGAAGACTCATTATTAAGATGTCCATTCTTCCCAAATTGATCTACAGATTCAATGCTATTGCTGTCAAAATCCCACGTTAGTTTTTGGTAGAAATTGCCAAGCTGGTTCTAAAAATCATGTAGAAATTCAAAGGGCTTAGAAAAGTCAAAACAAGGGGAAAGAGAAGAAAGTTGGGACAGCTAACACTGCCTGATCTCACAACGTATTATTAAGCTATGGCTATATAAAGAGTGTAGTACTGGCATAAAGATAGACAGATCAATGGAACAGAACAAAGACTCCAGAAATAAAGCCACACATACAGACAACTGGAATTAGACAAGCTACAAAGGCCATGTACCTCTGGCAGCGAAGAAAGGATGGTCTTTTCAACAAATGGTGCTGGGCAACCAAAATAAAAAATCCGTATCTTACACCATCGACAAAGCTAACTTAAAATGGATCACAGACCTAAATGTAAGGCCCAAGATCATAAAACTTCTAGAAGAAAATACAGGAGAAAACTTTTGTGATCTTGAATTAAGGAAAGATTTCTTAGATACCACACCAAAAGTATGATCCATAAAAGAACAAGTGGACAAACTGGACTTCGTTAAAATGAACTACTTCTGTCCTCAAAAGACATCCTTATTAAGAGAATGAAAAGAGACCGGGAGAACATATGTGCAATGTAAACTATGTGGTAAGAATTACATCTGGAATATATAAAGAACTGTCAGAACTAGGCAAATGGCTTTAAACACATTTCACAATAAAGTCATAGCGATGGCAAATAATCACATGAAAAGATACTCATCACCACTGGTCTTAAGGCAAATGCATATTAAAAATACAATGAAATACCATCACCCACTTATTAGAATGGCTAAAATTAAAGACAGACTATACCAAGTGTAGACAAGGATGTGGACAAACTGGTATACACTGCTGCTGGGGATGTAAAATGCTCCCACTACTTTTAAAAAGTTTGATTAATTTCCTTGAAAACTTAATCACTCCCAGGGAATAATCAAGGTAGATAAAAGCCTAAATCCATATAAAGACTTCTACACCAACGTTCATACAAGTTTTGTAATAGCCCAAAACTGGATACAATCCAAATAGTGGATAAATCCTAGTATATCCATGCAATGAAATATAACTCAGTAATTAAAAGGAATGGACTACTGATACATGCGATAAAATGAATGAATCTCAAAATATACAAGCAGCTTAAAAGGCCAGACTAGACTAGACCAAAAAAGTACATGCTTTATGATTTCCTAGATCTAAAATTCTAGGAAATGCGAACTCTAGTATGGGGCCAGAAAGCAGAGCAGTGGTTGCCTGTGGAGGTGGGAAGTGGCAGGGGAAGCAAGGAATTGCAAAGGGGCACAAGGACATTTTTAAAGATGATGTATATTATTTTGACTGTAGTGGTAGTCAGTCTCACAGGTGTACACATATATCCAAACTTACCAAGCTACATTTTAAGTATGTGCAGTTTACTGTATGTCAATTATATCAATAAAGGTGCTAAAATGTTTATGAAAACGCACCTAAGTTAATATCATTCCTAATGACTATCAGCAAATATTTGTGCTCAATATCTAATTCTAGTCAGTGTCACTTTTAAGACACAATTTAGATTTTTAAAAGCAATTCAGAAATACTATACTCTCCAAATACCATCAATACCATCAAAAATAGCTAAGCTAAGGGAATATAATTATATCTGAAAAAACAAATGTAAGTTAACTGGTTAAAAAAAAAACATCCACATACATGGAACGCCTCATTCCCCAACGACCATGGCTATGTCTTTTTTCAATTATTTTTTTCCTTCAAGTTTTTATTTAAATTGCAGTCAGCTAACGGTAGTATTGGTTTCAGGTTTAGAATTTAGTGATTCATCACCTACATACAAACACCTGGGGTTCATCACAAGTGTTTTTCCTTAATCCCCATCATTTATTTAACCCATTCTCTTCCGGCCCCCCCCCACGCAAACCTCAGTTTATGCTCTATCCTTAAGAGTCTGCTTGACCATGGTTATTTAAATGAGATATAGCAGATATTTAAATAAGTCCAAGCAGGGCGCCTGGGTGGCTCAGTGGGTTAAGCCTCTGCCTTTGGCTCAGGTCATGATCTCAGGGTCCTGGGATCGAGCCCCCCGGGCTTTCTGCTCAGCAGAGAGCCTGCTTCCCCCTCTCCCTGCCTCTCTGCCAACTTGGGATCTGTCAAATAAATAAAATCTTTATAAAGTAAAAAAAAAAATAATGTCCAAGTGAACATTTTAAGTTACCATTTATGAGTCTTCACTCAAAAGGCAAGGCGCTTACTTATAAACCACTTCATCAACATTATCTCATTTAATCTTAACACTATAAGGCATTATCACTATTTTATCAATTAAAAAAACTGAGGCTGAGATAAAGCAATCTGTCCAAAGCTAAACATTAATTTACATTCATATGAAAATGCTTTTGTCCATTCTAGATTTATAGCTCAGTTGTTATTTTTAATAGGATCATAAGCTTATTGACAATACATATTTTCTAAATAGTCACTTAAGCATTCTTAACTCACACAGGCAAATTTGTCCTCAATGGATCACATTTCAGCCCTTAACATACCCCATCCCAGCTTTACTGGCTTTATGCATGGTAAGGATATATAGAATATATATATATATATAAGGATACAGCAAATATCAAGGACATATCTTATTTTCCTAAATTCACATGTACTTCTCTGCTATCTAGAGGGCAATTTACCTTAACTTTGAGAGCTACTACACTGGGTTAAAAAATTAGAAAAGATATACATTTGCTTTTAAATGTTGTCTTCTGACACCTCTACAACCTGTAGTGTGAACTCTGTAAAAGGAGATTTGATGAAATCTCACACATTGTAAATAATCCAAAACCTGGTATTGCGTGTTTAAGAAATGGACCTGAAGTGAGACAGATTTCAATTCTGATAATGCCTCTGCTGTTAAGTAGCTAAAAAGGCCTGGCTGGCAGCTAACACTAACGTGGAATTCAAAAGTTGTTCTTACTGCCACATTTGCAGCCCACATTTCCTAAGCTTGTCTTTTAATGGGCACAGTCCAGTTAAGAACAAAATTTGCACCTGAGAAGTTTGTGTCAGCTGTGAAAATATAAGTGCTTTCTTTTTTGCATACATAGAGTTAGAATGCTTAGCAGGCAAAAGAGCACCCAGGAACATCCATCTTACCTAACCCCCCCAAGTCCCCCCAACCTGGGGCAAAATGAAGTGCTCTCCCCGCAACCAGGAGTTAGCACTTCTATCTCAGACAGAAACAGTAAATGGTGGTTAGGGTTAGGACCTGTTACACCAAACGCATTTGTAAGCTGATCTGAGAATCTACGACTTTGTAAGGTTGTCACAGAATAATACTTTTGATTTCCAAAAAGCCAGCAGGCATACACCTTTAGAACAGAACCCATTTTTACCTCAGCGACTGATAGCAGCCCTCGCTTTACTAACAGTCTAAAGACTATCTACAGGTGAATTTCAGAAAATAACATTCTGGTTTGAAGTATGTACACTTAAAAAAAAGTAATCTTATTGAAACTGCTCTTACTCAAACCATAAAAGCTAGAAGAGTCCAACCCTGTCATTTTCCACAAGAGGAAACTAAGGCTCACAGTCCCACAGATTGGCAGGCCCTGGGATACGACACGAGTGACATTACAGATCCAGGGTTTGTTTGTTTTTTTTTTAAGATTTTATTTATTTATTTAACAGAGAGAGAGCGCACAAGTAGGCAGAGAGGCAGGCAGAGAGAGAGGGGGAAGCAGGCTCCCCGCTGAGCAGAGAGCCCAATGTGGGGCTCGATCCCAGGACCCTGAGATCATGACCTGAGCCAAAGGCAGAGGCTTTAACCCACTGAGCCACCCAGGCGCCCCGGGTTCTTTCTGATAAACACCACCAGACACAAATACTGTCCTAGGAACTAGGGCTGAGCATTTCCAAAAGTGGCAGGGTCTCCTAACCATGGTTTTAGGTGTTTTTTTGTTTTTTATTTTTGGCAAGGGGGAAGCTTCTAAGACCAAAACTTCCCACAAAAAAGCAGTCATTTGGTATCACGCCAAGCAGGCCAACATATCACATCTCAAACAGCATCTTCTGTCTGGTGACGCCATCCTCCATCTCCAGGGCCACACCACCCCCCACACCCTTCCCCACTTTTATCTACGCAGCCTGTTTCTCCAGGACTTCTCAAGGCTTCTGCATACAATCCACGCATGCCTGCCGCCTGACCTTGCCTGCAGACTTCTACTTGAGAAGATGTGATCCCTGAGTTCCTATGTGCAAGCAATGGCGCCAAGTTAACTCCTCTCCTGCTCTTTTGTGAAGGCTCAGCTCATCAAGGAAGCCTCCCATGATAAATACGAATCTGGTTTTCGAACTCCTTAAGCTGGCAACCATGCTAAGAAATAATTTACATGTAACTCTATACAGACCTGCTCACGCACACCCTCAAATAACTCAAAAGTTTGACACGCTACGCTGCCTCTTTATGACAAAGTAGTCCCCTTCATCCAATTCCTTGTTTTCCAAGTTCTGGAGAAAAAAAAAGTCTGGGAGAAGAACCTCGATTTGTTTCTCAACCCGCTCATGGATCATGACCTGCAATCTGAAAAATAATGCTCTGCAACATAAAAGAGTGATTACTTTGACAGGATACCAGAGGCATCAGCAAGTATTTAGGCATGAGACTCCCTACCCTCCTCCAAAACCTCACCTTTTCCTGGCTCAGTCCTAGAGATCTCACAATGGAGACTTCGTTCCTGCGATACCACAAGTCAGGGATAGGAGAATCAACCTCAGGGGACTTAGGTTTCACTGAAGTGTCATCGCCGAGTAGAAGGCAGAGTTTTTGTTTTGTTTTGTTCTGTTTTTTTAACTATCTGAGCAGCCTTCACAATCTCAATTCTTCCCCATGTGTCGGGGTGCCTATTTCTGACTAGACAGTCAACGCTTGCGGGCAGGAATTTTACTCTTCTTGAAAATCCTACACTCCACCTGGACACATAATTGAAGCAGAATTTAAAGTCATGAGGAGCGTGTTATTTTTCATATCAAGTTAACTTTTCTACTTCAGGGTTTCTGTTAAACAGTAAATTCCCCACTCCAAAAAATGCTGGTTTATTAGGGAGAAAAGAAGCAAAGCCTTGTGGGAGAGAGAAAAAAATCCGGGGGCCTGTGGAATAGAGAACAGATCATTAAGTGCACACAATACACAAACGAACATACACAACGTCAGATACTATGAAGCAACAAGGAACTTCAGAATAAAACTGAAGAATTACCAAACACAATACCATACCCTTTCTGTCCAAAGTATGACAAACCCCTTCTAGAATAAATGTGATTTGCTATTTATTTTTCTAACTTAAAACACAATTCAACTGTGAAAATCAGAATTATCTTCCAACTTTAGAAATAGACGAATTAATTTTGTGAGGAAACAGATTTTGCATTAGCGGAGCACCACCCTGACGCTTGGGTCAAGAGTAATGACATCAACTAAGAGATAAATTTACACCTGAGCAAGCGGTGGAACACGAATGGTAAAAACAAACAGATGCAGTTTTCAAAAAAGCATTTGATTATTTGGTATCTACATGCGACTTTTAAAAACCGAAAGGGAGAGCACAAAAAACTTTGGCAGAAGAAAACTAAATCTAAAAGGAGTAATGCTTTCCACATCTTTCCAATAAACAATGGTTCAGCAAATTGAAAATGAAAAGACATTTCAGCTCTAGGAAGAATCAGTTGAAACACTGATTTGTAAAGTTTGGACACTGGATCCAGGCCACGGAAATGTGCTAACAAATCCCAACTACGAAAATTCAAGAAATCCCACATAGAATTAAACAGGTACAAGAAGTTTCCTCCCCTCTAAGAAAACCGAGCCGTAACTCCTGTTCTATGCCTATAAAGCAGTGGTAAAGCATGGAGGGTGAGAAAGGGTGTGTGAAGAGAGTGAAAAGGAGCTGATGAGAAGCACCTGGAGGTTTAAAAAAGTAACCTGCAAGAGATGGGGCAGAAGCGAACCTCCTGAAGACCTGAATCCTAGCAGCAACGGCCCTTCTAGGATAACTTGGTCCCTTTCTCACTGATCGCAAAAGCACATTTTGACACCGGACGCTAGATCGCGATACGCGGCCGGCAGACACACCAGACTGAAAACTCCTGGAAACACCAAATGTCACACTTGCTCACGCTCGCGCCCTCCCAGCGCCTAACCCATTTGTTGAATGAAGGGGAAAACCCTAAGAATGAATGAATGGAAGAAAGAAGTCTAGTGAGAAGGCTCGGGCAGGGCCCCACGCTCGGGAGAGCCCCGGACGCCCTCCGGGCGAGGGCAGGGACAGCGCACAGGGGCGGGGACGCGCCCGGGGACCCTCGGGGCTCACCGCAGGGCGCGGACCGCCATGGGGGCTCGGGGCGCGCCTCGCCAAACAAAGGAGTCGCGGGGTGGCCTGACAGGGGTGCCCGGCGGGGGCGGAGGCCGCGGGCGCTCACCTCGTCGCCCCACTTGAGCACGTCCTTGTGCCGGTCCTTGACGGCGTGGTAGATGTGCAGGAACTGGAGGATCCCGTGCCGCCGCACGTGGTCGGCGTGGCGCTTGGTCTCCTCCCAGCTCAGCGGCGAGCCCTGGGACAGCAGCCCCATGGCTGCCCCCTCCTCCTCCTCGGGGCTGACCGCGGCCGCTAGCTCGGGACGCTGGGCGCGAGCCGGACACTGAGCTGCCCGCAAAAGGCGGCGGCGGCAGCGGCTGCTCCGCCCCGCGGGGGCGCCCTCGGGCCACAGCTGGCGGAGGGAGGGTCCTCTCCGCTCCCCCGCGCGGGGTCCTGGCCGCCCAGGTGACCGACTCAGGGGTCCAGGGCGCCGCGCGGACACAGAGGCAGAGGACGGGAGGGCAGGCTGGGCGGCTCTCGGCTCGGCGGCCTCGCCGCTCGCCCGCTCCGGCTCCCGTCCCGCTGCTGCTCCGAGGAGGCGGCGGCGACGGACCCTACAGTCACAGTACGGCAGCGGCTCTCGCTCCTCTTTACCGGTGTCGTGCACTGGCTTCTTCCTACTTGTGACCAAGACCAGCGCCGCCACAGAGCATGCCCAGTCTTCTTATCTGCTCCCTCGCAGCTCCAGGGTGCGATCCGTCGCTCCGGACTTTATAGACTACGGGCGGGGGCGGGGAAAGAAGGCGGTGCAGGAGAGGAGGCGTGGCCGAGCGCCCAAAGAGGCTCAAAGGAGGCCTCGGAGGAGGCGTGCGCAGGCGTGGTTGGGGCGGAGTCAAAGGGGCGGGAGTGTGGGGAGTGAGGTCCAGCAGCTTTTAAGCAAAGGAGATATGTAAAAACCTGTGTTCTTTAGACCAAAGAGATAAACTTTGAGTTGGGGAAAAAAAATTTGGCTATCTGAATTAATGAACAACCTACTATATTCTTTTTGAGGTGAGAAAAGGCCTCACGCTCATAAAAAACAGGTGAGAGTTGCAGGGTACGATAATGACATCGTAGCTTGGGAGTCAGATGAAACACCAGTTCAATTCTAGTTTCCACGATTTACTGACTGAGATCTTGGCCACCTTATTTCCATACCCATGTAAAATTATATGAATTATATTATATCTGTCTTCTATGGATGTTGTAAGAGTGTGCACAATGCAGACGTAGATAGAGTCGATGGCTAATAAATTACCTGGCTGTTAGGAGGAATCAATTTGGGACGTCTGGGTAGCTCAGTTGGTTGGGCAGCTGCCTTCCGCTCAGGTCGTGATTCCTGGGTCTTGGGATCGAGTCCCCCATGGGGCTCCTTGCTCAGCAGGGAGCCTGCTTCTCCCTCTGCCTCTGCCTGCCACTCTGCCTGCTTGTGCTCTCTCTCTGACAAATAGAGTTATAAATAAAATGTAAATAAATAAAATCTTAAAAAAAGAGGAATCAATTTGTCTACAGGTTTTATGTATATGCAATGTGTATATATTATGAGTATTATGAGTATTCTCTAAAGTATT
>CM053608.1:85256253-85272755 GCA_028646535.1 Procyon lotor | reverse complement strand
CTTGCTCAGCAGGGAGCCTGCTTCTCCCTCTGCCTCTGCCTGCCACTCTGCCTGCTTGTGCTCTCTCTCTGACAAATAGAGTTATAAATAAAATGTAAATAAATAAAATCTTAAAAAAAGAGGAATCAATTTGTCTACAGGTTTTATGTATATGCAATGTGTATATATTATGAGTATTATGAGTATTCTCTAAAGTATTTGTTTGATGACATAAAGTCTTTGGATGGCCCAGACACCCTTCATTGCAACAAAAGGGACTTTGTCAATATCTCCAGATGGATTTTTTGAAGGAATCATCTCCAAAAAGCATATCCCTCATCCAAATCTAGTATTCATCCATTATGTGACTAAAATTATGTTTACATGAGCTTACCAGGGAGAGGATATTAGAAACAACTGGGGTTGATCCTCTCCTGGTGGGAAAGAGAAAGAAGGAGGTACCTCACTCCCATAAATCTGTATTGACAGAGTGATGATGTGTCAAGGAGGGAAAAAGTGACAGCAACTAGATCACACATGTACTGAGGCCAGAAAGTGTGTGTTTATTGTGCTCCCTTCCATCAACTACAAAGCTAACATTAGTAAGCATTCATTAATTGCTGAATGGATATAGGGTGGTAGGAGTCTCTTCTCCCACTCGCCTTCATAGTGGATGTGCCCTTCTCAGGGACTGGAGACATGGATACCCAAGGTCGGGCTGTAATTTCGACAGTGGAGTGTGTGTATGTGTGGGGTGTGGATGGGGGCCGGGCTGTGGGGGTATTTGAAGCTCAGGAGATGTTTCAATCCCCAGCCACACAGCAAGAATAAAAACCAAGCCTCATTCTAACTTGTTCAGGGCTGACTCAGCAACCTCAGCTCCTGTACCCACTCTTCCTCTACCCTCTGCACCCAGTATCTCCAGGCTTGTTTGGTCCTGGCCTTCCACCTGTTTTTTTTTTTTTCCTGCATGGAATTGTCCACCTGACACACTCCTGTTTATCTATTGAGTCCCAGTTATTCCTCTCCTTAATTTGGTTGTATTTGTACATGCATCTGTTTCTACATTAGGATAAAATCATTTTAAAGATTATTTATTTATTTGACAGAGAGAGAAAGATCACAAGTAGGCAGAGAGGCAGGTAGCGAGAGAGGGGGAAGCAGGCTCCCCTCTGGCAGAGAGCCAGATGCGGGGCTCCATCCCAGGACCCTGGGATCATGACCTGAGCCGAAGGCAGAGGCTTTAACCCACTGAGCCACCCAGGTGCCCAGGATAAAATCATTTTAAAATATCTCCACACTAGTGACTTCCTCTGGGATAGTGATGATTTATACCTTTTGATTTTTTTATTAGAAAAGTGGTTGTATAAATCTTAGCTTCCTGTGGAAGGCAGAGAGTGTGGGGAGCTTGGCGGGGGCAGTGTTGCTCATGTTTCACATGCAGGTGAGGCACCTAAAAGATCATTTTTTATTCTCAAGATCTCATCTCACATTTGCATAGGCCTGCATTGTTTAACACAAGAGCCATCAACCACATGTGGCTACTAAACATTTGAAACATAGCTAATTTGTAAAACTGAATTTTAGTTTTATTTTAACCCACTTAAATATAAATTTCAAAACTGATAGTCCATTTCGTTACTGGAAAACTTTTACATAAATTTGGAGGTTGAGAATGTGATTTTACTTTTGGGTCTGTTAATTGTATGACATGGAAAGATCAAGTATTTCCAATGAAAATTTAGTGACCTAGAAGATATGTGAGTGTAATGCACACACTAGATTCAAAGACAGTACAAAAACAAAAATGTAAACATTTCTTTAATAATCTTATATTGACGACATGTTGTAACAGTATTTTGGATATAGTAAGATACAGTATAGTGCTTAAACTAATTCACCTGCTTCTTTTTAGTTTTTAAAGGTGGTTAATGGGAAATTTAAGATTATCTCTGTGGCTCGCATTCCACTTAATTGAAACAGAGCAGGTGTAGACATTTACACTTTGCAACGCACACACTTTTCTCCTACACCTGCTGTTATTTCCTCACAATACCTGAAGCTGGGCTCTTGGGAGAATATCAGTTTCCTCTTAATGAAGAATGCAGGGAGAAGGGTGGTTCAGTAAGAGACTAAGTTCAAGTCTAGCCAAAGCTCTACGGGGTACTGAACGTAGTGACAGTTAATACTGTAATTTGAGTCATTCAGCCCCAGGTTCCCGTTGACACAAAAGGGGGCCTCTCCTACCGCATTCAGCCAGCACCCTGAAAAGCCCCTGGGCTCTGTTCAATTCAAATCGGGTGCGACACGGTGACACAACTGGGCAGTTAAGTCAAAGTTAAACCACAGTGCCTTTACCAAGGTGAGGGGTACGGGGGCGAACCCACCACAGAACACTAGAAGTCACATTCAACAACGATCAATTCCCTCTATTTGACAGTGTTTTTCATTTTTAAATTTACTTCTCCTGTACTCCTACGAGTAGGTTTTCAGATCGCTAAAGGGAAAAGGCGCTCGTAGACTGCAGAATCAGCCCTTCTCCAGGCCTTGCCCAACGGCGAATTCCTGTTCACATCTTCCACGGAAAAAAACCCGGACTCAGTCCGCCTGAATCAACCACCACCAGCGGTGATCCAGAAAAGGCTTCCCCGCCTCCTACCTCGGGGACAGCCGCAAGCCCCGCCCCCAGGACCGCCCGGAAAACCCGGACCCTGGAGCCCGGAGGCTGGCAATGCGGCGCAACCGCGGGGTCGAGCTGAGCATGCTCGGAGAGCCGCTCAGTCGCGGGAGGAAGCGGCGCGGGCCGCGGGCGCTGCACGCCGCGTCGTTGTTGTGATACAGCCCCCGCCACGTGACTGCGCCGGGCCCGCCTCCAGGCGCGCGGTACCGCCTCCCAGTGACTCAGCACTTTGTGCGGGTTTGGTGCTAGAGGTCAATGTCGTGGATGCTGCTCGGGCGCAAGGTGTCGGCGCTCCACTCTTCTCATTACTCCCACCCTCACCCCGGCTGTTGCAGCAGCCATTTCAGACTCCTTGGTTTTCGAGCCTCCCCGCAAGGAGGAGAAAATAACATTTCCCTGTGGTCACGCCGGTTCCAGTTTTCCCTGAGTCAGCAGCTCTGCTGAGATCCCTTAACTGGCCTTGCAGAGATCAAGTGAGGAAGGTAGAGGGGCTGTGGCTAAGGGTCTCTGGGGTGGGGATGGGAGAGCGAGGTTTTTGCAGGTTCAGGCTACTTGGGTTACCTGCCCCAACCCTTACTGTTTTATTTGTTTTTAACATTCCTTAGATGCTCCTCCGGAGGTCCTTAGTCTTCATGGTGCACCTGCTTTATGCCAAGCACTTTGATCTAGAAGCCATAGAACAATCCTGGTTGTTGCCATATTTTATAGATAAGGCAACTGAGATACAGTAATAGTAAATAACAAGTAGTGGCCAGGGATCTGAACTCCGGTTTACTTCCTACTATACCTCACAGCGTGGGTGAAGCTGAGGCCTCTTTCTGTGGGCTATTCTGGCTCTTGATTTTGCCTCCACTAAGCCCTCCTCTCCTTTAACGCTCCCTTGCCCCCAAAAGACCTCTGTTCAGACAGTGAGGTGTTGAAGATTTTTGTGCTTTGTATTTTAATTAATTAATTAATTGGTAGAAACAAACTGCTATCTCTTAACTCAAGTTTACACAGTACAAAATACAAAGGATGCATAAAACATTTTTTCCCCTACCATTGCATTATTCTTGGGATTCGATTTGAGTACATTGAGGAAGTACCCCGGGGCTTTTATCATAGAAGTGCAGCACCCAAAAGGCTGTGGTCTTCACCCTAGCTCAGGGTAGCCTGCCAAATCTAAGAAAAGTTGTGTTCCTTATCATCAGGGACCCTTCCTTCTTCACCTGTTCAAATGAGGTTTCCCTTCCAACCTAAACATTCTCTGATGTCAATGCTGCTAAATTAGTTGAAAAAGTGCAAATCTTTTTGTATTATGTAGTATTCCCAGCATGTTGCTGAGCTGTGCAATTGTCCATTCTAAGTCAACAAAACACAGAAGCTCTGTCAATTTGGTTTTTAAAGTCCACTTTTAGTTCATAGGGATTTTCCTAAAGTATAAACATGCTTATTTTCATGTAGAGATGCAAAAGGTATGCTCTGTCAGGTGAAGGCCTTTGTGAAGATGGGAAAACTTGAATGTGTAAAGAAAATGGGCAGGAGTCAATGGGGTGAGATTAGAGATATGGGAATGAGAGAGGATGCCTTCAGAAGCAAGATCTCTCAGGAGGCACGATGGAATCCAGAACACACGTCCAATATCTTGGCCTTCTTATGAAATGCTAGGGGAGAAGATGGGGATGCCAAGATTGATGTGTTGGAACAGGAAAGGTAATGGTTGAGTCCAAGACTCCTTCTTTTTCACTGGAGTATGGTTAAAGAAACACAACTTTTTATTACAAACATTTCCAAACAAGCGGAAAAGTACATATAATACACCTATTGTAACTATTACTCATCTTCAGTGTCACACATGGCTGATCTCCTTACAGGTATTCACTCCCTCCCTAGAATTTAAAACACACCTCACTGCTGTATGTCTCAGGTACTTAGCTCTAAGTGAGGAATGTAAAAGGCAATTGGAGCAATTGGTATGAGGGATAATTCAAGAAGATGAAAAGGAGTGAGCAACAGGCTAATCCCTTACTGGAAATCAATTTCCTTTGTCCTGAAATTGGAGACAGTTGGTATTAACCAGTTGTGTTTATTCCAAGGTTTCTAGCTACCGTTCTGCCTTATGTGACCTTGCATTTAAAAACAGAACTAAAAATCCGTCCTTGTCACATGTAGTATAAAGTATGTCACAATGGCTGGCAGGGAGAAAGATTTTTGTCAGAGGAGGCCTACTGTCAAATCTGAGTATGGTCTTTAAGACATGTGTTTTACATTTTTTAAGATCCTGATTTTAGTCTCTCCCTTTTTCTTCCCATTTCATTCACTTTTGTTCACATAAATACATGTGAACTTCATTCTAGATTAGGTAACACCAAATAATTGAACTGTGGCATATAGTACAATTGATGAAATGTAAAAAAGGACTTATCATAATCACATCCTTTAGAAAAGCAGTGGTACTGGATATCAAGCAATTTTGCTTCAATAAGACCAGTTCCTGAAAGCAAAAACAAAAACAAAAGAGTAACATAATTGTACTTCCGGAAGGTATTTTTCCACATACAACACCTTCTATGGCTTATTTTAGTACTTAGGCTAAAATTTCATAGGTATTTTGAGAAAAAGTCAACTCATCTAAAAACGACCTATCCTACGATGCACAGGACAGCCCCACAGTAAGAATTGTTCCTCCCCAAATGTCAACAATGTGAAGGTTGAGAAACCTTGGTTTATGTGTATCAGGATTAACTCTAAATATTAGATGGGTACCTTTCTTTATTTTTTTAAATTCTTTTTAATTTTTTGTATTTTTTACTTATTTGTCAGAGAGAGAGAGAACGAGCACAAGCAGGGGGAGAAGCAGGTTCCCCACTGAGCAAAGAGCCCACTGCAGGACTCACTCTCAGGAACCTGGGATCAAGACCTGAGCCGAAGGCAGACACTTAACCCACTGAGCCACCCAGGCACCTACAGCACATCGTTATTGCTTCAACCTTGTCAGTACTTGGCAGTGGACACTGATTAGTGAATATTTTATCACAAATTGAGGTCCTCAAGAGTTGAAATTTAGCAGATAGTTTTCCCCCTGCTTTTCCCTATGAAAATATCATCAGTTAATTGTCTTCTAAGAAGACAATCCAAAAGGAAGGCTAGCCCAGGAAATGACTTTCTTCTCTGGGTAGAGGAGCCGCTGGCTTGAGATAGGTGGTGAGGTCCCTCCTCATCAGGGTGATGGCTTGAGTGCTCACATTCACCCTATCTCCTCCTCACAGAGTCCTTCCGGACAGTACCCTCGTCTGACCTCCGGCCTTCGAGAGGTTTTAATATATAAGCTGTCTTAATATAGCATGTAATATAACATATCATAGGCTGCCTTAATATATATGTCCCATTTTCACACCTTACAGAATTTTAATGTGATTTCATTTTAGATATGAAAAAAACTGAACTAAAGAAAAGTTGAATGCTAGAACTTGTACTTACATCCAGGACTTTTGACTGCAAATTCAGGACCCACCTTGCCCCAAGAGTGATGGTCTAATTTCATTCAAGTAGAGACTTTCAAAGTGTTGTCATCTTTACTTTGTTGAGACTATACAAAAGAAACTTTTAATTTGATATTTTAAGTTTTTTTTTAATACATTTCTATTTCTCTTTATATGTCCTTTGACTTTGTTCATAATTTTTGGGTTCTAGAGTCAGAACGTCTTGTGCTCATGGAGGAAGATATAGAGAAAAATAAAAAGCGGATGAGGGGTTGAATCACCAATCTCTCAAACAATAGCCTTGAGAGGTGAGAGTACCATAAGAGCTACTATAGCTACCCTCAAGAAATGGTTTCTTTTTAAAGGAAAATCCTAAGGATGATCCATTAAGTAAATCCATGGATGTAAAAGAACCCACCTTTATAGTACCATATAATCATATCATTCACTAAAATTCATGGTATTGAAAATGAAAATTCTCTGCCCAGAAATGTCTCTCAAGCGCATATCAAAGCCCTTTCCCCTGTCCAGGAAACCAACGTAACTTATTTGATACACCATGAACCTCTTCTACATGCAGGGAACTGATCAGGATTCACTTTGCCGACAGTATGGTCAGGGGCATAGTCCTGTGGTTGTGGGCATGCATGATAGGGAAATTCGGAGTCATAATTAGATTGCAGCATTTATAACAACAGCTAAAAACTTGAATGTGAAGATTTGTCAATGAAGATAGTATTATTATGAAGTTAGAGTTAGGCCACCATCTTCTTGTTTTCACTATGCAAAACAAATAACTAAGAAATTTTTTTAGAAGTGTCTTTTAATATTTAAGACATGGATTAAATATGTCCATAAACTAGCTACAGAATTAGTGCCAAGCTTGATCTGAACTACAAAGAATGTCTGGGAGTTTGGACAATATATAAAGTTCCATGATTATGTAACTAAGGCAATTCTCTGCCAGTTGGATTAAATTTGTGTTTGTTTATTTAACAAATATATACTAGGTACCTACTCTGCATGGGTCCTGTTCTTGATGCAGAAGATCTTGGGTGAAGGGGAAAGGCAACATTTCTGTTCTCATGGAGCTTTCCTCCTGGAGGGAGAAGACAGACAGCAAGAAAATAAACTCAGTAATTTTAGACGTCATTTTGAAGAAAATAATAGCACTTACTGTTATCATGATGATTTATGTGTGCCAGACCGTCTTCTGGTTAGTTTTGCTAATGAGTTAGCCACCAGTGCTGTTATATTGCATATGGAAAGAGTCAACAGCTCTAGAGAATTTCCCTTTCCTCCAGCTGGGGATAAAAATCTCTCAGTTGAGGAATTCCACCGGGCCTCCTTTATCTTCAGGTAGGACATGTCGCTTCCTTCTTAGATTCCTTCAAAATGAGAATCAGTGGGAAATGTTATGGAAAGACATGCTTTGGTTACCTTTGACAGTCCCTGGTTTCTGTTACGAATCTATGGGCCTTAGAAGCATAGTATTTAAACAGTATCTAAAGCCTGAAGGGTTCACAGAAGATTTATGATGGGACTTATTCAGGAAGTCAAAATAGTGTCAAAATGTCAACGAATATTTGATTTGATGTTAATTACATTGACTGGGCATATTATATGAGGGTGTTTGTTTTTTCCAACATTACTCGGGAGGATAGACAATAAGTAATAGCGTGCCTTTGCTAACATTACACTCTGTTATTCTGCAGGTAGACCATATTGATAAAAAATTCCTAGCACAGTTGGTGGAAGGCATCTAGAATATAAAAATAGAGAGGAAAAGTACAAATAATCACATTTTACAGAAATCTGGTACATTTCATGATGTTAGCTTTGTAAGGTGTAAATAAACTAACTGTAAATAAACTGTAAAAGGTATAAAAAAATCCATACACATTATATTACACCCAAGGTTGCTTATAAATCCTCTTCTTTCCTTGTGAGAAAACAACATAAATTCTGCTTGAAGGTGGAATCTTCAACAAGAGTTTTCTCTCTTTTATCTATTTAAAAATTTTCTAGATCGGGCGTCTGACTGGCTCAGTTGGTACAGCGTGAGACTCTTGATCTCAGGGTTTTATGTTCAAGCCCCACATTGGATGTAGAGAGGATTTAAAAAAAAAAATCTTTAAAAAAATTTCTAGATAAAAAGGAGATTCAGGGTCATCACTTTTTAACTAAAGTAATATGTCTTGAGCTTTCCGAGTTTTAGTTTTCAAGTTATGGCTAGTTTAGACAGTTCCAAGCTATTTGTTTTATATTCAGATTATTATATGGTTGTTTATTTAAAGGCAGAAACATGCCAATGTAAGCCGGTAAATATGTACTTCAACATTTAAAGTCTGTTAACAGCTCAGTTCAGTTAACGTGTTCTTGCATGATTCATGAACACTGGATTTCTTGCAACTGTACTTAGCACACTGCTGAAATAATAAAAAACAATGGCTATTTTGTTTTGTTTTCTCTGAGGCTTGTAGTTTAGAGATTGCATTAGTATTGCATTCCAGAGTCCCAGGGAAAGGACATAAACACTGATGCAGATTATGAGAACTTACCAGAAAATGGGAGAGAGGAAGAAAGAACAGAAGGGAAAATGAAAGGAAGAAGTAAGGGTTAAAGAGAAAGAAAGGAAAGAGGATAGAAATAGTGTCTTAGATTCCTGACTTAGCAGGTCCGTATAACTCACCCATTAGTTCCTTCAGATATTCATGGGCTGGTGATATTACTTTGGGCAAATAAATTCATGCCTTGGCCTGGGTTCTGGGGAGAAAAGATTAAGAAAAAAAAAAAAGAGAAGAAACTGGTGAGAATGATAATTCCGGTCCTGGCTCATAGTCACTGTGAGGGTTGAACATCATAACATATATGAAAGTGCTTTGAAAAAAGTCTCTACAGAAAAATGTTCGTTATAGATACTATTGATAAAGGAACAGTCCCAGTTACCATCCTATTTCTAAAACTATATTGGAGGTATCGCAACTGGCCTCCAAGCAGGGCTCAGATCCCATTGCACAGACAGTAAGATGAACATCGCTGTTTTGTTTTTTTAAGGATTTTATTTATTTATTTGACAGAGAGAGATCACAAGTAGGCAGAGAGGCAGGCAGAGGGAGAGGGGGAGGCAGGCTCCCTGCTGAGTAGAGAGCCTGATGTGGGGCTCGATCCCAGGGCCCCGAGACCATGACCTGAGCCGAAGGCAGAGGTTTAACCCACTGAGCCCCCCAGGTGCCCCGAACACCATTTATCTTATGATAAAGCTTGCAGAGTGCCCAGTACTCCAGCTGAGTGTATGAGGGTACAATAAGAGCAGAGTAATGTCTCTTTCATTAGTGCCTATGGTAAAGTAAAAAAAAAAAACAACTATAATTTCGCATATATAAGCTGTAAGAAATTGGGTAGACGATTCATTCTACAAAACAGAAAAAGATCTGGGAGGCCGATTCATCTCATTCATCCATCTTATTCAAGGCCAGGATCAGATAATTATGGAGGCTGCCTTCCATTAATTGAGGCTACAGTGTGGGTCTGTCACTGTGTTCAAACTCTTAAGCATCCTCTCATTTAATTCTCAACAATATAAGGTGGGCGACAGTGTCTCCATTTGCCAGTTGATTAAAGCAACCCTTTGAAGATTCGAGCCTCCTTGTGAAGTTACATGTCTAGTAAAGGGCAGAATCTAAATTCAGATCTAGGTGTTCACCACCTTGCTCGTCCACTTCCAGTTCTCCAGGCGTCCCTCTGTCACGGGCTCTTTCCCAACACCGTAGGAGAGCAAAGGTCCTGGGCCCAGGGCTCTCCTGCAAAGTCAGCTGTTGGCTCTGAGGACACTAAGATCAGCGACCTTTCTTTCCCTGACCTTTCCTGATTTTCTGTAGCATTCCTGGGGACGGTGGGCATTTCCTCTTCACTTCATGTGGTGGTGGCGCCATCTTGGAGGGCAGCTCTCTATCTGGTTGTTCATCTCTTGCTTCTCAGGAATATTCTTTGAGTTCCAGGAGTCATCAGTGAACACTTTGAGGGGGTTAATGGAGGAGATGGGAAGGGTACGGGTTAATAAAGAGAGGTAGATAGAGGAGTGAGGTAGTACTGGGGAAATATGAATAGATCTAATGCATATTTATTAAGTGCCTACTAGGTGCCAGGTATGTGCTAGATGCTGGGACAAAAAAGTGAGCAAAAGTCCTGGTAGTTTATAAAAGTAGTTTATAAAAGGCCTTTAGTTTATAGCTAAGCTGGGTAGGAAGAAAATGGTGTTAAATAAAGAGCCATATAAATTAATGCATAGTTTAAATTATTATGCTTTATGACAGTAAAAGAATGATGGTAGGAGGACATAGTTTAGATGGGACAAAGGCTGGCTGTTCCAGGTCTCAGGAAAGGCCTCTCAGGGAAAATGATGTTCAAAACAACATGTTTATCAACAGTTTGAATCCTAAAATACTTGTATTATTGAGGATTCCAGAATAATAACATTTTTTAAAAGATTTTATTTATATATTTATTTATTTTATTTACTTATTTTATTTATTTATGTGAGAGAGAGAGATCACAAGCAGGCAGAGAAGCAGGCAGAGAGAGAAGGGGAAGCAGGCTCCCCTCTGAGCAGAGAGCACGAGGTGAGGCTCGATCCCAGGACCCTGAGATCATGACCTGAGCTGAAGGCAGAGGCTTTAACCCACTGAGCCACCCAGGCACCCAGTACCATGGATTTAAATGAGAGGGTTTTTTGGGGAAAAAATTTGCCTATGACATTGATCATAAACAATGATTATAAAATAAATCTTGAATTCAGATATCATAAACTATAACAGAAAAGAATCAGAACCAAGGAAATAGGATATATATATACTATTTAGCAAACTTTCCTGTTATTCAGGAAATAAAACATTGACAGTGCTTTTAATGCTTTGATGATGGTGAGAGTCCTTACAAACATAACTGTTACATTTTGAAATAGGCATATCCGGTTTTACATAAAGTTTTTGTATAGAGGTAAGAATGGACTGTAAAAGATTTTTATCAATATTCTTTCCTGCTAATTAAGATAACTTCATTTTCTTAGTGTATGCTATTTTAACAGTAACTTTCAGTAGAAAATAAGGTGATAACTTATACCCCCCAAAAAGGGGAAAGTACATATTTTATTAAATACTTTATTTTTTTTTAAATTTAATTTTATTTTTTCAGTGTTCCAAGACTTTCTAAAAGCTTTTGGTGTATTTCATTTGGTCACCATCAGATGTTGCTAAAATTTCATCAGTTTATTCTCTATGAAAATGTATATCCTAAATAAGTATTTAAGTAACATTTTACCGGGCACAAAACACTGCTGGCTTACATAAGACTTAAAAATGAGATGTAGCCCACATATTGTAGAATATTAGCATTGAAATAGAAATTAAATGGTGAGAAGAGAATGGATATAAAGTATATATATGTGTATGTATATGTTTATGTACATATATGTATATGTATAAAAAGGAGTTAACTTTGGTTAGTTGGAGGATATGAGGAAAAAAATTTTTCACAACATAATAGTTTTTTTTCCTAAGGTTTTATTTATTTTTTGAGAGAGAGTGAATGAGTGAGAGATTGAGAGAGGGAGAGAGTGAGCACAAGAAAGAGGCAGAGGGAGAGAAATAAGCAGGCTCCCTGCTCAATCCCAGGACCCTGGGATCAGGACCTGAGCCAAAGGCAGATGCTTGACCGACTGAGCCACCCAGGTGCCCCAATAGTTATTTTATCTGTAAAAATTGATGGTTATCATGGTTTACTCCAGGAGGTACAAAGACAGTAAAAGTTTCTTAAAATATATAACATATGTAGAAATATTCACCTCTAGCTACAATTTACTTTTAAAAGCTGTAGGAAAAGCATGTGTGTGTAATAAAAATAAATGTATTTCCTACTATTACCTATAATTTTCATCAAAGGTTAACAATGTTATTATTCTTGGGGTGCCTGGGTGGCTCAGTGGGTTAAAGCCTCGGCCTTCGCTCAGGTCATGATCTCAGGGTCCTGGGATTGAGCCCCATATTAAAAAAAATAAATCTATGGTACAATTTACAACTAATGGAATCTTAGAATTGGCGAAATATGGGGTGACATACATACATACTGTTGTCAGCAGCATGTCCTGACTTCATCCATCCGGGGTATATACAAAATGAAATACCACGGATGCCTGGGTGGCTCAGTCAGTTAAGTGTCTGCTTTGGTTCAGGTCATGATCTCGGGTCCTGTGATCGAATTCTGCGTCCGGCTCCTTGCTCAATGGGGAGTCTGCTTCTCCCTCTGCCTGCCGCTCCCCCTACTTGTGCTCTCTTTCTCTCTCTGACAAAGAAATGAATAAATCTTAAAAAAAAAATACCACAAAATTTTAATACCCAACTTACCACATTTCTTCTGCCCAGAATGTGATCGCTTCACCTCAGTCCTGCCCCTCAGATCTTCACTTTTCCATGCATCTGCTAGGTATTTCTGGGAATCCGGGAAGAGATGCCTTCCTCCAGGTATATAAGCTGGCTCCCTGGAGTCACCAAATGGACCTCTGTGCTCTCACTGCTGCTTGGGCTCCTGTGGCAGGAAGCAGGATTACAGGAGATTTCCCAGGTCTGCACAGGAGCGAGGAGGTGGCTTGACACTGCCCACGCAGTACTGCTGAGTTGTCCCAGCCTCCATAGCTTCAGTGCACAGAGGCCACAAAGCACCGGGCCTCAATGCCAAACTGTGCTTGCTCTCTTTGGTCTGGAAGCAGGTCTGTTCAGAGCCTGATGGTCTCCAAGTCTCTCTGGGAAGTTTCTGCAGCACTGCCTTGCCTTACTGCCTGTCTGGACCCTTTTAAACCTTCTTTTTGGACGAGCTTCCTCTCTACGGTATGTCCAGGTGGTTCCAACCCATTCATTACCTTCTTGACAAGAAAACTCCACAACAGCCTCTTTCCCCCGCCCAAAGCATCAAGTCACTTAAAGGAAAACTGAAGGGGGGCAGTTAGCAACAGACCACCACAGCTTTTACCCCACTTTCAGGTTAGGAAACTCAACAGAGAAGATCTGAGCTCAGATGACCTGCCCAATGTCTCCGACCTATGAAAAGCATTCACAGGATTTGCACTGAGGGCTGCCGCTTTAAAGCCAGCTACGCCACGTCCCATAGAATGTTCTGAGTTTCTTCTGCCCCGATGGCTATTTTTGCTTCTTGCTGGGCGTGTCAGCCGAAGTAAACGGAGCAAGCAGGTGGGAAGCACACAGCTCCCTCGAGTCCGAAAGTTTGAAACACTCTTCCATATTACTGCTCTTGGTGCAGGCATCAAGTGGGCACAGCGTATGAACAAAAAGACTTCTGAACACATTTTTCAGCTTTTCTCTTGTATTTTTGTTTCTTTCATGTAGTTTGATGTATGCACTTAAATGCTTAAAAAAAAAAAGCTCCAGATAGCTGAGAAATAAAAATGATACAAATGATAACATCTTCTGTTATTAAACCGTATTTATGGTTTTAAGTGAGCTTAGATGCTTTGCTGATCAGTTTTTGCCCTTAAAGGAACTATGAATTGAAATTCAATTTATTCATTCAGTCTAGCATTCCTTTTCTTCTTTCCTTTTCTCTGCCCACCCCCCACCCCACCATTGATCATTTTAGGAAACACTTCTAAGATTTGAGACCCAAGTGCTAAGCATTATATTTCCTAGGATACTATACTGCAAAGAACCGGATCTTTAGAACTGATGGTAAATACAAAAGCAAAACCAAAAGCCCAGACAAACAAAAACTTCTAATACATATTAGAAAAGGATGACTATTTAAGCAAAATTCTGACAAGGTGCTCTTTTGTTTGTTGGTTGGTCTTGTGCATAAATTTCTCTCTGCTGTAAGGTAGGCGCTGGAGAAAGCATCATGCAGAGCTGGGACATGGCCTAGACTTTGACAGAGAGGTGAAAAGTTGTTATGTAGGGACGGTACCTGGACATAGAATTGTAGGCAGTAGGACCACAAGGAACTACATCGTGGAATCAGAGAATGGGCTTTTCATAGTCAACAGCGAGTATTTTGTTTTGCTGGAATGTTAGACTTTGAAGGTGAATAGTAAAAAATAAGTTTTAAGTGATAGGTCAAATCCAAACCCAGAAGACCTAAAATGCTAATCTAAAGACTTAGGACTTTGTTGTTGTTTTCCTCTAATGTGCTGAAGGCTGAGCCAGTTGCACTCCTTAGTTTACAGCAGATTGGCCATTGGTCTATGCTGGACTCTTCTGCCTCATTAATTTATTCATTTTTATTTCCTTTTATTTCCACTTCTGATTTCTAAGCCCACCTCCACCAATAGCAACCATTCTAATGCCCTTGAAATTTCTATTTTATTTGTGCATGTTTTTATTATACAAATATTGTGTGCATGCTCTTATTAAACATACCTTTACAGTAGAAAATTTCAAACATAAAAGAGTAGAATATTATAATGAATTTCCACGTATTATCTGTTTGTAATAATTATCCATTCATGTCTAATCTTGTCTCATCCGGAGCTGCATTTACTATAGCAATCCCTCCCCTTATATTATTTTGTTTTTTTTTGTTTTTTGTTTTTTGTTTTTTTTTTTTCCTTATATTATTTTGAACCAAATTACAGATGACAAATGGTTTTCTCTGTGTAAATATTTCAGCATGAGTATTTGTTTTAAAGATTTATTTATTTGGGAGAGAATGCGTGCAGCCGGGAGGGATAAAGGGAGAGGAAGAGAGTCTAAGGCAGGCTCCGCACTGAGGGTGGAGCCCGACATGGGGCTCGATCTCATGACCTGACCCAAAACCAAGAGACAGACACTTAACTGACTGCACCGTCCAGGCACCTCTCACTGTGAATCTTTAAAAGATAAGGACTTTTTTGGGGGAAACATAACTTTAATGCTATATTATCTTACTTTAGAAATTAGTGAAAGTTCCTTAATTATTTCTTAAATAAGTGGTGTTCATAGTTCCCCAATATTTCGGTGGCATATTAGAGGAGATTGAAATCATCAAAACCTATACATTTAGAGGAGGAGCCCTGAAGAGATAGGCTGAGGGCTCTGAGGGTGTTACTCTGTGGAGGGTGCATTGGGGCTGACGCATACCTGTGGGAACCATGGCAAACTGGAAACTTGTTCCTGGAACAAACTGCCGCTACTGGAGTAAAGGAGGATCGGTGTGATGGTGATGGTTCCCTTTTTAATTTCTCAGTTCTTTATTTTATTTATTTATTTTTTTAAAGATTTTACTTATTTAATATCTCACAGAGAGAGAGCGTGAGCAGGAAGAGGGGCAGAGCGAGAGAGGGAGAAGCAGGCTCCCCACTGAGCAGGGAGCTTTATTCTTTATTTTTTTTTAATTCTTCTTAATTTTTTATATTTTTTATTTCTCTGTCAGAGAGAGAGAGAGAGTGAGCACGAGCAGGGGGAGCAGCAGAGGGAGAAAAGCAGGCTCCCCGCTGAGCACGGAGCCTGATGCGGGGCTCCAACCCAGGACCCCGGGATCATGACCTGAACTGAAGGCAGACACTTAACTGACTGAGCCACCCAGGCGCCCCAACCCTTTTTAACTTTTCAGTTCTTTAAAACCTGGCTAGGAGTTCCTGAATTATATTAAATTCTCTCTGTAAACTATAGCTGTGTTTCTGCCTCTTGACTGGACTCCAACTGATATACATCATTTCCTGTCCCTCCGGCTTCTCCTCACCACTGTGTTGTTACTACCTAGAATTTGAGTTCTACCTCATTAAATATGTATGTCTATATGTATATATATATATATATATTTTTTAAAGATTTTATTTATTTATTTGACACAGAGAGAGAGAGATCACAAATAGACAGAGAGGCAGGCAGAGGCAGAAGCAGGCTCCCTGCCAAGCAAGGAGCCCGATGTGGGACTCGATCCCAGGACCCTGGGATCATGACCTGAGCCGAAGGCAGCCGCTTAACCAACTGAGCCACCCAGGCGTCCCTATATGTATATATATTTTATTTTCTCTCTTTATTTTTTAAATAAAATATTTATTTTTATAATATTTTTAAAACATGGAGGTCTGTATTTCATCTATCTTTTTCGGACAAAAATTTTATTTTTCTGGTAACTTTTTTCCATATTAGCCACTTCATTTTGTTTTCTATTTTTAAAAGATTTTTATTAATTTATTTGAGAGAAAGAGAATGAGCAGGGGGGAGGAGCAGGGGGATTGAGAGAGAGAAGCAGACTCCTCACTGAGCAGGAAGCCTGACTCAAGGCTCCATCCCAGGAGGATCATGACCCGAGCTGAAGGCAGACACTTAACTGAGCCACCCAGGCGCCCCAAAACTTATCTTTGTATCACTGACATACAACAAACTGCAATTTAAAGT
>CM053608.1:85145054-85242916 GCA_028646535.1 Procyon lotor | reverse complement strand
TACCAAAGATGTCTCAAGTGTTCCTTCTTGGTCGTCAGCTCTGAACCCCACCACTTCAAACCACATCAGTGCTCTCCTGAGCTCTGGGGAGAATATTAAGGTAAACTGACATATGAAGTCTGTGAGGTTGACATGTTAGTAATGATAAATTATAAATTTAAAAAGTGGTTGAGATAAGTCGTAGTTTTAGGAATTATAAAATGATTGAGTGAAGATGAATAGAAATAGCGGAAATTTAGTGCATTAAAAAGTACCTCTGATTTTGAAAATACGTTGCAGGTAAGGACAGTCCAAGCTATAGGTATGAGTTGGAAGGTAGGGCCTGTGATTCGAATGGCAGCCCATACTTCTCAGGAGACCACCAATGGATGCCCCCCTTAGTGGGCTGGGAAAAGCTGAGCAAGATTAAGAGGAAAGAACAGATGTGACCCAGATGGCTATGGGAAAGAGGTAAAGGAAACCAGAAGGTTAAAGATGGGACTCACTTTTTGGTAGCATCAAAGGGAAATCGAGGAATGGGGAGGGTGTGCAGAAACCTGGAAGGGAGTGTGGTACGAAAGGACTAAACACAGTAAAATAAAATGCCATGTGGTCTGAATCAACTCCTTTATGAATTGACTGAGAATTCTCCTTCTCTTCCCTCCCAAGGTCTCTTCCGTCCCATAGAGAAGCAAAATAAGAGACTATGAAGAAGGGTCAGAGCACAGTCCATCTCTAAAAGCCACCTATGGGCTTGAGTTTCTTTGGTCCAGCAATTTCTATTTAGGCACATGAAGAATATGACCAGAAGAGATGATTTTATGGTTCATTAATGAGTATATTAACATACTTCCTCTCACACTGTTGTGGAGGAGTCCATTTTCTTTCTCTTTGGAGAGGGATCCATTTTCAATGTTTGTTCTCGGGAAATGTTTCTTGTGACAAAACCCAATAGCCAGAGATCACCAGAACAAATCAATATTTCAACAAAGTTAGATTTATTTTATTCTCTCTCTTGTCTTTTCCCTCCTGGAAGATTATATTAAACCAACTGATACCAAAGATGCGTTTGTGATGAATAAGGATCATTTACAAGCTTACCGTTACTTGATGCCCCACAGATGACAAAAGGAAGGACAGCCATCCTGAAAGAAGATGGGCTGGAATTTGAATAAGCCTAATGGAATGTATCTGTAAAGGTCAGGTTTCTTCCCAAGTTCTGTTTCCTTTAGCTCTTTCAGTGAAGAGAGCTAGGGTTGAGAAGTGTCAGCATCTAATGAATATGCCTTGTAGATAAATATCTTTCTAATATGTAAAACTTTGAAAAAAAATACTCTAGCTTGTTTTTCTCTTTAGTTCTTTTTTCCTATATTTATAAACAACACAGAAGAAAAAGTCCAACATCTAGAAACCAGCAAAAGTAAATCAGGAGCTCTTGGGGGGCTCAGGCTCAGGTCATGATTCCAGGACCCTGGGATCAAGTCTCTTTCTACCCTCCCCCAGCGCCATCACCCCACAAGGGGCTCCCTGCTCAGCAGGGAGTCTGCTTCTCCCTCTCCCTCTGCCTCTCTTTCTGCATGCACCTTGCTCTCTCTTTCTCAAATAAATAAAATGTTAAAAAAAAAGAAGTAAACTGAAATGTATGCCTCAGTGTATTATCGTATATTCTAATTGTATATAATTCTTCCTTTTTATTCTTAGGAAGTTGTGAAAATCAAGATCTGTGAGAAACAGCAGCTTTATTTCTTGCTTTTTTGATGTTTGTAGATTTAGGTAACAAATCTACAGGGAGTCTGCTTCTCCCTCTGCCCCTCGCCTCTCTCATGCTCGCTCTCTCTCTCTCAAATAAATAAATAAAATCTTAAAAAAAAAAAAAAGAGATTAGGTCTAGGGATGCCTGGGTGGCCCAGTTAGTTAAGCATCTGCCTTGGCTCAGGTCATGATCCCAGGGTCCTGGGATGGAGCCCTGCAATGGGCTCCCTGCTCTGTGGGGAGACTGTTTCTCTCTCTCCCTCTTCTGCTTCTCCCAGCTTCTGCTCTCTCTCACTTTCTCTCTCTCCGACAAATAAGTACATAAAATCTTAACAAACAAGCAAAGAAACAGAGAGGTTAGTTTTATTTCTCCACTCAGTAAACCGGGGGTTTGGTCATGTGACTTGCTTGGCCAATAGGACATGAACAAATGTACCACAGGCAGACACTTGAAGAGTGCCGGTGCATCCCGGCTTGCTGTCTTGCTGCCCCTAGGACCCTGAGCAAACCATATGCATGAGCTTGAGCTACCTTGCGGAAGGAAGACACACGGTCATGTCCGTGGCAGCCCACTTACAGAGGCCAACCACCAGAAGGATAGGACGGAGGCTTTCCCCGGCCACGCACCTGCAGCTGAGCCGCCTCCTGCCTAGGGTCGTAGGGGCGAGGCGGCACACAGCTGCTGAGCAGACCCGGACCCCAACTCTCCATCTGAAAGCATGCGCTGGCCTCTTCCCACCCCCATGTGGAAAGTGATAATGTGTGTTGTTGAAAGTTACCACATTTTGGGGCGCTGTCATGCAGCAACGCTAACTGATAACTACAGTATTTGTTAATCTCTTAAAACTTAAAAACCCTCAATTTAACCTGATGCAACCACAGGATTGGGATGAAGTCTGAGAGTAAAGGTATGGGGGTGCGCGGTAACATTTCTGGAGGATGCCCCTCGGTGAAACTCTGATTAAGGAGCTGCAGGAAATTAGTGTGTACAACTTGATGTGTTTGGGAATTGGTAGAGGTCTTTATTTTTATTTTATTTTTTAATTATCTCTCGTACAAGGTCCGAAATTGAAATTGGTTAGGGGTAAGATTTCTAGCTGGTAGATGAACAGGAGAATAGCTGATTGTCCCTGCTTTTGTCCGGGCTCCGTCCCACTACTCTGGGAGTCACCGTTTGCTTAGTGAACGATTCGTATCTATTGCCTCTCAGCTCAACAACAGGCTATGTTTTATTTTGTTTTATTTTATTTTTTATTTTTAAAAAAGATTTTATTTATCTATTTGACACACAGAGAGAGATCACAAGTAGGCAGAGAGGCAGGCAGAGAGAGAGGAGGAAGCAGGCTCCCCGCTGAGCAGAGAACCCGATGCGGGGCTCGATCCCAGGACCCTGAGATCATGACCTGAGCTGAAGGCAGAGGCTTTAACCCACTGAGCCACCCAGGTGCGCCTAGGTTTTAAATATAAAAATTGCCATGGTGAGTTATTCCCCACCAACCACTCATCACTCGGCCACTCGTTCCCTCTGTGCAATGGCTCCCAGGGATACATTCTAGGAAGTGAATGTTCCAGGGCTTGGCTATAAGCCCAGCGGAGGCAGCAGTTGACTCTGTGAAGTGTTTGCCTGCTGTGCCTCCAGCCCCTGGAATCACCATGCCAACCAAGTGCTTCTCACCAAAGTCTCAAACAACTCCATATTGCTAGATCCTAGGACACTCTTCAGTTTCCATCTTGGCCTCTCAGCCGGGGGCGACACTGCTGACCAATCCCTCCGGGAAGTATGTTCCTCCTGTAGCTTCGTTTTCTGGTTTTCTGCTTTTGGCTCTGAACACTGTATGGTCTTTCCTGAGGGCTCTTCTGTATCTGGCCATCTTTAACTGTTGGTGTTCCTTCTTCTGCTTATGTCCTGGGTCGCCTTCTCTTCTTATCCACACACGCTTCCCGGGCAATCTCCTCGGTGACATAGCTTCATATCTTCTATGTATGAACCTCTTCCAATGGGATGTCTCCAGGTGAAATCTCTTTCCTGAGCCTCAGAAATCAAGCCATCTACTGCGCAACTCCTTGTTGATGTCCCCCAGGCCCCTCAATCTCTACATGTCTAAAACTGAAGGCTGAGACCTTCTCCCCCTCCCTCGGCCCCGTATCACTCTTCGCTCTCCCCTCTGCCGCAAACCCACCCCCCAGCTCCTTGAACCGTCCCAGCTACAGTGGCAGGGCACGAACGCCTCTGGGGGTACCAAGACAGAAGCTCAGGAACCATCCTGGGCATCTTCCTCAATTAATCAACAAATCCTGTCCGAGCTACGTTCTCAACAGTTCTTGAGCAAATCCCAGTCTCTTTAGTTTTCTCTCTCCAATTCAGGGAATTTGTGTTCCCAGATGATCTGTGTCTCTGTGTCGTCAGTCAAGGCCCAGCCTTTTGAAAAAAAACTGAAAGGCCAAATGCTTGGCTCCACCGTTATTTTCATTTTGTCACATAGGACCTTCCTGCCCTGGAGCTGAAAAGAAAAGTGCTCTGGGTGATTAAATCTGGAAGGGCCGAGGGGCATAAAAACATGGGTGGATGTATGTGCAACCTTGTTCGTTTACAAATACCATCCGGCCTGGCCTATAGTAATTTCTACAGCTTAACGAGGTGGCCGTTTCTTTTTTAGAGCACCATATTTACTTTATAGCAAATAATAATTCTATAAATAGTACAATCGCTTTTTTTCTCTTCATCATTTTAGCTTTGAATCGCTTATGTTGAAACTCAAATGCTTGTTTTCTAATGTCTTGACTCTTCTTGAAAGATACTTTTCCAAGTCGGCGGGAATCGCTCATCTCCATATTCGTTTCACATTTTTCACCCCCGAACTGCCTCCTGTACCCTGTAAAATTCTAATTTTGTAAAATAAAAGATCACACTGTCAACTGTTTGGCGACTCCTCATTGTTTACAGGTTTTATTTTTATTTTTTTCTTTTTCTTAAAAAAGATGATTATAATCACAAGGACCACTTTTGAAAAATCTCCCTGTGTGGCTATCACTGAGAAAAAAGACTGGGCATGGCAATATCTTCTCCAAAGAACCTTCTTCCTATATTTTGAAACATTTATCAGGCACCATGTGGCAATCAGTAGGCCCATAGAAGATGGCAGCGTGATTCAAGAGCTGTATGAGAAGAAGAAGATTAGGGACTAATTAGGAAGATTAGGGACTAGATGGATATGTGTTTGTAGTTGGTGGGTGTATGGGACACTTCTTGTTCATCACCCGGGATCAATAACCAGATGTGCAGGTGTAACCTCACTCTGCCTGGCCTCAGCTGTGCTGTGCATCTCTTGCTGGCCTGTTCCTTCTCTGGTCTCCAGGAACTCTCTGAGACATGGCGACAGATGTACAAACTGGAAGTATGAGACAGTAACATTCCAGGGACAATCTTTAACCAACGAGAGATGGAAGCCAGGGCATAATATGAATAAATATACTTGAGTTACTTCTTTTAGCCATAGTCTCCTGCTCTGTAAAGTATGGAGAAAAATTCCTACCTAATAATAAATACCCTCCAGTGTAGTGAGGATAAAATAAGATAAAGTAGGTTCAGGTCTGTCAAAGAGTAGATGCTCAATAAATGTTAATTGTCTTCTCCTTTCGTACATTTACAAAACTAAAGAGTTAAAGAGTGTTATGGTTTTGGTTCATTTTCTCACCATTATGATTTACAAATAATTTGAAGAAAGTAATCTTTTAAACATAAAACTCTTGGAAAATTGGAATTGCTAACCAATAACTATAGTCAGAAATTATAATTGAAAGAACATCCTGTGTATAATCAGAAAAATCTAGATTCTAGTTCTCCTCTCAACAATTGCTGTCTGTATCACTTCGGGCAACTTGTGGCGGCTCACAGAACATTGGATGAGGAAAGAGTTGTGTTCCAGCTTCCAAGCAACTGTTGGCAAGAGGGCAGGAAGCAAGAAGAGGAGAAGGTTTAATAGTAACACAGTCAACAGAGAATTTATTTCTAGCTTTCGCTCCAAGTAGGAAGTGATTCTTAACAACTAAAACAGGTTTAACACCACACACACACACACACACACACACACACACACACACACACGCTTAGTCACGGCATACTAAATGATTTGCCGAAAGGGCACCATGATTCTATATCCCACAGACGCAGCGACAGAGCTCAGCAAGCCACAGCCCGGTGGGAATTTTGCAGCTAATGATGTGCAGCAAAGCCCCTTATCTTAGTCAACTGATAAAACCTCAGTCTTCAAAGAGTTTCTAGTCTGCTATGTGCCCCTGGCGAGGAAAACCAGGGCCTTTGCTACCCTGTATGGCATCTTTGTATAAGTAAGAGAAGCAAGCTGCCTCTTCCAAGCGGCGGCAGGCTGCACTAGCGAATGTGATGTGGACAGCAGAGCACAGGATGAATGTCAGTCCCTCTGATCCCCTTGACTAAATGCTCTTGGGTAGAGGACACTTGTGGTGCATCACTTCACATCCTCTCGGCCTCACCTTTTATTCCAGCCACAGCTGCAGTGGCCAGTTCTGTGCGGGCATCAACCACTTTCACGCAGGTGTCCTGAATAATGTCTCACCTGAACCCCAGTCCTCTCGCTTCTTGTCTGGGGGGCTTTTGAGATTCCCTTCACAGGCACACTCATAGGAACCTTCTTGGCGCCCACACATGTGCAAGATTAAGGTGGGGGTGGGGGTGAGAAAGAAGGGACAGAGAGGGACGGGAAAGGATGGGTGGGGAAGAAGGGACAGGAAGGGACAAGAAGGGGCAGTTAATAATGTGTATATTTCTACATACGGAGAAAATTGTCTATATGGATGTATAGACTCATGAGGACAGTCAGTGAGTATTTTAGACTGAGCTGCTGACTCTAGAGAGAACTCCTTTCTCCTTTATCTTTGACCATCTGGACGGCAGGACTGTTAAGCTCAATGGGCCTGATCTTGGACTTCGTCATGGCCCCACCTTCCCAGAAGTTTATGCCAATGCTGACCCCTTGGTCTGGGTGGTTCGGACTGCCTGCCTGTGTCCCATGTTAAGCACCACTCATACTACATGGATCTTTGAACATTTTTAGAGCCTAGTAGTGCCAATCAGGTGAGGGCAGCTCTGATTTTCTCTCCTCCTACCCAGCCCCCGGCATCACTCAAAATTTTCCCCTCACTGCACTGCCTTCTCTGTCAATACTTCCAAAGGTACTACTATGTGATGTCAAAAAGGATCTATAATTAGTTTATTACTATATAGGAATTTTGTTTTTGGAATTTGCTGTTGTTGTTCTCAGAGATAGCCTGCCATTCACAGATGAGAGAAAATATTAAATAACAGCTATTTTCTTTCCACATTAAAATATAATCAGATTATTGTCATTTATTAAAATGTCTTTGCTTCTTCATTTGACCCTAAATGTTTTCATTACTGGAGTCAAGCTAGTATCAGAGAACACTGCTGTTAGCTGATTTCTCTAACACATGATTATCACATAATCGACTTCACTGTCCATTTTTGACACTGTGAAGTGAAGACTGGGTGTTTAGGGACTTAGGTCAAGGCCCATTTCTGCCACTGGTTGCGTGACCGTGGATAGTCACTTAATTTCTCTGGGCTCCAGCTTCTACTTTATAAAATGTGACTGCCGGGCTAGACACACCACCTCCTGTAAATTTCGAGTGTCTCATAGAATTGGAGTCGACCGAGCATACACCTGGGTCAAGATGTCAGTATTAGTGTGTCTTTGTTTCTTATTTACTTAATTGTCCTTTTTGTTGTGTGTTTGTTTATTTTGTTATTATTATTATTATTTTAAGATTTTATTATTTATTTGACAGAGAGAGAGAGATCACAAGTAGGCAGAGAGGCAGGCAGAGAAAGAGGGGGAAGCAGGCTCCCCACTGAGCAGAGAGCCCGATGCAGGGCTCGATCCCAGGACCCTGAGATCATGACCTGAGCCGAAGGCAGAAGCTTTAACCTGCTGAGCCTCCCAGGCGCCCCCCCCGCCCCGTGTGCTTATTTTAAAGTCATACGAGTACTTGGCTCTGAATCTTACTATGGCGTATTATCCTCAAGTGTCAAAGCCTTCTTTGATTGAGGCAAACACGGCACGTGTCTTCCCCTATGTATTTCTATTCATTGAATACCATTAAGCATAGAGTCTTCCAGCCCATCTTTGAATGTTCTCGTTTCCTATATAGTACAGACCGTTCCAGATTCAATGATGGTTCAATGTAATGATTTTTTGACTTTATTAGATGCAAAAGTGATATGCATTTAGTAGAAACTGTATCTCCAGTTTTGAGTTTTGACCTTTTCCTGGGCTAACGATATACAGTACGATGATACTGCCTCATGATGCAGGCAGTGGCACAGTTCCTAGTCAGCCATGCTGTGGATCCTTAGCTATGGAGCTTTAGTTTCTTCTGAGGCCACTGTCCTTGGCTTACACATGATAACCTTCTCACTGTGTCCTCACTTGGTCCTTTCTCTATGTGTGTGGATCTCTGGTGACTTTTTGTGTGTCCAAATTTCCTCTTATAAAGACAGATCTCAAGTCCAATCAGATTGGATTAAAGCCCATCCAAACAGCCCCATTTTAACTTGCCCACCTTGTTAAAGGACCTTTTTCCCAAATACAGTCCTATTCTGAGATACTGAGAGTTAAGGCTTTTCTATTCAAATTCTGGGGGAACAGAATTCAATCCATAACATTCTCCATACATTGGATGAGCTAAATCAGCAGTTCCAAGACTTTTATAAAAATAAGGTTGTGACGGGGCACCTGGATAGTTCAGCTGGTTAAGCAACCGACTCTTGGTTTTGGCTTAGGTCATGATATCAGGGTCATGACATTGAGCCCCGTTTGGGGCTTCATGCTGAGTTTGGGATTCTCTCTACCTCTGCCCCTCTGCCTCCCTCCCCGCACCTGCTCTCTCTCTCTAAATAAATAAAATCTTGGAAAAAATAAAGGAAAATAAGGTTGTGATAAGAAAAGAGCAATTTATAAAAATGTGTGTTGGAAAAAGTATACTGAATTATTTTAACTTTTCCAATCCATTCTGAGTATATTTCTCAAAGAGAAAGGAGACCAAATACAATATTTGTTTTGCTAGGTGTTGGCCAGGCTGATTTTTAAATTGTTCCATCAGTTACTGAAAGGCACTAAAGTTTCTACTTATGGCTGTGGATTTACCTATTTCTCCCTTCTGTTGTGTTACTTTTCATCTCATGTATTTTGAAGCTCTAATATTATAAACATACACACTTAGGAGTATGGCTTGCTGATGAATTGATCCATTTAACGTATGAAATACTCTTGCCTTGATGTCTACTTTGATACTAATATATCCTCATTTTCTTACGTTTACTATTTGCATGATATATCTTTTTCCTTCAGTATATTTGTGTCTGTATTTTTAAATTACACCTTTTATAGGGAGTATATAATTTAGTCTCGCTTTTTTAATTTAGTCAAACCGTCTACCCTTTCATTGGAGTACGCAGTCCATTGACGTTTTATGTGGTTGTTGAGATGGTTGGGTTAGGGTCTATCGGTTTGTATTTGTTTTCTGTTTGTCACGTGTTCTTCGCTCCTCTGTTACTCCTTTCCCACTTTCTTTTTGTTTAATTGAATTTTTTAGATTCTTATTTCTCATATCTTTTTTTAAATCACATTTTATTTTAAATTAATACTGTAGCACTTCATGTAAAATGAAAGACGTTTTCAATGGTATAATTCCTTTTACTCCATTCTTTATGCTAACTTGCCATATATTTTATTTCTATGGACTTTATAAATCCCATACACAACAGTGTTAATACTTTTGCTTTAAGCGATTGTCTAAAGGATCTAAGAGAAAAGAAAGACGGGCTTTTTAATATATCTACATATTTCTAATTTTCTGTACTCTTCATGCCTTCCTATAAATCTGAGATTCAGTTTGATTGCATTTTTCTCTCAGCCTGAAAAATTGTCTTAACATTTCTCGTATTAGAAATTAGCTGACAATAAATTCTTTCAGCTTTCATTCATCTGGAAATGTTTTTATTTTACCCTCCTTTCAATGATAATTTTGCTGGATATAGTATTTTGAACTGATACTGGTTTACTTTTTTCTCCTGCAGTCCTTTAAAGATTCATTTTCTGACTTTTTGTTACCACTGTTTTTGCTGAGATATCAGTTTGAGTTTGTATTATAGTTCACCTGAATATAATGTACCTTTTTCTCTGGCTTCTGTTAAGATTTTTCTCCTCATCTTTGATTTTTCTTCATTGTGACTATGAAATGTTTCATTTTGTTTTTCTTTGTGTGTGTTTATCTTGCATGAGATTCACCCAGCTTCTTGGATCTGTAAATTGGTTTTCTAAAAACCAAATTTAGGATTCATCCATCTTTCCATCAAATGTATTTTTCCTGCTCTGTTCTCTTTTCTCTTTTCATTCTGGTACTCTCATTACACATGTTAGATCATTGGTATCTTTCTAGAGATTACCGAGGCTCTATTCATTGATCATTTTTTTCCCCTTTTCATCTTCAGGTTGAATGATTTCTTTTGATTTGTCTTTGAGCTCACAAATTTTTCTTCTGTGGTCTGTTGGTTATGTTGGTCAGCATTTCTGGTCTGCTGTTTATTTCATGAATATTTTATTTCGGGTAATGTAATTTGCAAGTATAGAACCTCCGTCTGGTTATTTTTTATAATATCCATTTTTATGTTGAGGTTTCTCATCTGTTTGCTATGTTTATCTTTTCTGTTTATCTATCTGTTTATCTTTTCTGTTATGCCCTTAAATGTATTTACAATGGCTACATTTCTGTCCTTGTCTGCCCACCCTAATACTTAGGTCACCTTCTATAGCAAAGTTTCATGGGAATGCAACTATGCTCATTCATTTACATGTTGTCTGTGGCTGCTTTCATGCTACAGTGATGGAACTGAGAGGCTGTGAAAGAGAACATATGACTTGTAAGCCTAACGTGTTTTCTATCTGGCCCTGTTACAAAAGTTTTGCTCTAAAGAATGACCCAGATTTGAGGACATATTACATCCTCCTACCGCATGGCCTTTCTGGGGTCTCAGGAAGTGGTCAAAGAGCCTAGCAAGTTCTCCTACTCTGTCTGGTTTGGAACTCCAAAGCCTCCAACACTGAGCTACCTTATTTAGCACTTAACCCTGCAGCGGCCTCTCTGTGTTGGGCCTTGCAAGGGTTTTGTCTTGCATGTGTGCAGCTCTGCCCTCAGCCACAGATCTGCTCACAGCTCCCACACAGACTTCTAGGAACCCATCTTTGCAGTGGCATTCTCTCTGGAACCATGCCTTCCCCCTCTTCAGCAGCTCTGAATTTCGCTCTCTGCCTCTTCAGCCCAGGGAGACTTCAGTGTCCTGCTAGAACTTCACTTCTTGGTCCTTGTGGTTTGGAAAGTTTCCCCAGGCAAAAATCCAGGGTGAGTATGCCTTCATTTCATGGGCTTTCCTTCTCTCAAGGACCTCAGTCCTGTGCTACCTGATGTCCAATGTCCAAAAATAATTGCCTCATTTATTTGGCATTTATAGTTGTTGCAGGAGGGCAAGTCTGGTAGTGGTTACTCTGAAGGTGATGAAAGGCAGGAAGCTGCTCTTTATTCCTTTTTTATTATTGAACTTAATCATATACAATTATGACTAAAGTAACTCAGAACCTCTGAATTACAGTAAGGGAAAGCATAGTCTTAGATGAAATTGAGTGAGGACTTTAATTAAATCTACCTAATATCTATTTTTCTTTTTTGCTAATTGGGCTATCCCTCTATCCTTTTACTTTGTAATTGGAGACATCTTCCATTCATGTACTTTGCTTTTCTTTTGGGGAAAAGTAAAGATTTTATGACTACCATGCTGTTCTATAGTCATAAGACATGTTCAAACCCATTATGATATTATGTGTGTATGTATTTATTTTATTTTATTTTTAATTGAAAGTTAGTTGACATATAATCTTATATTAGTTTTGGGTGTACAACACAGTGATTTGACAATTACATGCATTACATAATGGTCACCACAATAAGAGCAGTTACCATCCATCACCTTACAAGTTATTATAATACTATTGACTATATTCCCTATGCTCTAATTTTCATCTAATATATATATATGTATATATATGTACATATATATATATTTATCCTTTAAAACTGCCTGTACTAGAAAATAATTCAGAGCTAATAGCTCCATTTTCCTATGATAAAACAATATTTGTAGAATTGAAAGAAAATTTATGGCTGCATCATCTTGTCAGATTGTACTAGGTAGAGTGCTTTTGCTAACATCCCTAAATTTCAACTTCAGGGAATTGGAGGCAGATTATTTTCTAGAAGGCAATGCATTATGCTGGTTGAACAAAGTGCCAACATATATGGCTTAATTTCTATGCCACAGAGAAGTTTTACGTTAGCAGATTAATTTGTACTGCTTTCTCAAAATTTCAGTTCTTTTACATTTTTCTCAATTTTAGAACTTACATTATTGCACAAGAAATCTTGGTGATTTTAAATCCCTAAGCACCTCTTAGATGTTAAATTGATAAGCATCAATGTGAATTTTTGGAAGAAATGCCCATAAGCACAGTGATGAATTACAGTTCAGAAGAGGTACTGAAATTTTGAGATGTGTGTAAATCATGTGGTACATAAGAGGAACTACCAAAGAAATGAGGGTTGATGATGAAAGCAGTAAGTGTTAATTTTCCAGCGTACTTTATGGGCTGCTTTAGGTGCAGAAAAGACTATGCAGAGGCTTGTTCAAGCTTTTGAAGCTAATAATACATTTATTAGAGTTACAGATTCAAAATCCTGTTCAGCTTACAAATCTTGTTTTACTTAAAAACCAAGCGCATTTTTGCAATCACTTGTAAGAGTCTTTGACTGATATGTGGTTCTACCTATAGATTTGTCTATTAAGCACCTTTACCATTTTACACTGCATTTACATATTTACTCTATTTTAGTTCTGCAGCTTTAAAAGTTGTTTGACCAACAAACCTTTCCAAGTGCTTAATAATTCTTACAAATCTGACACATTAAACTTATAACTATAATGTAACTATAACTATAATGTAAAAATCTTTTTTTTTTTTTTAAGGAAAAAGCCTGAAAAACAAAACTTGATTAAAATTAAGAACTTGTGTTCATCTGAAGACACCAAGAAGAGAGGGAAAGGCAGGCCATGGAAAGACGACATTTGCAGTAGGTGTATCAAAAAGGAACCATGTTAGAATATGCAAGGAATTCTTAGAAATCAATAATTACCATCCATCACCTTACTTACTACTCCTGACCTTCGAGTGGGGAGGGCCCGGAGAGGGGGAATCTGTGAGATGAGTGGCTGCCAGGCAGAGGTAGCTCTTGAATGATGGTGGCAGGAAGCCAGGGGGACTGAGTGTTGGGTAATCCTTGGTAGCTCCAGCGCTGGCAGGGGCGGAGAGATGGCAGGATGGATGGAGGGGGCCAGGAGTGGGACCTCTGGGAGAAACGCGGACCCACAGCCTCCTCATCTGTTCATCTCCTCAGGGCTAGAATGTGGGAGACCTCTTCCAGGAGGCGCTGTTCCCAGAATCTCTGCAGAAGCTCCGTCCTCGTCAGAGCACTTGCAGGGCTGCTTTTGTCCGGTCCTCCCTTCCTGGCCTTAGTGTGGGGGGGGCCCGGGGGAGAGAGGGTGTCCTAGAATCCCCTTCCACACTCTCACGTCCTTGCTCCAGTCTCTTCTCCAAGAATTTCAGGGTCAGTCGAGTTCTTTTCATCTGCTACCGAGGAGTCATAGAACTAGTGTGCTTACCAAAATGATATCCAATTGAGTTTTTTAAATCTCTTTTGGTTTGATAGGCTACTTGGTCATAACTTCTGAAGTCATACTCCTGAGAAGTATGTCAGAGATTCCTCCATTATGCTGCACTGGATGACTTGCAAGACCCCTTGTTACCACAGACCCAACGATTCTATGATTTTTTTTTTTTTTTTTTAATTTATTTGACAGAGAGAAACACAGCGAGAGAGGGAACACAAGCAGAGGGAATGGTAGCGGGAGAAGCAGGCTTCCCGCAGAGCAGAGAGCCCGATGCGGGGCTCGATCCCAGGGCCCCTGGGATCCGATCCGGGCCGAAGGCAGCTGCTTAACGACTGAGCCACCCAGGCATGATTTTTCACAGAATAATTTTACTTGTGTATTCAAAGCAGGCATCCACAGGTGCCTCATTTTGTCTTTGTAATAGGTGTTTTTCAGGCAATCTGGTGGTCCAGTTATGACTCATCTTAGTTTACGGTCCTGGGTTATTGTGTTCATAATGTTCCTCTACGCTTCCATCCACCATCATCCATCCTTCTGTCTCTCTTCTTATCTCCATAACAAACAATAAATCAGTGCCTGCTTCAAGTTGAATGTGGTTCTAAAAATAAGTAGGTAAGAAAATAGGGACACTTGGCAGCCTCAGTCATTGGAGCATCTGACTCCCCTTCATGGGGTCGTGAGTTTGAGTCTCATGTTGGGTGTAGAGATTACTTTCAAAAAAGTCAAAAAGGAAAGCAACATAGACACAAACAGATACCAGATAAATATACATGAATGACATTTTAAAACTTTAAAAAAAATTGAAATATAACTTTCATACAGTAAAATGCACAAGTCTAAAGTATAAGCTTAATGAATTACCAATAACTGAGGAGTTCTTAGAAGTGCCAGGAAGCTTATTCAAGGATAACTGAAATTTTACCAATGAGCACAATATCTCAAATTTAAAAAAATGGAATTTGTCTTAAAATGTCAATTCGAAGGCCACTACTCCGATGTCTTTGAGTTGTTGGTTTGGAGCGGGATCAGTAAGCTATAGGCTGCGGGACACCATAGGCTATTTCTGTATGGCCTAGGGGCTAAGAATGGTTTTTAAATCTTTACATGACTTAAAATAGAAGAAGGAGAAGGAGAAGAAGGAACAGAAACTATACATGAACAGCAAAGCTTAAAATATTTATTAACTGGATCCTTAACAGAAAAAGTTTGCTGACCCTGGAGCTACAGAGGAAAGAATGTTAACTAGAAGCCAAGGACAATGATTCTTTTTCTTTGCTCTCCAGCCTAGTAAAGCCAGATGTGTCAACAGGTTCTCTCTCACTGGCACTAATATGTTGCTCAATCAGAAAAGGGTTTAAATTTTTACTAGCTTATGTCAGCCCCACCTAGTGATATTAAATGTAAGGAAGACTTTGCTAAAACACGGTACCAGACCACTAAGTTAGGGCACTCAGAGGTGGTTAATCTCCATCTTGATAAGAACTGGATTTTTCAGAAATATAGGAATAGTTATGGCTATGTTGCGCTCTTTTCAAGGCTATGGATGTGTTTTGAAGACTGCCATAGATATGCCATAGATATCGTCATCATCTGGGACCTTTGCCGTACAGGGGGTATGGGGACAAAGCAGGAAAATATGCATGAGCTCTGATTTAGCAATTTCTAGCCATATATCCTGTCCTTCTTTCTCTCTCCAAATAATCCATATGCTTTTTGCTCTAGTCTATTCCAGCTTGCAGTGTGATTCATTCAGCAGTCAATATCCTCTCTCCAGAGGGAAATTCAGACTCAAATCAGACCAGTCTGGCCAGCATTTGATCTGATGACTGGATGGGGGCCGCATGGGAGTTTCTAGGTAGTGTTGATGTTATAATTGTTACTGTGGTTTGGGTTGGTCTGTATTATTGGATCAACTATGGTTATTGGCATGGAGAGGAGGCTAGAAATAACTAGGAGGATGTTTGGGCCCTAATAAAATGGGTGGGTCTCAGGGGAAAGTTTGTCCTGGAAAGATAAGTAGGGTGTAAGCCAAGAAATTTGTGCAAAAGCCAAGAACAAAGATGACTGGGGGTAGAGACAGATTGCATGTGTTGAGCTCAAGGCTGGGTTGGGGTACACTGTATACCAGGCCAGGGGCAGGAACGTGAACTACCCATTTGCAGGGTCTCTAATAGCCTTGGGTTGGCTGCCGGAACCGAGCTGGTCAGTTGGACGCTGAATGGCAATTGCTGAGTGTGATTGCATTGGTAAGGCGCTGGATTGACAAGACTAAGTTATTATTGGTATTATTATTACAAAAAATATTTGATGCCATTTGCCATTTTGTTGAGCATTGCTATTTTATTGAGACATCTTATAAGTAATATCCCTACTCCTTACTACCACTCTATTGAAGCAGGTACTATTTTTTTTTTAAGATTTTATTTATTTGTCTGAGAGAAGAGAGTGTGAGCATGAGTGGGGGGAGGGGCAGAGGGAGAGGGAGAGGCAGACTCCCTGCTGAGGGGGGACCACTCCCCCAACCCCCCCACCCAACCTGGGGCTCCATCTCAGGACCCTGGGGTCATGACCTGAACCGAAGGCAGATGCTTAACCTGCTGATCCACCCAGGCGCCCCTGAAGCAGGTACTATTGTCCCTATTTCCTAGAGCAAACAACTACAGATCAATGAAGGGAAGTGATTAACTTGTGCTGGTAAGTGGCAGAGCTGGGCTTTGGAGCCAAGTCTCTCTGAGCCCAAAGTATAAAAACTGCCTAATTTTATACCTAATGGCCCTTCCATAAGGGGCATATAACAAATGCTATAACCATAAAGCAGTTACTTATCCTACATCCTGGAGTATAGTCCTGCATAGATTTGGGTCTATCTAGGGACTTTGGATACAAAGTAAATCTAGCCTTACAGTCCTCTGATATGTTAGTATAATATACTCACTTAGCCAATTTTAACCAAAACATCTTTCCGAGTCATGCACTTTCTGTGCCAGCTGCGGCGTGTATGGTAACAAACAAAATATGCATAGTCATAGCCCTCATTGGGCTTCCAATAAATGTGTTGGACAGACATCGAACAAGGAAGTAAGATAATAAGTATGTAATCATAAATTGTGCAAATGTCTATCAAGGAAAGGAGTGGGGTGATATGTGAGAGAGTAATAAAAGGATTAACTTTAGATTAGGTCATCAGGGAAGGCCTCCCTGGGGAGGCAACATTTATGTTGGAACCTGAAAGATGAGCTGGAACCACCTAGAGCAATGGTGCTCCACCGCGAGCACTATTGCCCTTGGGGACCTTTGGCAATCTACAGATATTTTGCTTGTCACAACTGGACATGCAGGGGGGAAGGGGGCTGGTTGGAGGCAGGTAGGGGGTTGGTGGTACTGGTGGCATCTAGTGAGTACAAGCCAGAGTTGCTGCTAACCCTCCTACCGTGCAAAAGATAGCCCCTCACAGCAAGGAAGTTTTAGGCCCCAAATGGCGGTAGTGCTATGATTGAGAAATGGCACTTGGGATTATGAGCATGACTCCATGAGACTCCATGAGCCAAGTGGGCTAGTACTTTGGGCAGTCCAGAAATAGAAAGAACAGCAGCACGGCCAGAAACTAGTCAGTGAGGTGGGGCCAAGAAGGACCCCATCATGCCATGAGGGCCATACAGTCCATCATAATAAGGGTTAGGATCTAGGTTTTATTGCAAATGCCAAGGGGTTTGCTCATGATCCATTTTAAAGTAGCGATCAAGTTCCCATTTTCCAGGAATTGTCAGATTAATTCCAAATATGGGGGAAGTCTTAGAGGTATTTTTTAAAAGATTTTATTTATTTATTCGAGAGAGACAAAGATAGAGATAGAGAGAGGACACAAGCAGGGTGGGGGGCAGAGGGAGAAGGAGAAGCAGATTCCCTGCTGAGCAGGGAGCCTGACTTGGGGCTCAATCCCAGGACCTGGGAGCCGAAGGCAGCTGCTTAACCAACTGAGCCACCCAGGCATCCCCCTGAGATGAAGTATTGTAATAACGCCTTCCTTACTGCTTTTAGAGTCTGGTAGAAACCCCCTAGTACAATGTTAAGCATAAATTAAGCAGGTCAAATGCTGGCTACTTTCTTACATCATTAGATTTCTCTCTCAAAAACTGCACTTGTCATTGTGACCTCCTCTGCACATGCCTTGTTTCTCACAGGGGGCTGACTACGTACCCTCTGGACAGGGTCAGACTCAGTCCTTGCTTATTGTTGTTGTTTTGTTTGCAATTTTTATTAAATTCTAGTTAGTTAACGTGTAGTGTGATATTGGTTTCAGGAGTAGAATTTAGGGCTTCATCCCCTTCAGTCATTTCTAATGGTTTCATGTGTCACCATAATGCAACACTATAGAAATTTCTGTCAGTTTTTCTAGATTATGTAGGAGCAAAGAGGTAAAAAAAAAATCCTACTGCGTTTGTCAGTGGGTGACACTGAGCAAGCTTCCGAACATCAGGTTTTTTGTCTATAACACTGGCAATTCCTTCATGGAACAGTTTCTGGACTATTCCGGTGTCGTCGCAATTCAGAGCCAAGTTTGAAAAGCCTACTTGCTTCATGGAGATGATAAAAGAAAATAAAATTTAAGGGGGTGGGGGGAAAGACATATCTTCTTTTATTCTGCCTATGGTACTTTATAAAGCAAGCCAAAAAAAAAAAAAAATCAAAAAACAACAAAACAAAACAGAACTGGCCAAAAAAGAAGTGATCTGATCAAACTAAATAAAGATGTAGGAGGGCTCTGTAAATATGTGGCTATGACAGGGCAATGATCCTGCTGCAACACTGATGAGTATCTTTTTTCATCCACTTTGATTCAGGCATTGCAAACAAGGCACTGATTCTCAGCCCTGGCTGCCTTTTTGTGAAACTTTCCCTGGCAAGTCTTGACTAGTCTGCTGGGAGCTCCTTGTGTGAGGGGCTGCCCCTTCCTTTCTTTCTTTTTCAATAACTTAAAGCTTATTTGCTTGGTCCTTTCATGAACCCCCAGCATGTTGGCATAGATGGATGATTGAACGTAAGGGGAAAGTGAATATTGGATGTTGAGCTGTTCTATCCTTAGGGGTTTGATGAGAAGAACAAAAAATGATGACCTTTCTGATTAGTGTGCAATCTGTCCATATCTGAGCTAGCTGACAGGGCCCTGCCACTGACTTCTTTGCGTCCTGTTGGGCTATTGCTTCCTCTGTTCTCTCTACAGCCGGTTATACTCTTTAAGACTGAAAGTGAATGTTACTCGGGAATTTTCCCTATTGTGTACTTCCTACATTCTTCATATACTTAATTGCTTATGATTTTAGGTGTAGGACATGGAACTAGTTATTTATTAGTCAATTCAAATTTCAAACTCTACACCACAGCACTTAGCAGGGGGCGTCAGAATTTGAAATGCTGCTCCAAGAACTTAAGTACAATTTTTAGTTCTCAGCTTACATATTAGAATTATTTAAATGTTTTTTTTTTTTTTTTAAAAAAAAACCCAAACAAACAAACCTGCTGATTTCATTCTAGAATAAGATTCTGTTAATTCTCTAGCCTATAGCTCTGTCCTTTACCCAGCATTTGACACATGGGCTGGTTTCCATCCTCTTGTCTCATTCGGATACTTATCTCTTAACCTTGACTATTGGAACTAGAGCAAATGTTTCCAGACACTGGAAATATGTCAAAGTAAACGTGGTGTTGACAATGGAAGGTCAGTGTCCAGACCTAATGCTGACTATTTAATAGATCCTACCCCCTCCTTTTTTTTTGACATATGTGATTGAGAGCAAAATATGGTTCATGGCCTCTACTGTGTCCAAAAAAAAGGGGAAGGAGACATGCGGTTGTCAAATAAACCCCTGTCGTTTGTTTCCCTCGGCAAACAAAAGCACTGACTCTTCAAAGTCAACAGAGAAGGAAATGCCCACTTTCACCAGGTGGAAGGTCTGGTTGCCTGGTCAAGGAGGGGAGGAAAGATTGAGATCTAGTGGAGCACGGAATGTGGGGTGGGGGTGAGGGGACAGAGAAGGGAGATGGAGCCTCTTCTGTCCTTGGAAGCTGGAGGCATTAAGTTACGGTGAAGGCATGGAATGGCACATTGGTTGTTCCTCTGTGGGCTTAAGAGCATTAGGATCCATTTGCTCATTTCTCAGTGTTCACTGAGCACTCACCACTGGCCAGGTACAGTTCTAGGTGCTTGCGAGATACATCAGTAACCAAAACAGAGATGTCCTTCTGGAAATTATGCTTTAGCAAGGAGAGACGTATAAGATATGCAGTAAATGAGTAACCATATAGGAAGTCAGAAAGTGATGAGTGTTATGGGAAAAAAGGAAAATTAGAGCAGGGGATCCAGAGTGGGAGGTTAGGTGCATGGTCAAGACATGATATGGCCTGGATAGCTTAGCCAAGGCAGTTGGGTCTTCTTGAGAAGGAATGATTTGAACAAGGACTTGAAGGAAGTCATGGGTGCAGGCTAGTGGCTATCTGAGGAAGAGCACTGCAGGCAGAGGAACAGCCAGTGCAAAGGCCCTGTGCAGGGAGGGAGTTGGAGTGGTCAAGGAACAGAAAGAGTTCAGTATGATGGGAGTGTTGTGTAAGGGGGTGGGAGAGGAAGCAAGTCTAAGAATTGCACAGGGCTCTGTGGACTCTCCCTTTGTCTCTTCTATCTCACCTCCTCCCTCCAACCCCAACTTTGAAAACCCATCTGTGATTCCCTCTGGAATTCACCACCCATTGTCACAAAGCATAATATCAGCCCAGACTCTAAATAGTTTCTTCCTCTTCCTATTCTACTGCGGACTCTACTTCAGCAGCCCTCCAGAGGGGCGGATTCTTTCACAGCACTCAGGCTACTAGGCCTGGGGATGGCTCAGCTATTCTGATGGGCAAATAGTTTTCTATCCTTTAAAGCTCCATGTATAAGGTGGCTTGCTGTAGTTGATTTTTTTAAAATGATGCTTGGAAACAGAAAATCTGGGTTCAATTCCTGCTGTGCCCATTAACTGTAGAACTTTGGCACATCATTTAACATCTGATACCCTCTGTTTCATTCCTTATAAGAAAATGGAGATACTAAAGCTCTATCTTTCAGGTTGGTACTGAAGGTAAAATGTGGTAATGGCTCTGCAAGTGCTTTCTGAATTACACGAGGGCAAGCCCTGTTATCCCGTGTGGCTGACGGGGCCGGTGGCCCAGCATTCTACCCTCCTGGCGCTCTTCTCTCTGTGCCCAAGCCTGCTTCCTATAGACACCGGAGATTCTCTACCTGAGGGCTTTGCTCTGGTCCTGGGAATGTGCTAGCAGCACTGTGGCAAGCCAGAGGGCCAGAGAGTTAATGCCCTCCCCTGCCCCAGGAGCTGCTCTGAAGCAATGCTAGACAGAGGTTGGTGGATAAATACCCCGGCTTCCTAACCCTGGATTGAGACAACTCTGAGGTCATCTCTGTTCTGTCTGCTAGGGTTCCCCAGCAAGACTGTGCTTCTGTTGCCCCCTGTGACAGATGCTTGATAACATACCCTTTATTAACCTCCTTCCTTTTCTTAGTTTATTTCCTCACTCTCCGCCTGATGTTTCCTGGGATTACTTCCCAAACAAGTGGCAGAACTAGAACTCAGTCTCAGCTTGTCTGGTTTCAAAACCTTTGCCTTCAACCACTGAATTATAATGCCTCTGTGATTGCTTCAAATGCTGTTTCAGATAATAACTCGGATGAGGGTTATGCTCTATGTGTGATTGGATTTACCTGCTTTACAAATTTGAGTACTGTTGGTCACATTCTTTTCGATTTTCATGTTGAGTATACAAGTGCTCGAGAACCTCAGTGGCCAGATTAACAGGAAGTCTAATAGCCCCCTTTCAGGGTCCTTTCTGTGAATTGTTGGAATAACTTCTCCCTCACCACCGATCCCCCCCACCGCCATACACACCATCTTAGTTCTAAAGTCTGAAAAGGGCCTTTGTCTAACTTTTAAGTAATATATCAGGTGTTGCCATCCTCCCCACCCTCATCTGCACCGGCCTGTTATGGACAAAACAAATCCTCCCCAGTCTGCACGTGATGACAGTCCCCTCGGAAATGGTACCTTCTGCTCAACTCCTGGCACCTCAGTTCCTTGGGGGCGGGTTGGGGGATGCGGAATCCCATCCCTCAGTTCTGGGCCTTGATGCTGGTGCCTCCCTTCAGAAGCCCGGGCTCAGCTCCTGTTTCTTGGCTCACAAGCCTCATGTCCTGCTGGCTGGCCAGGAGGCATTCCAGCTTCAGTAAGATCTATGTTTAATGCATTCTTTCCCCGTTCACTCTTTCCCTGTCACAGGGGGCCTGTGACCTGAGCTCCCCTCAGGCGTTGAGACCTCTGCGACCCTAGAGTTAATTTCAGAGTCATCCTGGTCTGCCTCGATAGCTCCCTATCTTCACTTTTCTGCAAACCAGCATTGATTAAATCAGTTTCCTGACTCCCAGAAGACCCTGGACCCACTCAAATCGACCCACTGTATTCCCAGTGTTGAATTTTATGTCACAAGGATCTCGGACTTGACTGAGACACAAAAACTTGAGTTCTATCCGAATCCCAGGACAATGCCTGCTTTCTTGCTCTGTGTTTGTTTGCCTAAAAAGGCCACTCATGTGACTATCCCAGGGCAAAAGAAGGCTCACCTCTCCGGGACAAATTATTTGAAAACTATTCATCCGTGCACACCCATCTAAAAAATCGTGGACAAACTTTTTTTGGCCAGCTTCTGTTTTAAGGAGATACTTTATTATTTTTTTTTTCTTTTTCAGAAACTCTGATTCCAAAAGAAAAAAAAAACCAATAAAGTTGAAGGAAGATTTGTCCCCATTTTGTGCCTAGAAGAGTACTCACTTGTAGTTTTCTTGTAAGGGAGCTGGTGCCAGAAAGAAGTTGAAAATTTCTCTCTCTCTCTCTCTCTCTCTCTCTGCCTTGTGGAATTGGGACAAACATCATTCTGGAAAGAAAGGTGACACAGACTCCATCAGAAAAACTCAAAACTCCTCTGTGAGGAGAATCGGCTGAGGAGCCTCAGACTTGGTGGCTGTCTGCTGTTTACATCCTAACCTCCTGTGGCTTGAACTCCACGGCCTGGCACAGGATTCGTAATTAGCAAGCATACTTCTCTATTTGTGTAATGTATAGAACTCTTATTTCTCCATGTGGCTTGAAAGCTTCTCAGAGCCTAGCACAGTGTGAACACAGTGGGCTTTTGCTCGGGTCCAGGAATTATGATGTTCTTCATTTCAGGTAACCCTCTCTACTGGTCTCATTCTCTCACAAAGTAGCAGAAAGGGAGAGGGCTCGGTGTGGGGTAACAACACATTTACAATATGACTGAATTGTTGGGGTGGGTGGGAGAGAGAAATGAAACAGGAAGGGATGGGGAGGGAGACAAACCATAAGAGACTCCTAGACTCACGAAACGAACTGAGGGTGGCTGGGAGGCAGGGGGGTAGGGATGGGGTGGCTGGGTTGTGGACATTGGGGAGGGTATGTGCTATGGTGAGTGCTGTGAAATGTGTAAGCCTGACGATTCATAGACATGTATCCTGGGGCAAATAATACATTATATGTTAATAAAAAAGAAAGAAGGAAGGAAGGAAGGAAGGAAGGAAGGAAGGAAGGAAGGAAGGAAGGAAGGAAAGAAAAGAAAAGAAAAGAAAAGAAAAGAAAAGAAAAGAAAAGAAAAGAAAAGAAAAGAAAAAGAACAATATGACTGAATAAAACGTGATTTTCTTCAAATCTTTCTGAGTAGGACAATCACACTTAGTTTCCCGAAGAGGTGTTTTCTTCACTCTTTCTTTGGCACACCTGTTGGGTTTTTTTTTCCTTATGGCGTTGACAGTGTTATATATAAATTGATATTCAAGGAGCCATATTTTAGGTATTCCTGGCCCTCAAAAGCCACTTTTCCCAGCATGTGTGATGTGTACCACCCTGGCTGACAGACCCTCTGGCTGTCCGCGAGTCATCTTGGACATGCCTTTTAAACCTATCTTTTTCAAAATATGTACACATGTCATGTTCTTAATTGACCCATGGCATAAAACATTACATGGATAAGTCTTGAGCATAGAGAAATTACAACCACAGCAGAGTACTGCTGTACACCTATTGGAATTAGGTCACCTATTGACTCAGATAAAAAAAAATACCTGACAATACCAAGTGCTGACAAAGATGCAGAGCAACTGAAAGTCTCATAAATTGTTGGTGAAACAATGAATCTTGGAACACTGAAAAAATAAAATTATTTTTTAAAAAAACTTTAAAAAATTGTTGGTGAGAATGCAAAATGTTATTGCCAGTTTGGGAAATGGTTGGCAGTCTCATATAAAAGTAAATGTATGGGGCGCCTGGGTGGCTCAGTCTTTAAGCTTCTGCCTTCCACTCGGGTCATGATCCCAGGGTCCTGGGATGGAGTCCCACTTCGGGCTCTCTGCTCTGCGGGGAGCCTGCTTCTCCCTCTCTCTCTGCCTGCTTGTGTTCCTTCTCTCGCTGTCTCTCTTTCTCTGTCAAATAAATAAATAAATAAAATCTTTTAAAAAAAATAAAAGTAAATGCACACGTCCTCTACAACAAACTCCATGCCCAGACATTTACTCAAACGAAGTAAAGATTCTCACAAAAATCTCAACATGCACACCTATAGTGGCTTTATTCATTATTGCCCCAAACTTGAAACAATGCAAAATTCTTCAGTTAGGTAAACCAGCTGTGGCACATCCATACAGTGGAGCTGGCCCAGGACCAAGGTGAGGCAAACAACGTGCTTGCCTCAGGCACAAAATCTAAAGGCACCAGAACACTTGGTGATCAAAATAAATAATATTAATGCAATAGTAAAAAAAAATCAAAACCAGTGCAAAAAATACATGATGAACAAAATATGCAAACTTAAAACAGAACCTGGTCCTGCACTTATAAAACCCTGGGAGTTAAGCCAGTTGGGGGTGAAGGTGCAAGGAATTAAAAAAATGATCTAATTTGCCTTTTCTTTGAACAGTCATGACAACTGTTCCCAAATGAAGCAAGTTCTTTTCATGGTTCATAACCTTAATCCATAGTTCCATGGGGTAAATGGGAATGTTTTATTTTATTACCAATATATGGGTGTGTGATTTTTTGTTAAGATTTTATTTATTTCTTTGCCAGAGAGAAAGAGCAGAAGCAGAGGGAGCAGCAGGCAGAGGGAGAAGTTCCCCTCTGAGCAGGGAGGCCACTGTGGGACTCGATCCCAGGACCCTGAGATCATGACCTGAACTGAAGGCAGAGGCTTAAACGACTGAACCACCTAGGAGTCCCTATGTGTGTGTGGTTTTAAAAATAGAAAGAGTATTGATGTAAGGTATACAAATTTGATTTAATAAATATTTACTTAAAAAATAAAATAACCATTTTTATTTTCATACAAATAAGTAATATGTATTTCTGAAATATAATAATTATGTATTTTATTTTTCAGGAGTAAAACTTGATCAAACATTTTTATGAAAAAAATTTTAGCCAGGAAAATAACAGACTTGAGAGGCTTTTATACTTTATTCACTTAAAACAATGATACATAGTTCACTCTGTTTCGCGTCTTTCTTTCTTTTTTTTTTTTTTAAAGAATTTATTTATTTATTTGACAGAGAGAAAGAGATCACAAGTAGGCAGAAAAGCAGGCAGAGGGAGAGGGAGAAGCAGGCTCCCCACTGAGCAGAGAGCTGGATCTGGGCTTTCTATCAATCCTATTTTTTAAACTACTTTTTGTTTTACCAACTTGTCTAGAAAGCTGGTGTGTAATTTTCTGCTACTTGTAACTGGTTGCTTTTAATTAAAATTAAGGTTTTAACTGAAGTAAATTTTAAATGGTGGTAAAATACACATAAGCAATTGACCAACTTAACTATTTTTAAGGGTACAGTTGAATTGTGTTACGTATGTTCACATTGTTGTGCAACCAATCTCCAGAACTTTTTTATCTTGCAAAACTGGAAGTATCTGCCCATTGAACAATAACTTGCCTTCTCTCCATCCCCCAACCCTGGGCAACCACGGTTGTACTTTCTGTCCTTACGAATTTGACTGCTCTTGGTACCACATATAATGGAATCATACATTATTTGTCCTTCTGTGATGGGCTCATTCAGTTAGCATCATGTCCTCAAGTTCCACCCATGTTGCAGCATGTGTCTTCTGAAAGTTCCTTCCTTTTTAAGACTGAATCTATTCTATTGCAAATGTATACCATATTTTAATTATCCATTAATCTGTCAATGGACACTAGGGTTGCTTCCACCTTTGGGCTATTGTAAATAATGCTGCTATGAATATGGTTGTACCATGTCTCTTTGAGACCCTGCTTTCGACTCATTGCTCTATATCTCCCAGAGCTGGATAACTGGCCATATGGTAATTCTATTTTTGAGTTTTTGAGGAACTGCCATTCTGTTGCTCCAGTTTGCCTTTCCACCAACAGCTCACAAGAGAGGTTCTATATTTTTGATACAAACTTTTATGTACATATATTTGATTGTTAAATATCATAATTTACATGCATTGAGGTAATTCAAATTCACTATATTATATTTACTTGAGCCTTATATGGATTAAAAATAAATATGTTGTAAATTTATACTAAAAACTCATTTTTCAGAAATATGGCATCTAAAAAGCCATATTTGGTGTGTGATGTTCAGGAAAAGGAGAAAGAATGCATATAGAAATGGATCAAAATTATGTGGGGCAGATACAGGTTTGGCTAGATAACACAGTACTTCAACCACTGAAAATAATCAAGCCCCTAATATTGGTATAATTAGAGTAGAACCAGCAAACTAAGAGTTACCTAAAGAATCATTTTTGAATTGTGAAGAAAAAACTGAAGAAAAGGAAATGAACATTTCAGAAACTAGTAAATAAGAGTATAAACAAGAGAGCAAGAAAATGCTATTTATAATAAATTTTAATAATGTTCCATTGTGGCCACCAATTTTCAGTAAAAAAGGTGATTTTAATAGACCTAACCAGATTATAGTGAATCTTTTTCACATAGTGGTTGAAGATTTCAAGAGACTATTTTTTAAAAAAAGTTCTAAAGGCAAAGTAATTCATCACGACTGGCTCATTTATTCTAAAAATCTTTGTCTTTATTTTTTCATGTATACTTTTTATCAGTGATACTAGAAAATCATATTTGTATCTCAAAAATAGGTTTTTAAAATCAGATATTTGCAACTCAGAAACAGGTTCCAACGATTGGAAAATTTAACCATTTTTTTTTTGCCATAAAAATGCCACCTTTTATCATAATGCTTTTCTAAAATGGAAGCTTTTTTTTTAAGTTATTCAGATTGTTTAATAGATAATGCTTTCAGAAGGAAATGAAATTGGAGAAACAAAAATTGTGGAATATTTTGCCAGTGATTTTAGATTTATATTTGGTGCAAAAATAATTTACTTCTTAGAATATAGCAATAAATTATTGGAATTCTAGATGCTGGAATGATTCTGAATTTAGTCAAACTTATAGATCATTAATGCCAATAAAGCTAATCACTGGCTAATCATAAAAATGAATCCATGATTCATTTGTCTAAAAAAATTCAAGCAAATTAGTAGTGCTACTAGGAAACCATTGTAAATATAAACAATTACTGAGGCTAAAAGAAGCAAAGTAATTTTAATTGTATACCTTATATAGTTCATTGTGAACAGGTGAGATTATTAGGTATATTTACATTATGAATAATGGCATCAATAAAAGAAAGTTCTACTGACCACTGAAATAAGATAACTGGATATTGTCTAGCTTGTGAAATTTTTAATAAATTGGAAAAATGGTATTAACATAAAAATTCTCATGGCCAGGGATATGATAATGGAGCAAACATGGCTAGTATATATAAGGACTTAGAAGCCAGTATTTCCTCCTAAAATTGATTATGCCAAATTTATGCAATACTCAGCTCATAGTCTTAAGGTGCAAAAATGTTGCTTCTGTGAATTGAAATGTAAACTATTTTTAGTATGGTATAAAGCACATATAGTTTTTTTGGTGAATTCAATGTCAGATATTTGTCTTAAGACTGGTATTATGGAACACCTGATGGGCATAAAGATCAATTGCGGGGGGCATCTGAGTGGCTCAGTGGGTTAAAGCCTCTGCCTTCAGCTCAGGTCATGATCTCGGGGTCCTGGGATCGAGCCCTGCATCGGGCTCTCTGCTCAGCACGGAATCTGAGTCTGCTTCCGTGGTCCCGTGAAAGGGAGTCTGCTTCCTCCTCTTTCTCTGCCTGCATCTCTGCCTACTTGTGATCTCTCTCTGTCAAATAAATAAATAAAATCTTTTAAAAAATAAAAAAAATAAAATAAAGATCAATTGCATCAAGGCACTTTAATATACAAATTTAAAATATTTATCAAATATTAAAAGATATAACATCAATTGACAAAATACAGTATGCAGTAACTAAAAACATCTTGGTGCGATAGATCACACATCTTTATGAGACTTATGTGTATGGAATGATGTTCTAAACAAACAAAAAAACTTAATAAAGCTGTATATTAAAAAATCTGTGACTATACATAAAGTTGCATGATTAATAGAAGCCCTATCCCTTGCTTATAACAAATGAATAAATTCCTTTTAAGTATATTTGATGAATGTAAAACTTTAACAAGAGATATGAATATACTTCCAGAATTTGAAAATAAATGAAAAGGAAAATTAAGAAGTAAGAAATTTACAAATCACTGCAGGAGAGTATCATTCATTATGAAAAAAATGCACATCAAACAAAACCTATGGAGAGTATCCTAATTTCACACTTGAGGTGGAGAAATGAAAAATTAAAGCATTTCCAGATTTTAAATTTTTAGCTAGAAAACTCATTTTTCTATGATTACATCTGATTTACAAATATCAGCCACTGATTTGGCTTTTAAATATTATAATTTAAGCTACAGAAATTTCATCGGAAATGGTTTTAAGCAATATACGGTATCAATAACTTAAAATGTAAAATCAGTATTGAGTTTGGATTTTCTAAAACTGACTGACAAACTTTACCTAGAGCGGTCTTTTCCAAATTTGGAAGTGATTTTTTTTTAAGATTTTATTTTTAAGTAATCTCTACTTCCAACATGGGACTCAAATTCACAACCCTGAAATCAAGAGTTGTATGCTCCACCGACTGAGTTAGCCAGGTGACCCTAATCTTAGTGCGATAATCTTCTGCGAAAGAAAATCAGATAAGCAAAGAAGTAGATCTTGAAAATACTAATGATGAGTTTGCTTCCATTAAAGCCAGGAAAGTAAAATGACAATAAATTGTGCTTTGGTATAAATAAAACTTTTATACTTTTTGTTCGTTTTTTTCTTTTCTCTTTAAAGATTTTATTTATCATTTATTTGTCAGAGAGAAAGAGAGTGAGAGCAGAAGCAGGGGGAGCAGCCGGCAGAGGGAGAAGCAGGCTCAATGAACAAGGAGCCTGAGGCAGGACTCGATCCCAGGACCCCAGGATCATGACCTGAGCCAAAGGCAGATGCTTAACCGACTGAGCCACCCTGGCATCCCAAACTTTTATACTTACTGTGAATTTTAATATACCTATTTTTCAACTATTTTTCAAATTTTCAATATTTTTCAGCTACTTCGATGTTCTAGAAAGAAAATACCCGTAAAACACATAAAAACATGTATGTAAGGGGGCATAGTTTTCCTTTTGTCACAGGCTCCAGTATGGCTCCTCGTGGCACCGCAATGGGAATTGTGCTCAGTAACAGAAAGGAACAAACTCCTGACACAGGCCACGGCACTGCAGGATCTCTAAAGTATCCTGCAAAGTTGGGGAGCCAATTCAGAAGGCCCTAAATGACGTTTGGGAATAGAAAAGAACTATAGGCACAGAAGGCAGATCATTGGTTGCCAAGGGCTGGGATCACAGAAAGGACTAGCTGTATAGGGACGGAGAAGGATTTGGGGGGGTGAGAGAAGTGTTCGATATCTTTTTTTTGTTAAGATTTTATTTATTTATTTGAGAGAGAGCATGAGCAGCAGGAAGGGCAGAGGGGAAGGAGGAACAGACTCCCCGCTGAGCAGGAAGCCTGATGTGGGGCTCGATCCCAGGACCCTGAGCAGAAGGCAGACAACCAAGTGAGCCACCCATGTGCCTGGTAGTATTCAATATCTTGACTGTGGTTGTGGTTCAATATCTTGACTGTGGTAGTGTTCAATATCTTGACTGTGGTTGTGGTTACACAACTGTATGCTCTTGTGAAAACCTATAGAATTGTGCACACTTCTTTTTCTCTAAAAAAGAGTGAGCTTTGGGGCGCCTGGGTGGCTCAGTGGGTTAAAGCCTCTGCCTTCAGCTCAGGTCATGATCTCAGGGTCCTGGGATCAAGCCCCACGTAGGGCTCTCTGCTCAGCAGGGAGCCTGCTTCCCCCTCTCTCTCTGCCTGCCTCTCTGCCTACTTGTGATCTCTCTCTCTCAAATAAATAAATAAAATCTTTAAAAGAAAAAAGAGTGAACATTTCTTTTTCTCTATGAGCCTTCGCAGCAGAACAGCATGTAAAAATTCCCCTTGGGGAGGACGGCTTTGGCTATGGTAAGAAACCTAAGTTGGTATTAACGTTTTTAGAAACAAGGAGACCAGTTTAAATCTAGCAGAATAGCCCTCATAGAAAGGGTTCACTCTGAATTCCTTTTTGTCCTTGATTATTGTGGTTCTCTCCTTTGCCCTACTTCTTTTATGGCCTATTATCTAAGTAACATCTTATTTGTTTACGGAGTCTAAATGTTCCTTGCAAGTAATAGACCTAAGATGTTAGTGGAGTCCTCCAGAGTTGCCTAACTCCATTTGAGGCTGAGAGGGTTCAAGAGACTCTTGAGAGCACATGTTTTTTCAAGGTTAGGCTTAATTACCTTTTAGTAAAATCTTGGCATAGGGACAACCATATTCAGGGTGCATGTCAAAGCAAAGACTTTCAGTCTTTGGAGGTTTTCGCCCACATCTCAATTATGTTTTTCATTATCCTCTTGGCAAGCTAGCCAGATTGCTAAATCACACAGAGTTCCCCTAAGACTTTGTGTATTCAGAGCTGTAGGCTGTTCTCCCAAGCAACTAACAGTAGTAAACTGCTATAACTCTGTATTTTGTAGCTCGTTTCACAGATAGATTATACGAATCCCTTTATAGAGGATTATAACTTGGGGTTGGCAGAAGCTTTCGGGCCTTGTTATTCCAAACGTGGTCTGCAAATCAGCATCTGCACCACCTGGAAGTTTGGGAGAAATGCAGACCCGAGTGCCCAACTGCAGGCCTGCTAAACGCGTATTTTCACGATCTCTGCCTCCCCACTTGCGGGCATATTAAAAATGGAGGAGTGCTGCGATGGCTGTCCTCTGTCCTGGTCACATCCAGGCTCAGCTCTGCAACGGCAGCTCTGCAGAGAAATCAAGTAAGGTGAACATACTGCATTTTTGCACCTTTCAATAATGCTCTTTGTATTCTACTCGTGTAATATCTTTCTTGTACAACATAATACAGATATTGAACAAGATGACGCATCAAATACCTTGGTTCTTATTTATCACGGAGATAAGTGTATTACAGTTGGAGTTTGATAATCACTCAGGGTATTCATAGGGAACTACTAGGTATCATTTGCATGGCAACTCTGAGAGGTCTCTGCTTAGATATTTTCAGGCAGAGGATCATCTCAGAGTAGCAAACGAGAGCAAAGACTTCTCGTGAGGTTACTTTAGCTTTTACACTAGACATCCTGTGGCGGTACGGGGTGGGGGGCAAATATTAACATTAAGTTGTGCTGTTCTGTGATATTTCTGGGACCAGTCCTAGGACTAGTTTAGCATTCAAATGTATGTAATGTTTAAAATTTAGAAATAATTCTCTCTCTTTTTTTTCTTTTTTTAGATTTTATTTATTTATTTGAGAGAGAGAGAGAAAGCACAAGGGGGGGGTGGCGGGGAGAGGCACGGGGAGAGGGAAAAGCAGATTCCCCACCTAGCAGGGAGCCGGATGTAGGGCTCAATCCCAGGACCCTGGGACCATGACCTGAGCTGAAGGAAGATGCTTAACCAACTGAACCACCCAGGTGCCCCTAAAATTTAGAAATAATTCTTGATGCCTTCATCGTAAGTGACTATAGAAATGGTTTAAGTTACTTAATTCTAAGCAGCATATTAATTTGATCTCTTTCTAAGTTCTCAAAATTTCAAGATTTCTTTCTTTCTTTCCTTCTTTTAATTATAGTTACTTACGCCACTACCCTACGGTTTTGCTAAACTATGTATTTACATTGAGGTTCTTTTTTTTTAAGATTTTATTCATTTATTTATTTGAGAGAGAGAGCATGAGAGGGGAGAAGGTCAGAGGGAGAAGCAGACTCCCTACAGAGCCGGGAGCCTGATGTAGGACTCCAAGCCAGGACTCTGGGATAATGACCTAAGTCAAAGGCAGTTGCTTAGCCAACTGAGCCACCCCGGGGGCCCGAGGTTATTTTTTTAAATGTGGCTCCACAATCCCCTATGCAAACAATTGAATAGTATTTAGGAATTCAGAACTTTTCAAATTTAGATGATACTGTCTATTCCGTTCTAGTCCAAGCAGAGTCTGGGGCAGCACTCCTTAATTAAACCTTAATATTTCTTTAACATAAAATAAAAATTCACACTAATTCATACGAATGGAGATTCTAAATATCTTTTATCTCAGGTCAGATCAAGTTTTTGCCACAGAAGTGGTTACAACATTTTTTTTGTTTTCACAGTTTTTGTCTGTCTCACTTCTACGTTTTGCAGTTGTGAATAAAGAAAGTTGGAGTGGATTGTCATAACACAATGAGAGGAAATTTTCCGGGTGCTTTAGTTCACTTTTTGCCTACAAGCAGGACGGACTCTGCAAAAATGAATGTGAATATGTGTTAATCAAAACGAAGATGTGTTGGAATAGTCCCTAATTTCCCGAGGGTTTCATAATCAACGGGGTCGTAACATCACGTGAGGCCAGGGGGTAACCCTGTATCTGCTGATGCCAATGTTCATCCCCTCTTTCTTTCTAAAAGTTATTCTAATTTTATCCACAGTGCCAAAATGAAACTATTTGCTTCATCAGACTGTCTTGCGGCCAGAGGGCTCACGTGACCCTGCGGCATCGCACGAGATCTGTGCAGAGGGTTTCTGTGGAAGCTTTGGTTTTCCTGACACAGATGGAGCCTTCATTTCCCTGCCGGGTCACAGATGTAGTACGTGGGTGTGCAGCAGCTCTCTTGTAGCTAAGAGGTGACAAGCATGAAGACCAAAACCTCAAGCAGGGGATGGTGGAAGTAAAAAACAGGAAAAGCCTGGTGAGGCTCTGGAACAATGTTGGACTTCCTCAAATTTCTTGTTGCACAGAGCAAGCATAATACCTAAGCTACTGTTTTTGAATTTCTGTTTTTTGTAGCTAAACACATTCCTAAATGTCCTAAATAGCACTACTTTGCTCCCCTTTATTTAGTTTTATATACAATAAGTTGGCTATACCCCCCTATACTCCCTGGGAGGATATTGATAACTCTGTACTGTGTCCATATCCATTAGTACTTACCTTACTGATTACTAATGCCTTTAACTTGGTTGGTTTTCAAGGTTACCTTCAATCTGCTGCGAAGAAGAATTACAACATTTTACTTCTCTCATCAGTAGCTTTTGGCTGTGTTTTATCTGCAACATGTCTTTACTCAGGCAAAATGATGCCCCTTTTTTCCCGGTAAAAATTGCTATCAAACAAGGACTGCAGAAGCTGAGACAAAACATATAGAATGACTGTTTTAAAGTAATTTTTCTAAATAACTTTAGAATAATCAAAACATTTGAATCGTCAGATTTGTATTGGTTTCCTTCATATTTTCTTTCTATTCTGAGGCAAAATTTACAAGACTTAGTTAATAATTGGTCAGCTTAGTGCTCAATTCGGGTCAAATCAGTAAATTATAACTCAATCCATTCCATTTAACTCTCATTCAATTCTGCATGCCCTCTTCTTAAAATGTTCTTTTCTTGCCTATGGATTCCCTTCCTTCCTCTCTCTTTGACATTTGAAAGGTTTATTTTAAAGTTCCTTTCAGATGGTTCTATTGCGTGTAGAAAATTGAGTGTGGTTCCTTGTACATGCCGTCTGCTGACTCTCTCCCTGGCGTGCAAGCATATCTTGCGAAGTAATCAAGTCCTCTGTTGAGGTCCAGTCTGATCACAGGGTTGTAGAAGAATATTCACGGGTTGGTTGCTTATTATAGAAATGAGCCCCAACACAAATAGAATTTAGACTATGATAAAAATGGCATTTCAGATCAATAGGGAAAAGGCAGTTATTGAATAAATGGTGTTTGTAAACTTGAAATGTCATCGGAAAAAAGATGGAAGTTATATCCGCACCTGACATCTTATACCCAAGTAAATTCCAGGTGAATCAGACATTTCAACGGACAAAGAAGAACTTTTAAAACATGAAAAGAATTCATGGGAGAATCTTCTTTTATAATCTTTGAGTGGGAAGGTTGGAAGCCACACAATAAAATCCAACTGCATAAAAAAATCTATATGGTAAATGCTCATATGGGAAAGACAAGAGAGAAATAAGAACTTGGGGGAGAATGTTTATAAGACATTTCACAATTAAAGACTAAATTTTAAAAACTAAACCAACAATCAAATAGGAGCATGAAGGAATGGTATAAAAAGGCAATGCACATAAAAGGACCTACAAATGACCTTTATACCCATGAAAATAGGCTCAACCGCACTCACAATAGAAGAAATGCAAATTAGATCTAAAAGAGGAAATTTTGGCCAATATCAGATTGGCACAGATCTGAAAGTTTAATAACAGCCTGCATTGGTAAATGTGTGAGAAAACAGGCCTGTGGAGCTTAAACTAGAAAGCTATGTCATTGGAGTAGTTTTACAAATCTATAAAAATTGCAAATACATATGTCCTTTGACCCGATAGTTGCGCTTTTGAGAATGTTTTCCTACAGATTTCCTTTCCTATGTGTGAAATAAATTATCTAAAGGGCTTATCATAGCAAAAAATTACACAATAAATAAATATTTATCAGTAGGGCATTGGTTTGTGAAAGGAATACTCTGCGGCAGAATAAAGATGAGAAAAGTCTTGAATAGGAACAATATCTGTGGTATCTTTGTGTGTGGTGTGTCTGAGTGTGTACAATGCAAGGTAAAGACCACTGTGTGTATCACATTCTGTAGACTTGTGTGAGGAGGACAACTATGTATCTGCATGTGCATTTGCATGTATACGAATAAATATTTCTTTTTTTTTTTTAAAAGATTTTTTTTTTATTTGACAGAGAGAAACACAGCGAGAGAGGGAACACAAGCAGAGGGAATGGTAACGGGAGAAGCAGGCCTCCTGCCGAGCAAGGAGCCCGATGCGGGGCTCGATCCCAGGACTCTGGGATCATGACCTGGGCCGAAGGCAGACGCTTAACCACTGAGCCACCCAGGCGCCCCCGAATAAATATTTCTGTAGAGATGCATGAAATTGGTATCACTGATGGCCTTGGGTAGAGGTGTTGAGTGGCTAGAGGTCAGAGCTGAGAAACACCTTTCAAATGTATTGCATTTTGAAAAATGAGATAAAATTAAAGTGTATATCTGATATAAGATTCTAGAACAGACCAAACGAACTGTGGTGACAGAGGTCCAAACAGTATTACCTCTGTTGGAGGATGACTACCAGGAAAGGGCCAGAGGCACTTCTTGAAAGAGCACAGAGAAGCCTTGTATCCTGAATTGGGTGGTGGTTACATAGCTGAATGCAGATGGGAGAAGCTATCACTGCCCCACTTCACATTTGCACCCTTTAGGGTGGGCCTTTTTTTTTTTTTTATTTAAAAGAGTTTATTTATTCATTTGACAGAGAGAGAGATCACAAGTAGGCAGAGAGGCAGGCAGAGAGAGAGGGGGAAGCAGGCTCCCGGCCGAGCAGAGAGTCCTATGCGGGGCTTGATCCCAGGACCCTGAGATCATGACCCGAGCCGAAGGCAGAGGCTTTAACCCACTGAGCCACCCAGGCACCCCAGGGTGGGACATTTTTAAAAGTGTATTCTAGTGTATTATTTGAATGATGGGCAAGGATGTTGATATATACAACTGAACAGTAACAATCTGTGGACTCCTTTTTCACAGGTCAAGTTATAACTGTTTTCTCTCATTTGGTTTTAAGCTTTTAAAAAAGAGTTTTCAGGCCCCTGAGTGGCTCGGTTGGTTAAGTGTCTGCCTTCGGCTCAGGTCATGACCCCAGGGTCTGGGGATGGAGCCCCACATGGTGGCAGTGGTGGGTAGGAAGGGGTTGGGGGGTCGTCCCTGCTCAGCGGGGAGTCTGCTTCTCCCTCTGCCTCTGTCCCTCCTCCCTGCTCTTGCTCTCTCTCTCTCTCTCTCTCTCTATCGCTTGCACTCAAATAAATAAATAAAAATCTTAAAAAAAGTAAAAGTTTTCATGGGAGAATGGATGTGTATGCATTTGAATGTCAGTGCCGAGGGAAGTTGTGGACCAATCTGTAGTGTCCTTTCTTATTTCCGATGAAGTCACCCTGTACTGACCTTCTTTCCATGTCTAGTTACCATTCCATTTTTTTACAGTCATGCTCTGTGTGTGTGTGTGGGGGGGCGGCTGTGTACCTAAACTCAGGAATAAGTACATACCCAGCTCTGAATAGAATCACATGCTTTTAAGAATTTGATATTGGACTTTGCTTCCATAGTGAATGGATTTCTAAACATTAGCTTAGTGAAGCTTTGAATATTGTACAATGAGTCAACAAAAGCTCCCATCTAAGAGTGTGAACCAACAACAAATTCCTTTTGAAAAAGAACTTTGATCTGCACTGAATCACTGCCTGCTTCTGCCATGCAATCTCTTTTTTCTTTTCATGTAACAAATATATTCCTGCATCGAATATGGTTTTTTCTAGCAACATTGGTGAGGTTTGATAGAGCAACACGTGGGTCATAATGGAATAGTAATAGGTCCCAAGGCCAGAGAAGTCCAATGATGCTGAGTCACTGTGATTTGGTAATTCTCTAGTGCAAAGGATATACGGAGGGCTTGACTTTCACTTCCTTTCTTTTGCTAAAATAAGCTGGAAGCACTGTTACATGATTACTTTTCATTCACTAAAGCTCATATTTCAGGTGTGTCTCCCTCACAGAATGAAACAGCAAAGCACGCAGGTGACCTGTCCCCAGGGGAAATGGGTCTGCCTGCCTCAAAGACTCAATTAGATTTGCCTGGATATTCTGGGTAGGGGGTAGAGGAGTTGGGATTGATGTCCAGGCATCAGAACACTGAAATTTAGATTAATGAGCAAAGGAATGTGTGTGTGTGTGTGTGTGTTTCTTAACCTCACTACTAGGTGGTTAAAAACTTATTCATGGTTGAACAGAGTAGAGGTGTTTCAAGTTGCTTTAGAGAGAAGACGACAAAAGTTATCTTCAGGAGCCAGACGACCTTTTGGAATACCAGTAGGAGATCTCCAACAGAGGTGAGATGAAGCCCCTCTTGGTAATAACAGCAAGGTCCTCCTGGCAAGGTTGGTTGTGACAAGTGTTGACAATGGGGATAGAATAATCAACTGAGACCTTCTTCCTTGGTGTGTGTGTGCACGCAGTGGGATGTTAGTAGAGTCAAGTCTTAGAGTAAGACAATGCTAAGAATACCAGAGAGTATCATGAGGGATCCAGGATCCTCTCAGGATAAAAGGGACTAGAAGGCTGGGGGCTTCTGGGAGTCTACTGAGTGAAACCCCATGTGTCACTAAAACAAATTTTCATTAGCTTGATGTTTGTTACCCTCGTCGTTGGTAGCTACCGGAGCAAGGAACCATAGTTATCTGCCGGTTCCACTGCCCTGGGGGGCTCCTTGACCAAAGAGGCCATATCGAATTCATCTCTATATCCCTAAGGTTTGGCAAATGTTTTTACTGAGTTGATTTAATAGATCCATCTTCTACCTTTTTTTCCAAAACTCTGAGATGCGATGAAAAAGTTAGTGTCTCAGTAGGACTTTTGCTTATACACAGAGTGAGCACTACACGAATGTTAACTATGCCTGCCATGATTGCTATTTTTTCTAAGTTTGCCTTGAACCTTCATATATAAAACTTTAACTGACCTTGGTATTTTTATATGATCATATTTCTCTGGTTCTTTCCTTTTACTTTTTTTTATAGGTTATTTTTAAATTTTTATTTTAAGTGAGCTCCACACCCAATGTAGGGCTTGAACTTACAACCCTGAGATTAAGAGTTGTATGCTTTACCAACTGAGCCAGACATTCCTCTGGTTCCTTCCTTTTAATTTAAGGTATATGCAGTACAGCCTTATGCACAAAAGGTTGAAGTCTTATTTCCAGAGATCCCACAATTTTCTGCACAAATGTTTTTATTTCTCATATTTCTTGTTTCTTCTGAACATCTTCCCAATGACTGGAGTCATGAAAGCTGTCCTCAGGAGTAGATATTTTTTTAAAGATTTATTTATTTATTTGAGAGAGAGAGAGAGAGACAGAGAGAGAGAGAGAGGCCTCACACACACACAGAGAGAGGGAGATGCAGATTTCCCACTGAGTAGAGAGCCTGATGCGGGACTCGATCCCAAGACCCCAGGATCATGTCCTGAGCCAAAGGCAGATGCCTAACCGACTGAGCCACCCAGATGCCCAGGAGTTGATTTTATATCTACAGCACTGGTTAGACACAGTCTCAGACATGGAATTTGTAATCAGTGTATAGTGTTCTCTCTTTACTTAAAAAGCATCCCTCCTTTGACCTCATTACAGTGTCCAATTACCATTTCATTTTTCACAAATATCTGTGATGAGATGCATAATGTGGGGAAATCAACATTTCTACCCTACTCACTTGCACCTCCGCTGGGGGCTGCTGGGCTTCATCTTCGCTCCTCATCTGAAAACATCGTTCTATAAAGCCTCGGTGCTTTTCTTCTGACCCTGAGCCAAGGAGGCTGTTTTTGTACTCCTCTTTCAAGCTCATTTGGTTTGCCGTTATTAAAAAGAAAAACAAATGAAACAAAAATCCCTCTTCAACCAAAAGTCCTTTCTCCTTTGAGATAGTCTTTTCTTCCTGATGGGTAGGACCCTGAGCCCAATTTTCCCCCAACCCATCTGGTGAACAGGTGGGGTTACTGCTGATCACCCTTGCATCCTTTAGCTTTCTTTTTTTTTTTTTTTTTTAAAGATTTTATTTATTTGACAGGGAGAAACACAGCGAGAGAGGGAACACAAGCAGAGGGAGTGGTAGCGGGAGAAGCAGGCTTCCTGCCAAGCAGGGCGCCTGATGCAGGGCTCCATCCCTGGAATCATGGGATCTGACCTGGGATCATGACCTGAGCCAAAGGCAGACGCTTAACCACTGAGCCACCCAGGCGCCCCGTCCTTTAGCTTTCTGAAGTGAGCCCCAGACTGTCCTCCCTCTGTCCGTTTCGGTCCTCCTGTGTATGGTAAAGATGCTGTACATCTTTACCCTGTTCTGGACACTCTTAACTCCACTTAGCCCCTTGGTTTTCTAAATCTGTTTTAAAACTCACGCATTCAAGGAAAAACTTATCTTCTTGAAGTTTCCTTACTCTAACAGCTTCTTTGGGTTTTGTGGGAACAGTGTTTTCTTCATGTATTACTAATATATCAACACACATTCTTGGTAAGGATTCTTAGGCTCTCGTGTTTTCCTGAATGAGTATTGCTCCCTGAGACCTTTCTTCTATTTGGGTTCTTGCCCAAATGCATATGATCTTCCATTTGCGGTGGATATGAGCTACCTTTTGATTAAAGTGGGTAACAGTTAAAAATGTACTATTTACCACTGCCAGCTAAGTAAATATTTAACTTACTTAATGTGACTCAGTGACAATTTGTTCAGATACTGCCATTTCCTGCTTTCAGGGAACAGCTGTCTGTTGCTAACTCATTGCTTCTCTGGGTCTTCTTTTCCCACTTAGATCAGATAGAGAGTATGGGGCTTACGAAGCAGACTGCAACGCTGTTCTTATGAATTTTATGACCTGTATCACACGTGAACCTATCATAAAGCCCAGATATTCATTCACCAGGCTGAATGCTTATAAAAGTGGTGAGGAGATTTATTTGAGAAAGGACCCATAGAAGCTTCCCATGCCAGATTGCTGGGGTTGAAGTTCGGGTTTTGCCATACTCTAGCTGTGCAAGTTTGTCCAGTTGCTTAAGTTCTTTGTGCCTCAGCTTCCTGTTGTAAAAAGGATATAAAAAATAATTGTCTTATTCTCCTGGAGTTATCATAAGGAGCGAATGAGTAGATATATGAAACAGAGCATGCTCCATGTGTTACAGGCTACCGCTGCCACAACTACTACTATTTTTAGGTTTGCTTTGAGTCTTTGTATGTGTATGTGGATTCAGGTGCTACACATAAAGACTCATGGAAATGAATTGTTGGGTTTATTCGCCCTCAAGGAATAGATTCTGGAAGGTTAGGAGAGCATCACTGGGGTGCCTGGGTGGCTCAGTCGGTTAAGCATCTGCCTTCGGTCAGGTCATGATCCCAGCGTCCTGAGGTCAAGTCCCGCATCGGTCTCCTTGCTCAGTGGGAGCCTGCTTATCCCTCTATCTCCCGCTCCCCTGGGTTGTGCTTTCTGTTTCTCTCCTTATCTCTCTCTCACACACAAATGAATAAATAAAATATTTAAAAAAAAAAGGAGCAAAGTTTCCTCTGCTAAGGCAAAGCCAATACCAGAAGGGGTTGAGAAGAGTATAAACTATAGTGCTCCTGTTCTAAGGACTGTCTGCACGCTTCACAACCATCACTGTCCAGACAAAGAAACGCTGAGGAACTCTTTCAGATGACAGGCGATGAAAGAGGCATGGCAGCTAAATGCAACTCAGAATCCCGGGTTGGGTCCTAGGTTGCCATAGAGGACATGATTGGGAAAATTGGAAGAATTTGAATACAGACTGAATGATAGATAGTGATTATGGAATCAGTGTTAAATTTATAATTGCAATGTGGTTATGTGACAGGATGTTCTTGTTCTGTGTGTGTGTGTGTGTGTGTGTGTGTGTGTGTGTACATTGAGAGAAAAGAGAGTGAGATGAAGAGAAAGAGACTGGAAAAGTAAATGTGTTAAAACAGTAACATTTGATGAATTTGGGTTATACAGGATTCTTTTTCCTGTTTTTGCAACTTTTCTATACATTTGAAATTATTTCATTTTTCCCCCTAAAAAGTTAAAGAAATTAGTCCTGTGATTTGGAGACCCTGTTTTCTGACTTGAAAGATGGAGTTTTAATTTATGGTCTTTAAGAGTGATGATAATATTTTCTGAGCTGCAGATAAGACTATTTTATCTGAAGAGTTTCAAATAAATAAAATGTTTCAAATATAAAAATCCTCCAAAGATGATAAGTCAAGGCAAACATTGAAGATAGTTCTGTTGAAAATAATAATATATGAGAAAAAATAATTTAATAAAATTACATTTATTGGTTAATAAAGAGTTTTCATATATCCATTTTAAGATTTTTTAAAAAGATTTTATTTATTTATTTGACAGAGAGAGAGATCACAAGTAGGCAGAGAGGCAAGCAGAGAGAGAGGGGGAAGCAGGCTCCCTGCTGAGCAGAGAGCCCTACGTGGGGCTCGATCCCAGGACCCTGAGATCATGACCTGAGCCGAAGGCAGAGGCTTCAACCCACTGAGCCACCCAGGTGCCCCCATATATCCATTTTAAAGTCAATGGTATATTCATCCACTTGCTGCTATCAATATATATTCTGTAGGATGCTTTATTACCTGAAAAAGATAAGATGAAGGAAAATAGATAATATTCTGCTCTTTATCCCCCAAATGTTCAGGGATATGAATATATATTTGCTTATACCTGAAGTCATAACAAAAGTGTATAAATAAAAAAACCTGAAAAAGTGTTTACCTATATTGGAAATAGGATGAAGGAAATACAGATTAAAAACTATACTTTGGATTATATTTTGTTCTGGGAATTTGATTTTAGAAACATGTAAAGATTTTATATAATTATAAAAATCAAATTAAACTCGAAAAATAATTCCTAAAAACAAAAAGTAAGATAAAAATTACTGTGTTGAGTTAGTAGCTTAACTATACAGAGAAAAATTATTTCCAGTGACTTAAAAAAAAAAGAATTTTAACATATAAACCTACTGGGATATACCTAGAAATAAAAAGAATTGCAAGTACACTTTTATCTGATATATATTAAGTATAGTATATAGTTTATATACAATATATAATATATATATCATACACACACACACACACACACACACACACACCTACCTACATACATATTTTTTTTCCAGAATGCTGGAATTTCTAGGATATTCTGATGATTTAGTAAGACAGAATATAGGATAGAGTTTTGGAAAGTAGGACTTAGAAAATCTACGATAGGAAATTGTGAAGCCATGTAAGGACTATGTGTTACTGAAACTTGCAAGGTGACTGCCTTTGCTGGGACCCAAACCTGATAAGACTAAAATTTTATTGGAAAAATCTTATAAGTAAAAGATTAGTTTATTAAGTAGAGGTATAGGGTGTATGCAAAGTCTTCAAAGCTTGGAAATCGAAAGTTACAAGCAATTCCTACATAAGTTCTTTGTCTTAAAAATATGTATAAATATAAATGTATTTCTCTATTTAGTCCCTCAAAACAATCTTATCACTTCACAGGAGTTCACGCTATTGCTGAGATTTGCTTTCTTGCAAGATTTTCTAATGATATAATAGTCCTTATTTTTGGACTCTCAGGTAGAAAAAAGTCATTTAATTTGACAATAAGATAAAATTTTGATTCTAAGAAGACTTAGTAGAGGATTCTGAGATGTGCACTGGAATATTTTGAAATGTCCTTCAAATAGGTAACATTTAAACTGGAAAGAGTAAAAAGTTAAACATTTTCTATTTATAAAAAGTCAAACTATTTTTTCCTCAGGTTAAAAAGTTGGTACTGAAGTCACTAAACGGCTTCATATAGTAAACAATTAATCTTTTGTTGGATTCATTCCTAGTTCTATTTCAGGAAATTACTTTTGTTTTCCACCTGTATGTAACTTACCTTATCAAGCTATCTTTCATAAAATCTTCTAAGTGGACTTTTAGTCTTTATGGAATATGGTGTGGGAATAATTAACTCACCAGTTAAATTTAAAAACTACGACCAACTAGGAGTGCCTGGGTGGCTCAGTTGGTTAAGTGTCTGCTTTGGGCTCAGGTCATGATCCCGAGCACTGGGATGAACCCCTGCAGTGGGCTCCTTGCTCAGAGGGGAGTCTGCTTCTCCCTCTCCTTGTGCCTCTGCTCCCCACCTGTCTCCCCTGTCGTACTCCCAACGACCCCCCCACTCATGCGCACCTGCGCTCTCTCGCTCTCAAATAAAATCTTAAAAAAAAAAACTACAACTAACTAAAGATGGACACAATGATGTGACTTACATTACTACCTTCACATGAACAGCCATAGACTTTATTTTCGAAGATACTTCAGAGAATGAAATGCCTAGCCATCTATCAGCTAAGTTCTCTCAAACTCATTATCTGGATTTGGTGTTTCACCTGCATGGTCAAAGCTTGGAATCTGAAAGGTAGAAATTTCTTGGAATCCAAAGTTACTAAATGAATAAAATTAATTTTAGGAAGCGATAGATTTGAAGTCTTTACCAATAAAGAGTCAGAGATTTATTAAGGCTCTAAAATGAGTAATTTTTTTTAACATTTTAAGGGACATTTTGTTCCCCCTGAAGGACTCTGAATTGCCTAAGAATTTAACAATAAGAATGACTTTAATTGTTTTTTTTCCTTCTCAGTACACAAAATCAGTTAATTTCATGTCATCACATTGTCATTCCCAAGTCACCTCTTTCACAATAAAATGTTATCTGCCCAATTTTGGTTTCAACTCTTATGCAGCATTGAACTGAGTTCTACTCTCAGCGTCCTGACGTTTTCATCTGAGACCATAGTAGGTATGTGGAAGCATAGTCGTCCCCCCGCCCCCTGCCGTGAGGATCCAGAAGCCCCCGGGAGCAGAAAGTCCTCCATCCTCTGCCCCCTGCAGATCTTCAACTCCACTCACTTTCGGACCTACACACTTACATTAGCTCTAAGGAGGCAAGTCCTTTGTTATCTCAGAAGGAAAGTCCAGGACCCCCCCACCCCCCCAGGAAAGTGTGGAGAGATTTCTGTGTGCCTGCCCTCAGCCTGGAGCTTTGTATTTGCTACCTCATTCCATCAGGTCAGCAACACCAAGAGAGAAAAAAAATCTCCATTTTTAAAAATGTTGAATTCCGGTAGAGTTACCATACAGTGTTGTGTTAGTCTCAGGGGTACAATATAGTGATCCAACACTTCCATACAATATCTGGTGGTCCTCATGACAAGCGCCCTCCTTCATCCCCATCACCTGTTTTACCCATCCCCCCCCACCTCCCCTCAGTTTGCTCTCTGTAGTTAAGAGTCTGTGTTTTGGTTTGTAGCTCTCTCTTTTTCCCCCCTTGCTTTTTTGTTTGTTTTTAAACTCCACATATGAGTGAAATCATATGGTATTTGTCTTTCTCTGACTTCACTTAGCATTCGATTCTCTAGCTCCACCCATATCATTGCAAATGGCAAGGTTTCATCCTTTCTGATGACTAATATTCCAGTGTGTGTGTGTGTGTGTGTGTGTGTGTGTGTGTGTGTATACATATACACATCACCGCATCTTGTTTACCCATTCATCAATCAGTGGACACTTGGGATGCTTCTGTAATTTGGCTAATCTAAATAATGCTGTTATAAACATTGAGGTGCATGTATCCCTTTGAGTCACTGTTTTAGTGTTTTGGGGGTAAAAACCGTAGTAGTGTGATTATTGAATCGTAGGGTAGTCCTATTTTTACCTTTTTGAGGACTCTCCATACTGTTTTCCACGGTGGCTACACCAGTTTGCATTTCCCACCAACATGCACGCGAGTTCCCTTTGCTCCACCTCCTTGCCAACATTTAGTGTCAAAGAAATTTCCATCTTACACACTAGGAAACTGAGCCCAGAGAAGGCACTGGGCTACTTAGTTTTGTCTGTCAGCCTGTCTAAACCAAAAGCCTTTTGTCTACACTACTACTTCCTGTGTGAACTGGTACCACCCACGGTCACAAGGCAGAAGGCAAAGCCTTGAGGAAATGACCACTGACTGATATGTGTTGACCAGGCCATGGGCAAGAGGGAAATCAGGCAGTTGTGGGTACATGGGGGTGGAAGTCAGGAAGTTACCACAATAACTAGGGAAATAAAATTTTTTCCAACTTCACATTTCCCCCTTAAGGCCAGACCAAGTTGGAACTTGTTTTATAGTAGAAATGAAGCAGCCCAACCGTCGGTAGGGCAAAACGTTTTTGTTGAAAAGTCCAGTAAGTAGCATTCTCACAAAACAGTCTTTTTCTAAATCTAGGGTCTTTTCTTTTATGCGCTCTGTAGAATGGAGTGTGCATGTTACGGGGGGAATGTATTGACCATAGGTCTCCATCTTTTATTTTTCCTCTCTGTGTTGTTTAGTGTCCCTCTTCCACTTGCTCTGTCCAAAGATACTGGTCAAGGGACCCAAGCAAAGTGCCCCCTTTTATCCAAAGTAAGCACTCATATTCAGGTAGAAGGCTGTGTTAGGTAGGAGAGCACAGATCTCGTTACAGCAAAACTGGGCAGCACGTCTGTAACTCCAGAGGCCGAGGCAACCCCTCTGTCCCCCTTCCGCTCCACAAGAGGCATTGCACTCTGATGGTCGGCAGGAGGCATGTCCTGGAGTTCATTTGCAGGAAGGGTGTCTCGACCTCCCGGGAACACTTTCTGGCTTGCACTGTCTCCCTGATTGAGGTCCCAACAGCTCCGGCTATTTCCTAGGACTGTTGCAGCAAGGCTCATTCACCTCATGATGTAACTACAGGGTTGTAATAGCTGCACAACTGGCTCTATTTTATTTTAAAAAGCGACGTTCCGCTTAGCTAACGTGTTGCAAGTTGTTCCAAAGGATGCTGCAAAATGCTTGCAATTAAAGTCTTGTTCCTTCACAGTCATTTAAAAACATTAAATGAATGGCATTTCATTTTCATGCATGTGCAGGACTGGAGGCTGCCATATCAAGATTGGATGGCCAAGTAGATAACGATAGGGTGCCAAGATTCCAAAAAGTTGGGAGTCATGGCGGGGAGATGGCAAAGAATTCGTTTCCCCCACAAGGCATGTGGCTTCAAGCCAGCGTACCTCCTAGTTGGTTCCCCTCCATTCCCTTCTGTTTTCCAGCCCCTTCTTGTAGTCAGTTAAATCAGGGGAATGTGGAGTGTGAGCTATCTCTGTTAGTCTTTTAACATCCAAATAGTTGTTACTTCTGAGAGACATGGAGACATGTTGGGGTTCGGTGTGCTAGTCTGGTTCTTATCCTTTGGAAGTTTGAAAGTCTTTGGTTTTTGTATCAAATATTTGACCAGAAGTCCGAGTCTAGAAGGTCAGTGTCAGATGGTGGACTAGTAGGTTGTCAAGAGCTACATAGAGGTCATTGAATCAAAACTGATCTAGAGTGAGGGACTAAGATTAAGGAACATCCATGCAAATTTAGATTCATTTAAAGAAATAATATAAATGGAGTATTCAGGAAGATAAAGAATGGAAAGAACTTGCTGTGGTCTTTGTTCTCAGGTGAGGAGCAGGTTGGTCACCTCTGTTGCTATGACTGTGACCCTACTGTACGATTCATCCCACTGTAACCTCCAGAAGATGGGACTTGATGAGTCATGAACACTTGCAGATGGTTTGGTCAGTACAACACTGGAAGTACTGGAAAGGTCGATGCTGTCAGCAGTAAAAGATCAAGAGATGCTCTTTGGTCAGATTTGATAAAGAAAGGACTTTCAGAGACACAGAGATATGGAAGCAATTGTCTGCCGTCCTAGGAGAGGATACGCAATAGATTACAGCAAGCATTTGAGTGAATCCCTCCATCTAGGCTTGGAGGGAGTTCATGCCAGTTGGCAGATGGGTGGGAGAAAATTCATTAGTCTTCCGTGTTCTTCCAGCATTGCACATCCGGAGCCTTTTAGTTTTAAGGCAAGAGTGGGACCAATATTCCCAGTCCATTTGTAAATGACCTCAGAGCACGAGGTAGGGGAGAGGAAGATACCACTTTTGATCCACCCTGAAGGAGTCCCCAAAGCCTCATGACTATCTCAACTGTTTGGTCTAATTGCAGGGTTTAAATATAGTGTTCTTTTTTAACCTAAACTTGATTGATGAATTAATTGATTGATCAATAGGCATTGGGGACTCAAACATGAAAATCATATGATGAAAACCTGTAAGGAGCTCAGAGTTTAAATGGGGAATATAAACATTTATGATATTTGCAATAAGGACAACGATAAAGCAAATAAAGATATAAGGAATCTTCTGGGCTTTGCATGGACAAAATGTCCCTGGGAGGTCCTTTACCTGCAAGCCAGTATGGGCCCAGCTCCAGCTCCAGCTATCCTAAATGAATCTAAAGATAATATATTATCTCATACCTGGAGCCATGCTCATGGTCTGAAATTTCCCAGTGGCTACCCAGTTATTGGTCTGGTCCCTACAGGCCCATTAATTATTATCCATCCCACATTGCTACTTCTGGAACAACAGACAGGTAGTATTAGGAACAGTACCACATGGGTTTGGCCCCCACGATCTTTGAAATAGGCCTGTTTCCACTCTGGCTCTTGCTGGGGAACCAGCACCTTTGCTTCCTGATTTCTATCACATGCCTTCCTATAGCCCTGTCTCCCAAGGCCAGCTGGTAGAAGAGCTCAAAGGGCAAGAAATCAGGCATGGAGGGACCTGAAGCTCAAGAAGTGAGCAGCAAACACTCAGCATGTCATTATCATGGATAATTTAGCAAGACACGAAAATAGACGGCCCCGGGGGAGTCACACTGGATTAACAGATGGCCTCTTGCTCTTATCGATTCCTTCTGGGCTAGTATTTTCTTGCTGCACACAAAAGCATAAAAGACATTCTGTAAGGCAGATTGAAAAAAAAACATAATGCTTGTTTTAGACAAAGCTGGTGAGGGTTCAAGGATCACCTCTCTATTGGCCAACCTGGGTTTAAGACCCTTAAAAATAAAATAAGAAAAATAAACGCAGGCAATCTTTCCTTCTTTAAAGGCAAATTTTCTAAGCCTTTCTTCTCCACCTGAAAACAGGAATTGAGAAACAGTAAAAAGTGATACTGGATAAGACTAGAGTTTCAGCATCCAATACTGTTCTTAGAAGTAAATTCTTGGTTCCAGAAGCTCTCTGAATACCACATAACCCTGAAGAAACTACAATTGCTGGCTCAGACCTTGATAAAATAGCATATATTAGATGCTTTTCATTGTCAGGCACATTTCTAAGTGATATACACAACCACACATACAGAGTATTTATATACATACTATATACACTAATATACTATAAATATCGCATATGGTTTATATATAGTATAGTATGTATATGGTATATACACACAGTATGTGTGTTTTTACTGTATAGTATACACACACACACACACACACATTATTCTCCTAGAGCATAAAGGATTAGCAGACCTTTCAAGTTCTGGTATGTTCCAAGACAAGCTAACCCAGAAATTGTCATGGAAAAACAGATTCAGCAAAAAGGGACCAGCCAATATGTTATGTGGAAGTCCCCGTGGCTTAGTGGCAGGGATTGGACATGGTGCCCTTAGGGGAAAAACGATGAGGTCAGAGCAGACGGGGAGAGATCGGGTCTGGCACTTCTGCAGCAGGCCTGGATTCAAAGATGAGCTGATGGGAAGCCAGTCAGACAGTTCAACCGAGGCATTCATCCATAGGGGCTGGCCAGGGAGGCGCAGTTTGGATTGAGAATGTGGGGCCACCAGATCAAAGGAAGAGGCCCGCAGAAGGGGTGCAGGGCCCCAGAGAGAAGGCTTAGCCCTGGGATAAAGTGCTGGTATGTGGGGTACTCTCCGGGGAGCCTGAGAAGGGCATGGGGACTCCAGCACTATTTGGACATACCCTCCCCCAGTTTGGACCCAGGAAAAGGAAGGGACAAAGTACAAGAGTCACGAGAGCAGGGAGAAGCCGTGCCGGATTTCATCCCAACACCAAAAAATAGTTGCAAAAAGTAGAAGAGGATTCTTATTCTCTACTCTGAGCCCTAAAAGGGTTATACTAGACTGGGATTCAGTCTTCTTTTCCATCAGGTCTAGGATTCTAATTGTTCATGATACTGACTTTTGGCATGGGGATGATTATGATTACTCAGGGTTTTGGTTGTTTAAATCCCACTTGGCTCATACCAATGGGCACTAATGCCAAGCTTTTACCACCAAATCCAAAGGCTTGTCAAAGACATGGTAATGCCAAGAGATTTGCTGCAAGTCACTACTTGTAACCCATTCTTGACTGCTGTCTTGTGGTATTCTTCAGTTCCTAATCCCCTAAATCTAAGTGAAGGGTTGGCAAACTTTTTCTGCTAAGCGTCAGATGGTCAATACTTTAGGCTTTGTTGGCAACATTCTGGTCCACCATTGTGGTGGGCATCTGTGATAGACAGTAAGACAAACATGTATAGCTGTGTTCCAGAACAACTTTACCCATAAAACAGGTAGCAGTCAGGGTTGGCATGTGGGCCACCATGGCTGATCCAGGATAGAAATAAACAGACAGACAGATAAATACATTTTATACCCTCCATGAGCAACTGTCTTATTCTAATTGTCTTTTCCTTAAGGACAGGGGGAAGGAGGAACCATTTTTTCTGCATGGAACTATAAGTCACTGTCATTTACCTTCTCTCTTACATTTGTAACTTCGGAAGCTAATGGCCTTAAACAAAACTTCTTGCCTGCTTTTAAGATACGGAAGGGGCTGGAATGTGTTCTGGCAGGTTTTTCTATTTTATTTTATTTTTTAAGATTTTATTTATTTATTTGACAGAGAGAGAGAGATCACAAGTAAGCTGAGAGGCAGGCAGAGAGAGAGGAGGAAGCAGGTTCCCTGCTGAGCAGAGAGCCCGATGTGGGGCTCAATCCCAGGACCCTGAGATCATGACCTGAGCTGAAGGCAGAGGCCTTAAGCCACTGAGCCACCCAGGTGCCCCAGATTTTTCAATTTTAAAGAAGGGGACCCCATTTGCTATTTTTTCCTCCCATCCAGTGAATAGTCTTCCCACACAGACAGCCTCTGGTAAGAGTTGAGTAGTGTCCCTTAGGCGGCCTCAACTCTTTCTTTTTCCATGTTTCACTGGCAACAGTGAACATCTAAACAGCCTTTGTAATTTTACTCTCTTTGGAGTGGCTTATCCAAGTAAAGAGTTAATAGATTTTAAGAGGAGGCAAATGTGATTTCTCCTAAAATGCAGAAAAGTACCAAACAGAGAATTTGAGTGAGGAACTACTAGAAGAGAGAGAGCCTGGCCAAAATCAAGTCCAAAGGTTAAGCACATTTGCCCTCCTTATCTAAGGAGTGAAAATGCTCAGATGGCCGGGTAGCACTTGGTTGACACTACATTCTCTTCAGCATTTAGCAGATTCACCACCTGTTATGGGATGGACTGTGTCTTCCCACAAGATCCAGTGAAAGGCTGACCCCTGAGACCGGTGAATGTCACCTTACTTGGAAATAAAGTCTTTGCAGATGTAACTGAGTTAAGTTGAAGTCATTAGGGAAGATTACAATCCAGTATGACCGGTGTTTTTGTGAGGAGAGGGAAATATGGACAAAGACCTGCGCACAGAGGAGAGAGAGTGCCCTGTGAAGACAGAGATGCGCAGGGAGAAGACAGACACGTGACAACAGAAGCAGAGACTGGAGTGAGGTAACCAAGAGCCAGGAAATATCCGGGACGACTGGTAACTTCCGGAAGCGAGGGGAGAAGCATGGAACAGGCCGTCTGTCAGAGGCCTCCAGAAGGAACGGCCTTGTTGGCACCTCAGTTTTGGACGTCTAGCCTTCAGAGCTATGAAAGCACACCCTTCTATTGTTTGAAGCTACTCAGTTTGTGGTTATGGCCGTGCTAGAAAACTAATATGCCAACTGTGGGCCGACATCAAATAACTCACATAAATTCTGTAGCGCCCCCCTCTGCTCATGTTTGTTAAATGTCCTCCTCCTCACGATCCAGAAACCTCCGTAGGGGAGTAGGCGTGGTAATTATGATTTTATTTGGAGGTATCCTGCAGATAACCTGGGCGTTTCAAAGTCCAAAGGAAGTGATCATTTCAATACTTTCCCTCTTTTCGTGATGTGAATTCAGAGTCAGGCCAAAGGCAGTTTGGCAAACGGTCAGCAGCTGATAGTATGACTGAAAAACCTGATATGTCAGCTATTGTTCTCCTCTATTAGCTTCTCTGGGTCCTCTAAACTCATGAAATATAACAAAGCACTTTACTGTCCAAACTTTTCTGAATATATGGCCAGCGGTCACATAACTCCTTTTGTCTCCGGCTGCGCCCGTCAAAGGGGAATTCTCTGGTGTCTTTGTCCTCCTTGTAGAACTTTCCCCTCTAATTTGACCTGTACTTGATGACGTGGTTATAAAGAAGGCACGTATCTGGTAGAGCAGGATACCTTGGAAGCATTGTGAAAGTCAGGCTGCGCTGCAGGAAGGAACGTTCCCACGCAGGAGAAGTCTAAGAGCTGACATTTCTTGGGTGAGCCAAACTCTCCTCTAGATGCTTGACAGAAGATGATGTTTTTATTCTTTTAAGGACCCTAAGGGGCAGGTGCTATTGTTCTCCCCCCTTTATAGCTTAGGAACCAATTTATGGCAACGATCAGTAAAACTTACCTGAGGTCACAGGGCTGGTGTGGATCAGGGCTAAGATGATGAACCCAGTTGCCAAGTTTTTTTTTAACCATTACTCTGTTTCTTTTCTACCTGAGAAATACTCCCCTCCGGGATCTGAACGTCGTCACGTTTTCCTCACTGAAAATCAGTGTTTTTATGTCCTTTTCAGCGAACGCAAACTTTGGATCTGTATCCTTGCCCAAGGTGGCAGGATCATCTTTGCAGGAAGGGGACTGAATGGGAGCCTCGAATTCAGCTCTAGAGCCTTGGTGATTGGACGATGTTTCAGAGCTCTCTTGACCTTTGAATGATCTAGGCCACATGGGCACCATTTTTAAGCAGTCATATCTTCTCCAACTAGGCTCGCTAACTGGAAATATCACAACATTGACAAAATTAAATGTTTTATTTTTGTATCATGTTATTATACGATATAATTAATGAGAGTGATCATGCGTGATCAACTGTAGGTCTACTTACCTCCGTTCACAACACACATTTGGGGCAAAGTATCAGAGACCCAGGAAAGAGAGAGCCATGGTCCAGTGCCTCCCCTGGGGCAACTCCTGCAGGCCAGTGGCTCCTAATGTTGAAGTGGTCAAGAGGAGAAAGGATTAGGGAATGGAGGGGTCAGAGTGGCTTCTGGGACAGGGGTTTAATCCCATCGGTCCCAACACCCCCTACCTATATCAATTATTTTTATTAAAACCCTCTTATCCTAAAATGACTTTCATAGATAATGTAACCTACTTCTCTACATAATTAAAAATCAGTGTAATGCCCCAGCTGAATCATAAAGGAAAAAACCAAGAAAGGAAGTAGAAGTTAAATAGTGTGATATTTATCGCTCAGGACCAACTCTAATAAAGTCATAATAAAATAGTCAGATGCTTGCACCCAAATGTGCAAATACAAGTATGAGCTGATACAAGGGTGTGGTTACGCCGAGAGCGGCCTTACCTCTGAGGTGAGAGTCTCCTGGTAGTGAGTAATCTAAGTAAAGTTATTAGGAAAACCTCATGTAATCTTCCCCTGATTAAAACCAAAAAAAAAAAGTTGTCAATAAAACAACATGCAATTTCCCCTCAAAATTTTTTCCAAGAATTTGCAATTCTTTTTTTTTTATTTTTTGAAAGATGTTATTTATTTGTGACAGAGAGCGAGCACAGGCAGGGGGAGCAGCAGGCAGAGTTTAGAAGCAGGCTTCCCCCACTTTCCTGCTGCCAACACTCTTGTTCAACTTACTTGTTCCCTTACTTTCTCCCCTCCTTGCTCTGCTCTCCCCATCTCCTCCTCCCCCTCCCCCTCATCAGGGAGGAGGTGGTGGCCCTCTTCCAATCACAGAGTTGGGGGCTTCTTGTCTCTCATGGAGAATATATCTCATAAGATATATGAGATATCTTATGCCTGCAGCAGTCTTTCCAGCCCTGAGCATTCTCACATTGCATTTTCTCTTTCTCTCTCTCTCCCTCCTAATTTTGATCTGTGATTTCACCTGAATAGGTCAGAAAATACGGTCTGAGAAACACGGTGACGTCAGAGCCTTAACTCTTTAATATAATTTTAATATCGACTCTTAAACACCAAATAATGGCTAAGATAAATATATGCATTATTGCCTTTCATTTTCCTCTTCTCCCTGTTTTGCAGAGGAGGGGCTGAGGCACAGAAATTAAATGACAGGCTAAGCCCACACAGCTCATAAATGGCAGAGCTGGGATGTTCTCTTGCAAACTAGGAAAGGGGTGCTCTGCAATCAGTTCCCATCCCCAGAAAACTGGCTACCTGGGCGAAGATGAAAAACCTGCAAAGGAACAGATGAGAATTGGACAGCTAATATTTCCTGGGTATTGCCATGTGTCATTAATGCGCTACATGCATTACCTTATTATAATTTTTTTTGAGAGAGGGACAGTAAGAGCACGTGCTTTGGAGCAGGGGTGGGGCAGGGAGGGGCAGTGGGAGAGTGGCAGAAAATCTTAATCGAGCTCCACCCCCAGCGCAGAGCCCAATGGTGGGATCTGGGGCTCATTCTCGTGAATCCAAGATCATGGCCTGAGCTGAAATCAAGAGTCAAGATGCTGAACCAATTGCACCATCCAGACGCTCCTTGTTAATCTTTTCAAGAACCCTGTAATGACCACGCTTTTGGTAGTTGTTTGTTTTTTAAAGTCCCCACCCGTCTCCCACTGAGAGATAAGGGACCGGAGGAGGGGAAGCTGCTGGGAAGTATCAGGGCTGGGATTCAGCCGCAGACCCGCCGCCAGCCGGCCGCCAGCCGGCCTGGGGAGCCTGGATTCTCACCCACTGGTCCAAGCTTGCGGCAGCTGGGGTCCGGGAATGGTACTGCAGCTGGGCTTAGGGCTGGGAGAGTTTCCACGGGTGGAGACTGGAAGTGTCTTCTGTGCCTGGAATGGGTGGAGCCTGCGGGACAGAGAGGAGAGGGAGTCAGGTAGGGCTTTCTCCTTTTAAAATTTAAAGGCATTTGGGGCACCTGGTTGGCTCAGTGGGTTAGAGCCTCTGCCTTCGGCTCAGGTCATGATCTCAGGGTCCTGGGATTGAGCCCCACATCGGGCTCTCTGCTCAGCAGGGAGCCTGCTTCCCCCTCTCTCTGCCTGCCTCTCTGCCTACTTGTGATCTCTCTCTGTCAAATAAATAAATAAAATCTTTTTAAAAAAATAAATAAAATTTAAAGGCATTTTTATTATTACTGGTTTTTTAAAAATTCCAGTTGAACTTTGAAGAGAATAAACTTTACAGCTGAGCATCTGTACTTGGAATAAGTATATCTTTGTTCCGGACGACTATTGAAATACTTTGTGTTTTTTTTTTAATCTTGTTGAAATTTATTTTTTTTAAGATTTTTATTTATTTGACAGAGAGAGAGAGAGAGAGAGAATACAGGGGGAGTGGGAGAGGGAGAAGCAGGCTTCCTGCTGAGCAGGGAGCCCTGAGATCAAGACCCAGCCAGTGGCAGACTGAGCCACCCAGGTGCCCCCTATTGAAATAATTTATGAGAAGGCACCGTGGTCGTGCCTCCTGCCGCTCTGGGTGCTGTGTGTACTGGGAAATGGTCTGAAGGCCAGAGCTGGGGCTCAAGTCTTGATTCTGCCTGTGGATCTTGGGCCTCCTACTTCATCTCTCCCATTCTTCTGCAAGTGTGGGGTAATGATGCAGGCTGCAGCTTATCCTGGAAAGATATTAGAAGGCCTAAGGAGGGAACAGAGGTGCCAAGCTTCAGAAGATGAAACTCTAAGGCGTCAAACAGTTTTGTTATTCTGATTACTGTCTCTTTCAGTATATGGCGGTAATTAATATTGGTCACCAGCAACTCAGAATAGAAATGGTGTGAGCTTGATAAATTTTAGAGTGACTTGGTATTTTCACATACATGATCTAATTCAGTCTTTACAGTCGTCCTCTGTACTAAGCAGGATGCTTATGACCAATTGCCATTTTTACAAAAACTGAGACCCAAACCATTTGTTTAGCAGATGCTGGGTCTGGGTATAAAACTCCGGTATTCCAACTCTCAGTTTAGACTACTTTCCAAAGACGACAGAAGAGGCATTTTGGGGTCAGTCCTTGCTAAATTTCTTGGCAAAATTCAAGTCAGGCAAGAGCACACATAGACTTGATAAAGGTCTTTGAACATAGTACATAATCCACAGTAACACTGAATTCCAAAATCTTCTTAAAATTCAGCTCCAAGCTTGCCTCTTTTGCTTTGACCCTTCCGGATAAGAATCTCTCTCTGTCTGTCTCTCTCTCTCTCTCTGTCTCTTATCTTCTGGATAAGAATCTGTCAGCTGCTTAGGACTGCTGGAAGGTCAGTGTTGTGCCAGATGGCAGGTCCTCCATCTCTTCAAAGGGTACCGCAGTGCCACCGCTAGTGGCCTGTGCCCTTAGCCACGACTACGGGCACAGAATCCTGCAGACTGTTCCACCTCTGACCCAAACCCCTGCCTCCATCCAGGACAGACCACTAGTGGGATGGGGAGAGGGGAGAGGTCAGGTTTTGTGCAACTGGTCTAACTTTGCTCTATCCTAGGAAAGAGAAAGTGCACAAAGAAATTGTTTGTATGGCATACTGGGGGGTTTGTATGGCAAAGTGGGGGGTGCAGAATGGAAAAGTCTGATGCAGCCAGAGAAGACCAGCCTGTGAGCACTGGCCTCTCAGCTCTCCCTGCAAACCTTCGGCAAAACCCCAGCAGCAAACCTGTGAGGCATCAAAGCTGCTCCAGACCCCAGTCCGCGCATGTCAGGGCTTAATGATGGCACAGCCCACAGGAGAGCACTCACAGCACCCCCCACCCCTGGGGGAGCCTCACTTTTCTGGTCTAAAGTTTCCTTCTGCAGCCCAGAACTCTGATCTGCCCACAGTGATCACAGGGACCTCCCACCCCTGAAGGCTCCCTCTCTCTTTTGTGTTTGGTCAGTGGAGGTGGGAGCAGAGGGCTTCACCAAAGGTGCTAACTTACTGAGCTGGATTTCAACTGGGAAAATTCAGGAGAAATCAAGGTGGAGCTGACACGTCTTCATATTTCATGGATTTTTGATGGATCCAATTTGTCCCCATTCAATGCAAGCATTCCACGGGGAGACTCTCTTCCCATGGCCCAGCCACCTTCAGAGAATGGCTCCCAAGTGTGCTCGGGGTTGGTCCGCCGCCCGCCCCGTCACCTTCAGAAGTGTGCCTCCGCGTCGTGTCTCTGAAGAACAACAGGCAGATGCCCCTTGCAGCTGCATTTACCACCTTTTATCTTTGTAAGATGACATCTCGCTCACCATCTCACTCAGTATCTCTGGTCGACTCAAGCCCAGAGCCTTACTGTCTGTCACCTGGGACTCTGCCTTGTCCCCAGTATGGTTAACTTTGAAAGAAATGAGAGAACCACGGAGGGAGGCGGGTCTGGGGCTTCTGAAGGGGGCCAGGGTTCAGGCTGTGAGTGCCCTGCTCCCTAAGTCCCTCCTTCTAGCTCTTATTCCTGAATTGGAAGAAGTCCTCTGGGCGTCAATGGGTAGGCGCCACACTTTTCAGGTTCCTCCATGCGGTCAGGAACATGGCTGCCCTCAAGAAGTTTTAAAGAAATGGGGCGCCTGGGGGGCTCAGTCGGTTAAGCTTTTGCCTTCGGCTCAGCTCATGACCTGGGTCCTGGGATCGAGTCCCGAGTCAGGCTCCCTGCTCAGTGGGGAGTCTGCTGCTCCCTCTGCCTCTGCCCCTCCCCTCTGCTCGTGTTCTCTCTCTTGCTCACTCTCTCTCAAATAAATTTTTTTTTAAAGTATTTAAAGAGATGAACATTACCTATCAATTCATTTAGCTCTCATGTGAAGTAGGAGATGGAGTGAGAAGAGCTATAAATCTCAGAGCAAGCATGTAGCGACAAGGTAAGATATAAATATAGATAAGTCTATGGCTCTGTCTCTATCTTCCTCTCTCCATCTCTTAGTCGGCGTGGGCTGACGCTGCTGTGACAAAATACCAAAGACCAGGGGGCTTACATTTCTCACAGTTCTGGAGGCTGCAAGTCTGAAATAAGGAGTCGGCTGTGGCTGGATTCTGGGGGACGGCACTCTTATGGGTTTACGGATGGTCATCTTCTCACCGGGATCCTCACGCGGCGCGGAGGAGAGCAGACTCTTCTCCTCTTTTTGTAGGGACACCGATCCCATCATGGGGCTCCACCCTCACGACCCTATCACCTCCCCAAGGCCCCACCTCCCAATGTCATCACATGTGGTTTCAACATATAAACTTTAGGGGACACATTCAGTCTCTAACAGTATAACCACAGGTCATCACGTACGGTTTCAACATAAAAATTTTAGGGGACATATTCAGTGTATAACAATATAACTATACATATTCACACACACATACATTTATAATAGGACTAGTTTCAGCATTTAGCTGGTGTTTTTTAGTGCTTACTAAATATACATATATATTACATACATAGATATATGCACATCATTTGATAGAATGCATATAAATACAAATATACACATAAATACCAATATATATTCTATCAAATGTGTGTATGTATATATATAACTAAGCACATTGAATAAAGTTTAAATATTGACACCAAATATTACTAAAGAAACACTAAATGCTGGAACAAGTCCCACATTGCTTTCAAAGATTTGGCAATTAGAGAGAGAAAACAAGGGATTTTAAAAATTTAATAATAATATTAATAACTCTAGAAGTGTTCTCAATCTTCCGATAGATTTAGAAACAGAAATGTACGGTCAAGGTTTGGTTAGATAATCTCTTCCACTTGTACTCTTTCTTGGTGATGTAACTTTTAGCTCCCACTGGTTTAGAGAGGACCTGATTACCATGGTTGTGTGATCTGTGATCACCTCTTCCTGCAGGAAGGGAAAGGGCTCGGAATAGAGTAGTAAATGCGCAATAAGTATTTATTGGTTAAATAAACGAATAACATTGGAACAGGAATCTAGCAAGCAGGAAGTCATGATGGTTTCATCACTTCATTTTTTCATTCATTCATTCACTCGACCAAAAATCCTGATCCCCACCGTACACCAGCAGTTGTCCCAGATACCGGAGGAACAGCAGGGACTAACCAGACAAGGTTCTCACTTTCTAAGAGCGGATTCTGAAAGGGGCGGCAGAACACACAGAGCAGCAAGCAAATACCCGGGAGTGGCAGGTGTGGCGTGCCGCCTGCAGGAGCTGTAGTTGGAGAGTTACTGGCTTGGCCAGAGGGCCGTGCTGAAGCCCAGAAAGGAAAGAAATGTCCCAAGCACTCTCTTCGGCCCTCTACCTTCTCCTGAGGCTTCCCCTTGGGGCAATACAACCTATGGAACAAAGGGTCTGAGTCCCTGGCGGTCGGCCTCCTAGAGCACAGAGCAGGGCAAAGAGCAGGATCGGAGGTTTAGGGCGGGAAAACAAAAGGACAATAAATTCCAAATGGAGTCAATTAGAAAGTCCTTTAGCACTAAGCTCCTTGAGGGCAGGCTCCAAGTTGGGCTTGTCTTTCTCTTCCTCACCGGACCTAGAGAGCGCAGAGCTTGGGGCTTGGCGAGGAGTAAATGCCTGTGAATGCAGTTGCACTCGGTGGGGTGGGCTCTGGGTGAATGTGAGTGTGCTTTAGGCAGAGGTCTCCCCTGGGAGCTCTGGTTCTTCACGGGCCCTCGGGAAACACAGCACCTTTGTGCGACGGTGTTCCAACAGTGTGCTTGGTACTTGGTGATGTTCCCGGAACATCTACGACACAAGGAAAGAATTCTTTTTGCATACAGAATTTCCTCGGTTACCCATATGCAAAATTGTGATAGAAGAAAACAGTTCTCAACTTGGGGCTCTGCCACAAACGGAAAGGCTGCATAAAGGTTAGGGGAGGGAAAAAAAAAGGTCAGGGAAGAAGACCTGGGGGTCAGATTACAGCCATCTCACTTTCCTTCTCTCTCTCTCTCCCCGGAGGAATCCTCTCTTCTTATGGTGATTAAGAATAGATCCTTGCATTTCCTCTTTTAGACTACATCACCTGTCTGCTCTCCAAACCATCCTGCATTGGGAACCTCCTCGTATGGATGGAGTGAGAGGGATTGAGTCACAGATGTATGCTTTATGGTCAGTATGTTTCAGAAGTGTTAAAATCAAGAAGAGTTTAGAGTATTCTAGAAGTAGAGGGACAGGGAGACCCAAGAAGGGAGGGAGGAGGGGGTGATTCTGATATTGGACGGATTTCCTTGATGGTCTGTGGGAAACAGATTTATACCAATAGTCCAGGCTTACTGAATACATTTAATGTATGCTGTAGACTGTAGGGGCCATGAACCGAGAAAAGGCTGCAAGAGTTGTCTGGGCTTGTCCCCTCAGAAGGGAAAAGGCAACGCACACTAGAGGAGTTGAGCGCAAGTCTTATGAGCCAAGAAAGGGAAAGAGGAGAACGTGGATCCAGAGAATGAGGGGAGGCAGTTTGCCTGGGAAGCTCTTTGCTCTGGGGGCAACCAGGAAGGAAGACGGGAGCAGTGGTTTCCAAAACGTCATCATTCAACGTGTAGAGATGATGCTATATGAAATCCTCTCTTCTTCCTCTTGGGCTCACTTGAAGTCTTCTTCTCCACCTCCGTTGCTTCTAGGCACGGCCAGATGCCTAGTTCTGGCCAAAGTGATGTAGGCAGAATTGACCCAAGGCGCTTCATACCTGGCTCCCCAAAAATGGACCTGACTCAGTTCCCCCCTCTAATTGATGGTAGTGATGTCTCCGAGATGGGAAGAGAATTTCTGAATGCAGAGCCTACGGGGATAACCTAAATGTGAGCACAAAGCAAAACCAGCCAGATACAAGGACATAAGTCCTCCATTCATATCACGGGGTTCTCCCCTCTTGTAGGTACATGTTGTGGTGGTGGGGCTGGGGGAAAGAGACATGTTTGTTACAAAATCATGGACTTGTTTCTTCCATTTTGACATATCACCCCATCTGAGGGAGAGAAATAGTCATTTTCTTTTTTCCTTTTTTTTTTTTTTTAAGATTTATTTATTTGTCAGAGAGAGAGAGAGAACACAAGCAGTCAGAGACAGAGGGTGAAGCAAGCTCCCTGATGAGCAAGGAGCCCGATATGGGACTTGATCCCAGGACCCTGGGATCATGACCTGAGCCGAAGGCAGCTGCTTAACCAACTGAGCCACCCAGGCGTCCCGAGAAATAGTTATTTTCAAAGTCTTTTTTGGTGGCGCTTGGGTGGTTCAGTTGGTTAAGTGTCTGTCTTTTGCTCAGGTCATCATCCCAAGGTCCTGGGATCGAGTCCCACATCGGGCTCCTCCCTCAGCAGGGAACCTGCTTCTCCCTCTGCCTACAGCTCCCCCTGCTTGTGCAGACACTCCCCTCTCTCTCTCTGACAAATAAATAAATGAAATCTTAAAAAAAAATAAAAGATCTTCTTTGAACATTGCTTCTATAGCTATGACTGAATATTGAGGCAAATTCTGAACAGTCATTTCTCCAAGATGAGTCAGCCTAACTTTAAAAGGTGCTTCTCTGACAGGGATAAGAAAAGAAGCGATATAGGATCTGTAGGCTGGCTAACCAGGAGCTACTTACTGCATTTATCCAAAGGTTAGGGAAAAGTGCCTCCTCTCTTCCTCATCATTCTCCGAGGAGCATGTCTGGCCTGAAACTGGGTGGAAGATTGGCATTGGCATAAGGAATAATTCATCACACACCTACGTTCACAGCCCAACTTGTGAATGTGGCTGGAGAGGAAAACAAGAGGGGCTGAACAGAGTATTTCTAGAGGGCACGGGTTGGATTCCCTCTCTCCCTCAAGGCCTGTCCCCTTGCCTGAAGTGGACTTGCTAATGCACTTCTATATCACCCTGATGAGGAAAAGGCCGAGAGGTGGGTTTGAATATCTTCTTGTCTCTAGTCTTTCTATCCAATTTGCCAAACATAGGTGCAAATAGGTTATTCCTTTGCTACATACTGAAGTACCTTAGATGTCCTTCGTGTCATTAAGTAATTTCACACGTGCCGTGAACTGGATAGACAGAAAGATAGTGGACAGTTCCCACGTGAACATGGGAGGGGGTGTAGACCTGTGAGGAAGCTTGGAGTTCTAGATGTGGGAGTTCAAAGGGAATGCAAGGAAACTCTGGGGCTCCTGCAGGAATGCTCCAAACTGGGAATGTGGCAGCAGCTTGTTTCCGAATGGGGGCCATTCTAGTCTCTTTTCATGATTACAAAGCTTGGAGAAGTGTAAGAAAAAGTAATCGCTGCCATTTAGAGTTTTCTAGAAATGACTGCCTCAACTGAGTGTTACTCTTTAACTACTAGATCAGATCGAAGATTGAGCATCTTATGGAGGTTACATTTCCCTTGCGCATTTCGAAGGTGAAGTGGAAGGGTAAGGCGGTGAGGGTTTGCTGGGACAGCACCATGATCTCATTTCTGAAAATGTACCTTCATCGCAAGTGATGACGATCCGGAGTCTGTGCCAGGTTGGCTGTGGTCAATGAATGAAGCTAGAAACCACCACACTTAAACTATGATTTCTAAGTGGTCAGGGTTGAGATAGACCAAATGAAGGCTTTTGTCTGGGCTACAAGCACGTCACTATTGACGATTTATAAATTTTTCTTTTACTAATCTGCAAGCTATTGGAACAGCTCTTCAATTACTTGTCATCGCGTTTGTTGTTGTTTTTGTTTTGTTGAAGCGAATCAGCATGAAAACTAACTAGAGGAAAAAAACCAAAAACCCCAATCATCACACAAAGGACACTACAAAACTATCCACATCTGATCATTGACTAAGCTCTTACTAAATACAGCTTTATTGATAGTGATGAGGATACAGATACTACATACATTTTAGTTTGTTGTTCCTTATATAATAATAGAATGTTTTAAGCAAAGAATTGGTTTTGTGAGAATTTGCTGAATACAAACGGTTTGTGTGTTTTTTTTTTAAAGGAATGTCCAAGACAAGTATTTTCATCTCAAATTTTCTGGGAATGAAATTTAGGTAGTCTTTACCCTCTGAATGTGCTGGAGGGTAAATCTTTAATGTTTTAGAGTCTTTACTTCTTATAATTACCACGGAGGAGTGTTTAGGTAATTATGCTGTAGTTTTTATTGGTATGAAGAGATACTGAAAAATAATTCCTTGTAATGCTGTCTTGGGCCAGAGAACGTATTCGTCAGTGGCTTGGACGAGGATGGAGCTCATTCAGAGAACGTTCATTTGGAAAAGAATGCCGAAGAGTCCTTCAAAGACAATTACATAAATGTGTTTCTTTGTAACTCAGGGGGAAAAGAATTAAATGAAGGTGATTCTAGTTTCTTTTGTCTAGTATCTTGGATCAATTTCCGAAGATATTTGGCCAAGATAACCAGTAAAAAATTGACCTTCTAACACTTATGTATTTCCAGGGAAGCCTCTAGTTACGTGCATGTTTGCAAAATACACTTACTATAATTGCTGCTCTGCCTTCAGTCAGAACCATTGAGTACATTCTCACTTCCTTCTTTCCCCAATTACACCTCTTCGCTTGTAACACTCCACTACCATCGAATCACTGATTAGAATTATATTAATCTGTACCATCACTGACTTTCTATACTTAAGCAGTCTTACACCAGAAGAAGTAAACATAAAACTCATCCAAAGCCACTTAAAGCTGCATCAGGGATGACAGTGGAACGCCAAGAGTCTAACTACAAGTGGACAGACTACATTAAAGTCTTGCTTCCTTGAGACTTGCACATCAGGTCTCTGGCCCATTCAGAAAAAGAGAGCTTATCACTTCAGCTGCTGGGGAACTTGCTACTGCTCTGATGGACTGAACTGATGCTTTTATTTAATCACAGGACTTGGCGATTACAAAAATAATACCCATTACAAAAATAATATGTCCTTTTCTTTCGGAAAAATAAAAGGACGTTCGGGTTTGGATCTTGAGGCTGGGAGTGTAACTAAATGTAAGCTCAAAATACATCAGAAATGAAGTCGTTTTCCAGCCGGGGAGCATGGACAAACCGTCACATTTTCTAGGAGCAACGGCTCCAACACGTGAAATGGGACCCACATTATTTTGATTCTCCAGACCTCCATGTCTTTCAGTTGTCGGTGAGAGATGTTCCAGCAAAGAACACCTTCGCCCACCCTTATGCTCCATGCTCCCTACTAGCTTTTGCTATGCCAGAAATTCCAGGATTCTAAATTCACACGGTCTTTATTTACTGACCCAACAGTTGAAACAGGAGATAGAACAGCAATGCACCCAGGAACCTGGTAAGCCCCGACGGGTGTGTTTCGGAGTCTCCAGATAAACAACGTAGAAAATACGTTACATGGTCATTTCAAATGATTTCTCCAGCTCTAACACTTCTTCACCCTCATGTGTGGAAAGCCACTGCCAAGTCTGTGTACAACCTCTTACCGAGCTCTGAAGGCTGAAAAATCCTCGAGTTTCAATCTCTCCTCATTCTTCCAAGATAAAATGTACAACCGACTGATTCCTATTTCATTCCAAGCCTTAGGTCCACTTCACAAAACCTCTAGAATCTCAATGGGGGACACGTCTACTGTTGTACATCAGGAATTAGGCCTATTTGCCCACTTATGACCTGTGAGCCACAATAAATCACCTTTTTTCCTCTCAAAATTTATAAGATACTACAGGCTGCTCAATTGTACAAGAATACACACTTATACCAAACTAAAAGATGTCATAGCTACCCTCACATAGGTTTTGTCAGTTGTGACCAAACTAATTTATTAAAAATGAAGTTTATTTTACCAGTGATGCTGCAAGGACAAAAATTATCTATAGTTCGTACGCTGCTAGCTTAAGGGGCTCAATGATTTAACTTGCTCCATAAATTGGTTTCTCACACAGCTTTATTCTCCAGTGTGGACAGAGAAGGAGTCAAGGGAGCGGGTGCCTTTAGATCTACTCCCTACTTGGAGAAGCTCCGAATGTTCTGTGTGGGTTGAGGAAACAGCTCAGTGTTTTTACATTAATAATGCCTTGTTCTTAGTTTACAGTATTGTAGGCTTTAACAAGTGTTACCGTTAAATACACAGAGATTGAACTTTTCATAAGGGGCAATGATATAAAATTGTTCCACAAAGTATACTCTATGAATCACTTTTCACAGTTCAAAGAAAATATTTTAAATATAAATATTGTAACTCTAGCAATAACCTAGCTACACAAGGTAGGAGAAATGGGATTAATGAAAACCCAGTTAGATTTCCATATATCTCATGGTTAACCATTTAAATAGCTTTATTTTTCAAAACCCAATTGCACATAACCCATAATTGATAGGCCACGTCTCCAAAACAAATAAATCGCCAAAGAACAGAGTGACAAATTATAAGAAAGGAAAATATGTATCATTTACTACAATCATTCCCTTGTTCTAAAACTTGGCATATATGTAAGGAAAATGATATCCAGTGGATACATTTTAATTTGCAAAGCTAATTTGGAGCAGATGAAGTTAAAACATGTAGAACAGAATGGGCATTAATATTTCCGTGTGAAATGAATGTGTTAGAGTTTTAATTAAGAAATCAGGAGAATTGCTATGAAATGGGAAACAGTGACATTTACCAACAGGAGAAGTCATTCATCCTGTTATTGTCAAACCCAAGAATTCCAAATGTTCCCTTCATTCACATCCCTATAAAAAATGGCAGAAATCAAATTATCGTTATCGGTTGTATAATATTCAGGCTACATAAGCTTTAGGTTAATAGTCTTTATGGCCATTTTATTTGGTGTTCTACTTGGGGCTTATATTAGGGTCAAGGCTGTATCTTTTTAGAGTCAAAGTAAGACTCTCATGATACTGGCAATTTCTTTAATAGGGGACAAATGTTAAAGGGCAAATACTTCTGGGAGAAACAACAAAATGACTGAAATTTACACTGTCAACTAAATGACTAGTAGTTTCTTCTTTGAGAGCAAGTATTTTTCGATAGCAAATACCTTGGGGACTGAGGCACAGAGGAAGAGGAGAATAAAGGGATAAACCAAAGGGATTGGTGTGACAGTCCCAGGGTGGAATCCCTATTACTTTTCAGTCAAACTTTGTTTTAAGCTTTATGACTTTATCATGGGACGCCTTTCAAAATTCTTTACTCAGTCGTGTATAGAAAACCAAATTGCATTTAAATGTAGAATTTAATCTTTATGGCTATGGATGGACTTCATTTTAAAATAAAAGCTATAAATGAATACTTTTGACTTCCTAAAGAAAAAGGCAAGAGAAGAAGATAAAGTTTCGTACTTGAAATTGCTTACTCACGTAAGCTTTACGTGTACTAAAGGGTAGAAGAAAAATCCAAATGTGGGTGTAACCGCTATCCATTAAGGGCACATGCCCCAGTGCGAAGAGTGCCTACCACGAATTCTGTCTGCCACCCAGCGGCCGCTGAAATAAATGGTTTCTTTTCTTTGTTGGCCAGCGCCCCTTATTCTGCTAAAAAAAAAAAAGAGGTAGATTACGCCCGCCCTCCCAGGAATTCAAAACTACCTAGGCAGCTGCCTCGATGACAGCATAAGATACAATCATTGTGGTAAATGTTATAGATTTTCCTTTCCGCTAACCCCCGAACGCCTAGTTGCCCTTCCTGCGTCCCCGCATCGACCTGGGTTCAGATACTGACTGGCACCGAGGACACCGAGCTGGCTCGGGATTCCCGGGTCACGCTGTTGGGCATCGAGAGGGTGCAGCAGGACACGCCCACGGTGGCCTCGGGCAACTCGTCGTCCTCCGTCCACTCGTTGAGCTCCGGGCTGAAGCACTGGATGCACTTCTTGTACTTCTTCTCGCCCTCGTTCCAGCCCCCCAGCACGTAGGCGCGGCCGTGCAGCGCCGAGGCGCCCGCCGTGCTCACGCCCACCGGCAGCGGCGCCGCGTAGCTCCACTGGCCGCGGGCCGGGCTGTAGCACTCCACGGTCAGCACGTCCACGCGCTCCCCGCGCGGCCCCAGCTGGCTGCCCCCCATCACGTACACCCGGTCGGCCAGCGCGACCGCGCAGTGCCAGCCTCGGGGCGTGCTGAGGCCCGGCAGCTCCTGCCACGAGTCGCCGGTCGGGTCGTACGCGCACACGGAGCGCGAGTACGCGCTGCCGATGTAGCCGCCGGTCACGAGCACGCGGCCGTCGATAACCGCGCTGGCGTGGCAGCAGCGCGCCACCTCCAGGGGCGTCTTGGGCTGCCACTGATTGGTGGAGGGCACGTAGCACTCGAGCGAGGCCAGGCTGCCTTCGGTATTGCGGCCGCCCAGGGCGTAAAGGAGCCCGTCGAACACGCTCAGGCTGAAGTGCGTGCGCTTCTGGGTCATGTTGGCCAGGTGTATCCAGGTGTTGAAGCGGGGATCGTATCTGAAAATGGCAGAGCAAGTGTGACAGCCTGGTTGGCAGCAGCCGGGGAACCCGCGTAACTCCACAAACCACTGCGTGGCAACGGACACTCTTCTTGCAAAGAGGCTACGCTACGCACAGAGCAGAGTTCCTCACCTGGAGGCTGGGGTTTGTTTCTCAGCCAGTGAAAAAGTGTGACACTTGAAGACAAGACCGGCATTGTGACTCCCCCTCCTCCCGTTTATAAAACCACTGCCTAATGGGGCTCTTGGAGGAGTCCCCACAGACCGCCTGGTCAGTCCCTCTTGTTCCGTACTCCACACTGTCCATCATCGGGCGGGGTGGGGGACGTGCTTGTGGGGAAGGCAGGCGGGAACTGGGTATTTGTGGCAATCAGAAAGGGGACACTGCCACATTTAAGTCAGTTCCACACATCTTCAGACCCCAGCCATCCCCCGGGATGCTTACTTAAGAAGTAAGCGTTCTTACTGCTTAATTAAGATAGGAGTGGGCTAATTGGACTTCTCCACGTCTGGCAGACACCCTCTCATTCATACACCCCACCTGGGCACTGCAACAGTAAAGCTAAGTCACTCGACTGATAGACTCAGCAATCTATCATCTGCTTAGAACGAGATCAATGGAACTCATGTCCAAAAGCATCACCAGAGGCTTAACTTTTGATATTTCTCTACTTTCTAATACATATCTGTAGGTAAGATTTTTCAGTTTAGAGATCTATTTTTTCAGTTTTCTATATTACAGTTATTATATCATAAGTACTGAAACCAATACTGCAAAAACCGTTGAATACTTAAACAGAGTTATCAGCAGGAGGAAAATAAGCATTCCTAGAAAACCTGTTTTAACTGTTTACATAGTTCCAAAGTATTATAAACACAGACCTCCCTGCATTGGTTTGATGTTCCTTCATTTTTGTCCCATTTAACCTCCAAATCAAAACTTAACTACAGCTATAAATTAAAAGGCAAAAATCAGTTAATCGTTTGGATTCATTTAAACGACACACAGACATAATGAAGTAATAAAGGATATTTTCATTGATATAAATTTTCAGATCTTGCTCATCAGTTATGTTTGACTTCGTACTTCTACCACGATATAAGCATGACTTCCTGACATTTCATATATATGAAAGTGTTTTTATTATATACACAAACAACATGGCATTCAAATTCCATTTTCTGAAGGATATATTTTACCCTTCCTGTTTCTACATGCATCAAAGATACTGACATTTTTAATAATATTCAGTCTTCAAAAGATAGTTAGAATTAATGACCTGCCACATTTTTAACTATCTCTTTGTATTTGCCAATTATGAATCTAATAGTCATCAATAACAGCTATTTAAAAGAAATTCTGTATTATTTTGACCTTTTTTACCACTTAGTGTTAAAAACTAAATTTATACCCAGTTTCTTTTCAGAAAAAGAGTGTACTGTGAAGGGCACCTTACTATAAATGAGAGAATATGAATTACCACTCACTTGTGGTATAACTTGTCTGGGTATCAGGCTTCTCACATGTAAAATCAGAATAACCACATTTTCCAGCTCATTTCATAGGCTTATTCAGAAATCTAGAGCACATTTTATATATGCATATACTTTATGTAATGTGGACTGTTGTATATATGTAATGTGGCATTATTATTATTATTATCAATTTATTGAGCCAGTGAACTAAGCTAACAGGCAGGACTCATTTACTTCTATGTCAGAGCAATTTCCTCATAGTATTGAACCATTTCAGTTCCTAATAAAGGATCAAATACCTGCAGAAATTGCTGACTGCATGCTTGGCTTGATTTCTTGCATCATTCTGGTCTTCACCACCGGCCACGTAAAGAAATCCGTCCATCACAGCCACACACTGATTAAAACTCTTGGCTGGCATTTCTGTAAGCTTGCTCCATCCGTTTTCAGGGTCTCTGTAGAGGATGTCTCTACTAAGGGACTTCTCAGTAAGGCCTGGACGTCCCCCGACAGTGACGAGGACTCGGCAGCCCCCGCGGATTCTCGTACGCCTAGACTGCAGTGTGTTTTGATGATATGGCAGTAAGTGGTAGTTCATAGCATCTACAAGAAGTTTGTGACAATCAGCATCTTGCATCATTCTTGGTACAGACTGAACATAATTGACCAGGTCTTGTGCAGAGATGGTACCAAAGCGGATATTGCTCAGAAGATCTGCAGCGTATTTCACTCTCTTTTGGTCAAATTCTAACCATTTCATTGCAATCTGGAATGCTACTATTTCAGAAGGCAACTGTAAGTCATCATCCATAAGAAGTTCATTAATTTGCTCAAATGTAAGTTTCAAAAACTGATCTGATTCTGCAAATTCAAGGAAGTTATCCCGGATAAATTTTTGGGCTGCTGCTTTTGCATTTTTCAGGGAGTATGTTTCAGCAATGTTAGCAATGTACATGCAAGTCTCAACACTCATCTCTCGTATCAGAAAATCACTGCACATCTTTACAAGGGTATGGATCTGAAGATAGACAGCAGAGGAAATAATGCTTCCTATGGTATACAAAGAGAGTGTCAGCTTTCCGGTGTAGGCGTATGCGATGACAGTAGCCAGGCCCAACGGTGAGATATCATTGAGATCCACCCTTTGAGTAGATGGGTCTTTTTTTAGGATGTTGTAGAAGTATTCACTGCACGAAGCCATCACTGACTTGTGAACATCAAAGGACTTCGTTTTGGTGCCAATGACTAGGTCACAAAGGAAGTTCTCCTGCCTCATTTTACTTAAGCCTTCTAAGAGGTTGGGGCCGTAAGAAGCATCTGTTAATTCAGAAGAAAGGCAGCTAAGGCCATTGCCTCCCTCTAGGAGCCCATTCAAAGTATTCAGTTTGTTTAGAGGGCTATCTTCTACGATTATGGTCATCTCATTGATCTCTCCTTTGCTCTTTTTTACAGTCTTCTTTTTGGGGGCCATGTTGGCAAACACACTGTCACAGGCAAGATCTTGCTAAAAAAAAAAAAAAAAGGCATGGTTTTATTTTAATGGCACTTTGGACTTTGAAATGCTACATTGAGAAACCGTTCTTTTTCGTAATAGTTTCTAAATGACATAAACCTCAAAGGGGATTTAAAGACTTACATTAAGCTAAATGCAACTATTTTATTGATGGTTTACTTCTGCATCAGGCACTGAAGACAATTTTAGAAAAATTTATATTATCAAATGAGACCTCTCGATAGCTATACTGCCAAGTCGTTTTATACAGCAGAAATGACCAAATAGTCTCTGATCTAGCCATATAGCAATTACAGAATAGTAGTTAAACATCACTAGAAAGACTTAGTTTACTCTCCTGAAAAAGTGAATTATAACTCTGAAGTTTTCCTTAAAAAATACTAAAATTCAGGAATCCATGTAAAATGTATATTTATATCAGAATAGATGTGGAACTTAAAAATCAATGGGTAAGGACTGCAGCCTTGGTCCAACTGATTTCTACTCTATGTAGTCACTAAAATAACTTCCAGATGGATAAGATCAGTAAATCACACTCACACAAAAACTTAGACAAAGTAGGTTTTTGTTTGTTTGTTTTAATTTTAGGGTAGGAAAGGCCCTCTTAAGCATAACCCAAAATCCAGAAGCCATAGGGAAAAAGACTGAAATATCTTAATACAGACAATGACAACAACAAAACCCCAAAACTTCTATAAAACAACATTAACTATTTAAAAGACAAGCAATTGATAGTGAAAGATGTATATAACATTCTTGACAGATAAAAGGTTAATTGACATGTTTGAAGAGCTCCAACAATTAATAAGGAAAAGGTAATTCAATTAAATGGTATCAAAGACTGTGACTAGGTAACTAGGTTGTTCACAGAAAAAATACAAATAGTTGATAAACCCATTTTTTAAAGCTAAACTAATTATAATCAGGGAACTCTCAACTGAAATACAAAGATCCTTTTTATTTTTTTTGTGGACACACTTTGCTTATCAGATGGTTAAAATGTTTTTTAATATTCACAATATCAGATTTTGCTGTGGTACTCTCCATACATTGTTGATTGGAGTATGACTGATACAGCGTTTGCTTTGACATTAAATCTAAATCTAGGAACGTGCTCATAGAGATATATCCTTATAAAGATATATTTATATGGATAGTAACCATTTTCTATTATCAATGTTATAAATATTTGAGCCAGTTTTTTGTTTGTGTGTTTGTTTTTAGAGAGAGCGTGAGCGCGAGTGAGCAGAGGAGGGGCGGAAGCAGGCAGAGAGAGAGAATCTTGGGCAGACTCCATACCCAGTGTGGAGCCCAACACAGGCTCAATTTCAGGACCCTGAGTACATGATCTGAGCCAAAACTAAGAGTTGGATGCTTAACCAACTAAGCCATCCAGGGGCCCCAATATTTGAACCAGTTTTTTAAACCTGTATGAAGTGGTCTGAACTTTCAAGGTGGTTCTGAGCAGCTTTAGTATTAAACAGATTTGAAATATATTAAGTTCAGCAAATACATGCAGAGCCCTTAAACTATCATTGATTAAACTGTTTTTAGAATTTTTCAAAATACTGAGCATAGTCACCAGAAGATGTTATACTTGGACTTTTCAATGGATTTTACTTACAGCATGGTAGAATTCACTTTTTTGTGAGAGTCTTCTTTTTTTTTTTTTTTTTCAATTTTAAGATTATAAAATCAGGGGCACCTGGGTGGCTCAGTCGTTAGGCGTCTCTGCCTTAGGCCCAGGTCATGATCCCAGGGCCTTGGGATCAAGCCCCGCATCAGGCTCCCTGCTCAGCAGGAGGCCTGCTTCTGCCCCTACCATTCCCTCTGCTTGTGTTCCCTCTCTCGCTGTGTTTCTCTCTGTCAAATAAATTAAAAAAAAATTTTTTTTAAAAATTATAAAATCAGGGGCGCCTGGGTGGCTCAGTCGTTAAGCGTCTGCCTTCGCCTCAGGTCATGATCCCAGGGTCCTGGGATTGAGCCCCACATGGGTCTCCGTGCTTGGTGGGAAGCCTGCTTCTCCCTCTTCTACTCCCCCTGCTTGTGTTCCCTCTCTCACTGTGTCTCTCTCTGTCAAATAAATAAAATCTTAAAAAAAAAGATGATAAAATCAGTATGTGTAAATTCAAAAATTCACAATTTGGTATATATTATTCCAGATTATTGGCTATGCTTATACAAACTTGTATCTGCACATTTTTGAGCAGTGGTATGCTGATAAACCAGCTCTCTAAGGAGGTGTGGGGTGGGGGGGGAGCCCTTATTTGTAAGGTATAGATTTCTTTGGTGCAAATACACTCATTGTAGCTAATTTTAAGCTCTCTACTGTTTAACAACCAGCCTGTCAAATTGCTGAAAATGTAACAACTGGTTCCCACCAGCCAGTACAAGTCAGCTCCAGCATACCACTCTAGGAGAACTTATATCAAAGCATGTTTATGCTTTATTATTGGGCAGTTGCTTTGTTTGGCTAGCAATAACTACATATCGCTACACACATAAATTTACATCATTCTGACAGTTGCATAGTATCCGATACTAAAGACATACAAAACTCATGCCATTCTTCTCGTACTGATGGACATTAGGTATTTAGGTGTTTCGTAGTTTTCTTGAGGGGTGTGTGTATGTCTGTGTGTGTTTCTTTTTTAAGTCACACTGCTGAGGTCACCCTGAAGGGTAAAACTGGGCTTTGATCCCCCTTGAAAGGCCCTTCAATTTAATTCCTGGAAAGTATGTTTAAAAATTCTATAACCTTTATACTGTGCTTGTCCTTATTCCTTTCCATGTGGAAGAAGAAACAGATCTATCTGTCTGCCAGGGCTTTTGTCTTCCTCATTAAGCTCAAATTGTCATGTTCATATTTATATGTTTACAAACTACAGTCCGTTTGTCCTTCCTCATTCTTTCTTATAAGCAATGCCAGATGCAACCTTACCTTGTGAAACAAATTTTCAACCCACCATCAGTTTAGTCTTCAAATGCATTTGACTTAGGTGGTAAGTGTCCCCATGATGAATTTTTCTGGGGAAAATTTCAAAAATTTTGTTCAATAAGCAGTCATCAGACACCTACTGCTGCGTGGGCAGCACTGTGCTGGGAATGATGGAGCCATACAATATGTAAGTTACATGAGCCAGACAAGACATGACAAGTACAAAATGGTAACAAGTAACTAGGCAAGCACAGCAGAATTTTTTTTTTTTTAAAGTGTCAGTTTCTACCATATGGTGTAGAAGCACCAATGTGTCTTTGGGAAAAGCCTTGTCTATTTTCCTAGAAGAACCTGTTTGGAGACGTTTCTATTCATGTAGATGTAGGGCTCATGACTACTCCTTATTTTGAAGGAAATCTTGGCCTTGAGGAGTAGCATAAATGTTTTAGACTGAAATGGTAAATATTCTGTTTATCTATCAGTAAATGATTACAGTAGTCTCCTTTTTATCTGTGGTTTTGCTTTCCTCGGTTTCAGTTACCCATGATCAGCTGTGGTCAGGAAGCAATGACCCTCCTGACATTTCATCAGAAGGTCAGTGATAGCCTAACTCATTGTCACAATGCCGACACCATTCTCCTCACTTCCACTTATCATGCAGGCATTTTATCATCTCCCATCCCCCCAAGAAGAAGGCTGAGCACAGTATAAATATTTTGAGAGACAGACCACATACACATAACTTTGATTACAGTATGTTGTTATAATTGTTCTATTTCATGATTAGTTACTGTTGTTAATCTCTTACTGTGTCTAATTTATAAAATAAACTTTATCACAGGTATATATATAGGAAAAAAACATAGTGTATCTAAGCTTCAGAACTATTTGCAATTTTAGGCCTCACCAGGGGGCTTGGAAGGTCTCTCTGTGGATAAGGGGGAACTCCTGTTTTCATTGGCAGCACGTAGGGTGGTATTTAAATATTCAACAACTGATAAAACAGGGCACCCACTAAATAATATCGATTCACCGGCCACAGTTCTGGAGCTGGGTTCCGGAGGCTTCCCTGGAGGACTCTGTGTAAGTCTTCAATTGCTGGGTAATAGTGGGGCCCAGGGGCTTCTCAAGGAAGGATGGAGGGATGGAAGGGATTCAGGGGGAGGTCAGGGCAGCAACTATTTGACTGTTTATCAGCTCATTTACCAACTCCGTACAGAAGGAGCTCTCTATTTTAACAACTGTATATTGTACTGAATTATTCTTGTCCCAGGGACAGGGTGTAATTCTGAGGTGTCCGGAGAAAAGAGAGAATCTGGCTTTGACAACATAGGGATATGATGACGCTAAAGAGACAAAGGGCCGGCAGGGAATTCCAAAGGAATCCAAAGGTGGACTGTAGGAGCACTAATAGATGATTTCCAGTTTCAAATCTTCCTTTTCTACATTGTTATTCTCCTATATCACATTTAATTGACGTATCCTCAAGTATCCTTAATTAAGTTTGATAGCTTGCTGACTAGCTCACTCTTTGCCTTTAAGAATATCATATGGTATTGTTGGGAAGATCCCACCCTCTGAAGAAGGACCACTTGAGTTTAAGAAGGAGCTCTAGGGGGTGGGTGGGGGCATGAATTGGAGGGGGTAGGGAGAGAAGTAAGGGGAACTATCAAGGGTCTGTAGGGAGTATAAAAAGAAGGATACTTTCATAGAGGAGTCAAGAGTTGGAAAAAAAAATAGGATAGGATGAGTCCTCCTATGCTTGCAAGATTTGGGGGTATTTTTTGTGGATTTTGTTTTTTTGTTTTGGGGGGGTTTGGGTGGCTTTTCACCTAAGAGCAGACTGCAATTGGTACTTTACCGGGCAGCTACAAACTCCTACAGAAAGTATCGCTGTATTGAAGAAGCAGAGGACAGAGTTTGTGGCAACCACATCCCCTGGAAAGTGAGCTGGGAATTCTGTAAAAGAGAGATCCCAAAAGGGGAATAAAGGAATGAAGAGCATCAGAAATAATAAATATCTCCGGATGCATATAAAAGGCTTTCCCTCCCGCCCCCGAACTTCTTTGGAATTCATATAACTCTTCAAAGCAAAACTGATAACATTGTCTCGTGGAGTTTCTAACATTTCTAGATGTAGCACATTTGATAATTACAGCACATGGTAAGAGAATCTTAACAGTTTCCAGGTTTCTATATTTTATGTGTAGTAAATATTAACTTCTATAGCTGTGAGAGTTTAACTTTGCATACTGTAATCTCTAGAGTAGTGCTGTCCAATAGAAATATAACATGAGTCACATATGCAATCAAAAAATTTTCAGTAGTGAAATTAAAATGTTAAAAAGAAACGGGTTAAATTAATTTTAATAATAGAGTTTATTCAACCTAATATCGACAAAATATTATCATTTCAACATGTAATTGGTATGAAATATTAATGTGATATTTTATATTTTTCAATCCTAAGTCTTCAAAACACAAGGTGTATTTTATATTTACAGCACAGCTCATTTTGGACAAGCTACACTTCAAGTGCTTAATAGCCACATGTGACTGATGACTGGTAATGGATAGCAGAGCCCTAAAACAATCACTTAAAGAATGCAAAGTATAGCTGAAAAACCAATAGGTAAATTTAAATGGAATTCAAAAGAGGGCAGATAATTTGGAACAGAGGGACAAAAATTAGAGGAGACAAAAAAAAAAAACCAACTCCAAATAATTTAATGGTAAACCTAAATCCAATTATATTACTCATTATGTTAAATGTTAATAGGTGAAACATTGCAATTAAAAGGCACAGGTTTTCAGAATGGATAAGAAAGGCAAGACCCAAATATATGCTGTCTACTCACTATAAATATAAAGACACAGATAGGTAAAAAATAAATGGCACAAAAAGATTTACCATAGAAATGGTAGATGTAAGAAGACGGGAGAGGATATGTTAATATCCAGGTGAAATAGACCTTAAGAAAAAAATAATTACTAGTGATGAAGAGGGAATTTCATAATGATTAGAAGGTCCAATCATCACAGGATATAACAAATATAAATGTATATGTACAAATAACAGACTTTCAAAATTATGTGAAGCAAAACAATGTGGCTGAATTAAAGGGAGAAATAGGCAATTCCTCAATTATATTTGAAAATATTCATAACTGTCTCTCAGACACTGACAGAACTACTAGACAAAAAAAATCAATAAAGGTATAGATTATCTGAAGAACATTATTAATCAATTTCAAGATTATTGATTATTATTAATCAATAATCAAGAACATAATTAATCAATTAATCAACATTAATTGATATTTCTAGAACATCACCCCCAACAAATGCAGAATACAGATTGTTCTCAAGTGTACATGGTACACTCACCAAGACAGACCCTATGCTGGATCCCAAAACATGTCTCCATAAATTTAAAAGCATTGAAGTTCATACAGAGTATGTTCTCTGATCATTTTGGCGAAGTGGTGTTGAGATGGGAAGATTTTCAGTTAATAGGAGTCTTGCTGGTTTGTACCAAACAAAGGCTTTTTAAGAGGAGTGGGTATAGGGAGAAGGTCATTAAAAGTAGAGGAAATGCCTCATGTTGAAGCAGGGAGCCATGACTCAGCATGGCATGCCAGATTCATATAGCTGAGTCATGAGGGAGACAATGGATGGGCATATTAGGTCAATACATAAAGGGTGTTGGACGCTGGGAAGGGTTTGGACTCAATAAATTCCTTTGTGATCGAGAAGGATTACAAAATCTCCAGGAATGGAGAAGACAATCTGAGGCCCCAGTGAAATTGGTAGTTCTTCCAGGCCTTCCTTATTTCCTGTTGCCACTTTTTATTTCCTTTATATACATATACATATATGTGTCTGTGTATATATACACACACACACACAACTGTTGAGTTGTGTGTTGAGTTGAGTCTTGAACAGCACAAGTCTGAACTGTGTGGATCCACTTATACACGGGTTTTTTTTTTCCCAATAAGGTTTTTTTTGGAGATTTGCAATAATTTGGGAAAAAAAAAGATGAACCATGTAGTCTAGAAATATTGAAAAATTAAGAAAAAGTTTGGTCTGTCATGAATGCATAAAACTTACATAGATACTAGTCCATTTTATCATTTATCACCATGAGATATACACAAATCTATCATAAGAAGTTAGAATTTGTCAAAACTTAGGCATACAAACACTTACAGACCATGCACGGCACCATGTATAGTTGGGAGAAATATAAACAAATGTAAAGCTACAGTATGAAGTCAGAACTCCATAAAAGCAACTGTAGTCCATATTGTGCTACTTACACTGGTACTATTGTAGTGAACTCAAGTGCGGCAAGTATTCTCTCAACATGCTATGTGACCCTAATCTTCTATGCATGAAGAGTTTGCTTCTCCAGTAATTTGTGTATGGCAGCAGTTCAGTTTTGGGGGAGTCAAAAGTTATAGGCAGATTTTTGATTATGCAGGAGGCTGGTGCCCCGAATTCCCGGGTTAGCTGTTTATTACGGAAATGTCATTTTATTCTTTAAATGCTATTTTAGATAATATCAATTGATTCAATTAATTTGATTTTAATATTATTAATTTTTTTGAAGATTTTATTTTCAAGTAATTTTTACACTCAATGTGGGGCTGGAACCCACAACCCTAAGATTGAGAGTCACATGCTCTACCGACTGAACCAGCCAGGTGCTCCTATTAATTAATATTTAAAATAATATTTTAATATATACATTTTTAAAATAAGAGAGGGCTTTTAGAGCCCTTAAAATTACTCTGTAGAGGTAACTGGCTGCTTTAGCTCTAGGGGAGGTGGGGAGAAACAGGAGACCATTTAGGAGACCACTGAAATCAGAGCCTACATTCCACTTCCCAGTGGCCATATTTTCCCAAATATGCTCGCATATTCAATCTTTCTTTACGAGAGCTGCCACTACATCCTTTTCCTCGGTGTGCACCTTGGAGGTGAGGCTGTCTATCCACCTGCCCAAGTGTTCTTAGTCTGCGTGCTGTTCCTCCAACCAGGACTCCACAGATGCCTCAGAGAAGCCAGGGGACCAGTCACACCTCTGAAGCTGGGCAAACCTAGAGTATAACCTGGACATTAAGTAATAAATTTTGAAAGCATCCCGTTTTTATTGATTCACTTATATATTAATTCAGAGTTGGATGAGGGTTTTAGTTATAGTTTTTTTAAAGCTTTTTTTTTTCTCTTTTTTGAACTGAGCGAGTGCCTTGTGGCCAGCTGCTCAGAGATTCTCTGGGCTCGGGCTTGGTAGCTGGGCGGTCACCATGGCTACCATTTGTGGGGGGGGGGCAGGGCTTTGACTGGGGTCGAGGTCTGGTCTGGGTGGTGAGGAGCACACACCACACTCTGCCCATGGCTGGGAGAGTTTCGAGATTTTTCTTCTGTTTTTCTTATAGCACAGCAGGCTTGATCCTCCCTCCCCATCCAGCTCCAGTGAGCTGCAGGGTGGGGGAGCCCTCCGACTGAGGGGTCAAAGAAAGGAAGAACCATCCAACTCCCCGAGACAGCTAGAATTTGCACTTTTCCCCCAGCTCCTACCACAGTAAGACTTGGTGCTGGAAAGAGGACCAGCTATGGCAGGGGAGGTTGTGTAATGGAGTGAGCAGCTATTTAGAGGCACTGCAAATCCTTTCCTGTCCTTCCCTTTTTGGGGGAAAGAAAAGACTTTGCACAGGGTGCAGAGGGTTATAGAAGGCTCCCTATGCTTCCAAACTATGCCTTCATTCTGTGCAGAACACACAAGAGAGTTCTCTTTCTCTGGTCACAGACACCACAGCCTCCTTCCCCTCTCTGCTGCATCCACGATCACCCAGAGCAGTCCCTCGGGTTCTTGGAAGAGCTGCCCACTAGCAACTAGATAGAAGGGTAATAGAGACGCACTTCCACACTCTCCTCCCATTGTCCACCACAGACCTTGGCTCTTGTGTCATTTCTATTACGATAGTGTCATACATTTGACATTCAATAAACAGCTGGGCAGTCATGTGAACCATTGCATTTTTCATCGTCTTTTGTACTTGCCGAATTTAAGTACATTAATAATTCTTCCTAAATATAAATCACCGAGCATGGATCTATATTATATATTAATTATAAACTGTTACCTCCATTTCTAATTAAAATAATAATTATATTAATTTAATTGACGACTGGGTGCTGAGCCCTGGGTTAAGTACGTTACATGACTTTATTATTATTTTTTTAATTTAAGCATCACTGAAATCCAAAAAGATGGTTATATTATGTTCATTTTATTTATTTATTTTATTTATTTATTTCCCCCAAATATGTTTATTTTTTCAGTGTTCCAAGATTAATTGTTCATTCACCACACCCAGTGCTCCATGCAATACGTGCCCTCCTCAATACCCACCACCAGCCTCACCCAACACCATATCCTCTCCCCTCCAAAACCCTTGGTTTGTTTTACAAATGAAGAGATTAAGATTCACAGAGAGTTTGAAAACATATCCAAGGTCACACAAGCGGGCAACGTGTAGTGGAGCAAAGACTTGAGTCCTAACCCCCATAATCACCTCTCTTAAAGCCAGAGTAGGTTAAAAGTTGTAGCGGGTTAAAAAGTTAGCTCTTTCCAGTATGAGAAAAGAGACACTGAGTGAGGCAGACCTGAGGTTGTCAAATAAAAATCTGGATATAGAGAACATGAAACTCCAAACACTGAAATAAAAGGATTGCCTTTTCGAGTGTAAAATAAATCTGGGGATGAATAGAACCTGTGGATTTCTTAATCCTGTTACAGGAAGTAAAGAAGAAAACTCCCATAGGTTGGGAAAGCCAAAAATAGAAACAGGTTCAAGGAGATCCTACATGAGTTTGTTGATCAGAGCACAAAGCGCTTCCTTGTTTAAGTGTTGGGTTGAATATGAAATTATCAATTTTTGCTTAAAAACAAATATTTATTCATATGGTTCAATTTAGCTAGAGGATTATGAATGGGTTTTATCTATAAAGTATATAGAAACCATGCACCAAGTTAACTGTAATTCCATTCACCAAGGCTGGATATAGGACACCAGGAGCCAGTGCTAAAATTTTTGGTTTGGGTTTTACTGAAATTTCAAGAAAATAGCTCTTTCTCTTTCTAGTCTTTTGTGTGTTTATGTGTTGGATGGTTGGAAATGCCATTTTTCAGATTCATGTCTCTCTGGCTGTCACAGAACTGGAAATCGGGTTTTGTTTTTGTTTTTGTTTTAAGATTTATTTATTTATTTGACAGAGAGAGAGAGAGAGAGAGAGAAATCACAAGTAGGCAGAGAGGCAGGCAGAGAGAGAGGGAGAAGCAGGCTCCCCGCTGAGCAGAGAGCCCGATGCGGGGCTGGATCCCAGGACCCTGAGATCACGACCTGAGCTGAAGGCAGAGGCTTTAAACCCACTGAGCCACCCAGGTGCCCCTGGAAATCGGGTTTTAATGTTCTTTTTGCTCTAACCATCTAACAGACCTATGGCAAAACATCAGTGAATTAGGAATTTAGTTTAATCATCTATTAGATGAAGATATGTGTACCTTTCAGTTCTAAAACTTTACACAGAGTTAAGAATAAACAGGTGGCTTTTGCTGCCAGAACTGTCAAAGTCTGGTCCTGTATGTTTTTGCCCCTCAATATGGTTTTTCCGAATCCTAGGATCAACTCTACCAGATACAGATACACCAACTGGGGACAAGGGATTCTTCACATAGGAGGCACACAGCGGGGTCTAAGTTGCCAGATTTGGCCAATAAAAATACAAGATGTCCAGTTAAATTTTGAATTTCAGATCAACCATGAATCTTATTTTAGAATAAGTATATCTCCTGCAGTATTTTGGGACATCCTTATACAAAAAACTGGTTTGTGGTTTATCTGAAATTCAGATGGAGTCTGGGTGTTCTGTATTTTATCTAGCAACCCTGCTCTGGGTTGGGTTTCAAGTGAGTCTATGAATTCCATGGAAACTTCTAGAATATTATGAAACATGTTATACATGTGTGTTTATGTGTCTTTTTCTGAGGAGTGGGCCTAGAGCTTCCACGAGGTTCTGAAAAAGACCCATGACCCAAAATAGACGAGACCCTTTAGGCTGAGGATGGAGCTGACAAGAAATGGTGATGTAATTCTACTCCCTTTGAGGAGCGGGCAAGTCCCTGTGGAAGAATTACCCTAGAGGGACGGTCCTCCCGGCCTGACACAGCTCTCAGAGGAAAATCTCCTACAACTGATTACAGAAAAGAATTGTCACTTTACATTTCAGAACACTCTCTTTTCGGCTGCCTTCTCCCCTTGCCTCCTGGGACAGACTCTACACAGGGCAAGCTGGAAAGCCATGTGTGCTAAAGTGTCACTGTCACTCTCAGCCAGAGTGAGCTGGGATCCCAGAATGTGTCCTTGCCAAAGGGGCGAATCAGCTGCGCCTTCCCCCTGTCCTGTCACATTCCAGTCACTGCATCTGTCCCAGCTCATCAGCACCGACTCCGGGAATAGAAACATTCCAGGTTCTGTGGCTTGCCATTTTAAGTGAAGTCCAACTCAAGGGGGCTTTTCCACTTCACCCTTTCACTAACGTAAAACCGAGGTCAGGAGAGCGATGGGTGCACACTGAGAACAAAAACTCGTTTTATGGTTAAGTAAAACCTGTGTTCTTTCTATAGGGGGAGTTTCTATGTTGCCAATAGGAATAGTTCTGGGAATTCAAGGAGTTCTCTGACTTTTGTGCTGCCAGTTGAATGGAAACTGATTGTATTTCTCTAAACCTGTCAGGTACTGAATGTTTACATGGTTCCTGATAAAAATGAAGATGGAATTCTAAACGTTGTAAACAAAACCCATGAATTTTACTTTGTCCCTCCTTTCTCTATAAAACAGAGGAAGATGAACATGCATTAGGCTTTAGAGACTGAAAATTATTAATGGAAATGACAAGTCATTTTACTTTATAAAGGCGGCCCTCTCACTCATTTCTGTTACTATGACATTCTCCTGATCTCTGGCATTCCTTACATTGCGAGAGAATGTGTTCTGGCTCCCAATTTCAGATCCAGAACACGAGCGATGTGGCCCAGCTGTAGATTGTCTGTCAGTGACACAGTCCCAACACCACGAGCACACGGTACCTCCACCCTCTCCCACCCACACACCCGTACGCACCCTAGAATCTAGAAGACAGGAATTGGAGGTCGTGGCCCCAGCTCCTTACCCTCCTGTGTCGTGTCTGGACGTGTAATGATGAGTTTTCAGCAGCAGGCTCCTCTTGGGAAGCAATCTGTGGGGAGAGAGAGGGAGGGAGAAGGAAAATGTGGTGGGGAGTCACCAGCAGCCACCTGACGAGTCCCAGCAGCAGCAATTTTTAGAGTGACCCTTGACGGTCCTACTGGATGAGGCAGCAGAGCCCACACTCCCTCACCCGGAGCGCAGTCCCCTCTCCCTTTAGCCTTCAACTCCAGGCCTCCTGGGGCAGAGGCGGGGCTCCGGTTGGTGAAGAGGGGTTGGGTTTCTTGGCCTGCTCAGTTGTTAAAAAAAAAAAATAAGTAAGTCAAGAGTCCGTCACCCTGGGTGTGAGGAAAGAACATTAATTAGGTGGGAATCGAATGGCTGGAAGCAGGGATTTCAGGGTGCATACTGGGTAAGAAGAAGGGAAGTTTGAGAAGAAAAAATTAGCTTCTAGAAAGGTCAATCACCCGGTCACCTCAGGTCCTCTGAAAAGATCGAGTTTATAAATAGGCTGTTCTTTAGAAGCGCAGTGCATGTTTAGGAGGACAAAGTGCTCTTTTTGGTACCTCACATGGGGCAACAACATGATTAGGGTCATGGTATAGTTTCACAGAGTGAGGTTTGTGACCAGTCCCTCACTCTCCGGTGATCCCCAGGGACGTCTGAGACTGACACACACTAGCACACGTGCAGGTGTAGAAATACCTACTTCGGCAACTCTCCATGTGAAAACAAACAAACAAAAGAAATCAGAGGGTTACGACTGACCACAAGTTTTAATGGATGCCAAGGGTGTGAAATGACTGCTAAGAGTTAATGTGATATTAGACTGCAATAATGGACAAACAGATCATGGAAAACTAATGTCGTAATTATTTTTCATTTGTCGGATGATGTGTTAGGCATCGCTTTGCCCGTTGGCACACTGGGAAATTATTCTGCACCCTGAAGGAGGTGGCTGGAATGAAGAGAACTTCAGAAGCTGTGACTATTGGGACAATCTGAAGAAAATACCAAGAGAGGACTTAGGTGGGTGAAACACCTGTGGCAAGTGTGTTGGGGGTTGTAGGGCAACAAGGGAATTCAATGAACATTCTGATAGACTTTCATGGCCAAAATTGGGCCCGATGGGTAGAAATTCCAGGGAAATATTAAAAATAAGGAAAGAAAACTCTGATAGCAACTGACTTCTAATGATGAAAATGGGTCCTAACGATGAAAAGAATCCAGTTCCTTACGAGTGAAAGTGGGGAGGTAAAAGGTGATATAGGGACTCTTGCTCTGGCTGGGCACTTGTATTAGCTCATCCCTGATATCATTCCAACTCTTAAGATCCTATGGTGCCATATTTATTGGCTTCTAGACCTCTCACACCTCTCAGCTCACCGGTTAGCATCTTAGTTACTTACCATGTAGGCTTAAATTCTGTTCAGCTTTTTAGCAGAGAAAACTATTTTGACTTAAAAAAATTTTTTGTTGTTGTTTTCATCCATAGACCTCCAGCTTCCAATGTGTCAGAGGTAAATCAAAGAAGCTCTTTATTGTATGGTTTACACAAAGCTAACAGAGGATCACTCCCAAGTGATCCTTCATGTTTCCACCTCCTTGATTCCAGTCAATGACCAAGGCATTCAACTCTCTTCTTAGTAGTATGATAAAAATCAGCTTCAGATCAGTATTTATGATAACAATGATATGATTATGGAGAGGTCCCTCAAGAATTAAGCAAAGAATTGTCTGAGGACTTTGTTAAAAATCAGTTTTGATAAGGTAGGTCTGGGCTGGGGCCCGAGATTCTGTTTTTCTAATAAGCTCACAGGTAATGTTGATATTGCTGATCTAAAGACCACACTTGGAGTAGGATTTAGAATGCTTTGGCTCCCTAACACCTGAAGGAAAAGGACCTGTTAAAAAGACAGTAAAAGCCATTCTATCAGACACATTCAATGTTCCAAATCGACAAATCCACCAGGAAGAAGTCTACGACCTTTCTTTCTTTGCCTTGTTAAAATGGAGCAGCCCTCCTTCGAAACCCAGCCCCCACGTTGGTACTTTGGGTTACAGATGTAACCACCTGTTCAGGAACTTTGCTGTATCAGTTCTTCCTACTCCTCTTACCCAGCACACCCCCATCTCTGCTAGCCAATATCTACCCCTGTTTAATGGCACACAAACTCTTCTATTTAAAACCAGTGCAACAAAACAAAGTTTTCAATTTAGTCCATTTTCCCCTCCAGATGAGGCCATATTTCTCTCCACATTTTCTTTGAAGGCAAACTTCTCAGATGTACTGTGTACGTCTGTAGCCTCTATCATGTCGCTTCCCATTTTCTCCTCAAATCAATCCAACTAAGCTTCCCTGTTTGCCCTTCTACTGAAGTGCTTGTGCCGAAGTCATAAACAACCCTGAGTCATCTCATTTTTTTGGACATTTGCCAGTGCTTGATCTTTCGGAATTACTTCACACAGTTGACCAATCACTTCGACTAAAGTTTCTCTTTTCCTATTGGTTTTGGTTTTTATCCAGTTGCTCTGGTCATTTCTCATTCTCCTTTTCTAGAAGATCTTCTGTGCAACTCTTGTAGGTTAAAGGACTTCACTTCTTAGATTCTCTTCACTTCTCAAAGCTGCATTTGGCAGATGAGCTCACACATCCTTAGATATCTCACAGGGTCCTTAAAATTCATTACTTCCAAGACTCAAGTCATCTTTTCCCTCAAAATATGTTCTTTCTACAATATTCCCTTTGGTAGCATACAAGCCATTACTCATCTAGTTCCTTAAAGGGTGGACTTGGCATCATCGTTTGCCTCATCCTCTCCACCCTGCATCTCCATCTCCTCATCTTGTTATTCACCATGTCCTGCCATTATATTTCTGTAATATTTTTCCTATTGCTACCATTCTGGCCCAAGCTATTATTACCTCTCACCTAGACCATTGTGAAATCCCCTAAAATGGCCTTCCCCTGTTCATTCTTGCTTCTCTCCAATCCATCCTTCACATAATGTAGCCAAAGTGATAATTTCTAATTTCTAATCTAATTTCTAATTAGAATTCTAGAATTCTAATTCTAATAGAAATTAGAAAGTGATAATTTCTAATTTCTAATTAGAAATTCTAATTTCTAAATTCTAATTTCTAATTCTTTTATCATGTAACTTCCCCGCAGAAAGTTCAATAGCTTTCCATTTCCTCAGGATAGAGTCCCAAATCCTTCTCTGATTTACAGTGACTTCAGCCACCTGATCCCTGATTTCCTCTATGATATGTTCATCCTCCAGCAAAACCAGTCCCCTCCAAGTACCTCAAATATGCCATATCTCTCTCCTGACTTAAGATCATCATACTTGCTCCCAAGATGCTGTCTATTTCCATTTTCACATCACAGTTCAACAATTCCTCACTAGACTCTAAGGGCCATAAACAACAAAAGCTAGCATGTACTTATTCTGTACCAGGTACCTGTGGTAGGTAGCTTCTGAGATGACCCCTAAATGATCTCTGCTCCCTGTGATTCAGAGCATTAAATAATGTTTTAACTTTTAGCAACTTACTTCTAAATAATAGAATACCTTAATGTTGAAGGGATATGATTTCTATGGCTAGGTTACAAAAGATCCCAACTTCCATCTTGAGAGCAGACTTTCTTCCTTGCTGACTTTAATGAAGCTCAGCATCACACCTGAAATACTGAGGCAAGGAACAGCCAGCTAGGAAATGAAGCCCTCAGTCCACCATCCCCCATGAACTTGCAAGTGGATCCTTCCTCAGTGGAGCTTTCAGATGAGACCTCAACCCTTGTAAGCATCCTGGATAAACACAAGCAGGTGGGTAACACAGTGCTGCCACCCTTAGTCAAAGTCACTGGCTTGGAGATCTTTCGATATATCTTGGCCAAAGCTCAAGAGAGTGCTTCAGTTAAAATCGAGGAGGGTGAAACTACTAAGGACTAGCTTTGCCCCTCTGTCACCCTTGTTTCTGGCACCAGGGATCCCCAGTATGTACTAATGTTGTATTTTGAACACGTCAAAATCTGTCAGTTCAAATTGTCATGCACAGTGTTTGTAGCCTTGGCTGACATGAAGCTCTTCTGTGAGGTTTGCTTCTCAACTAATGACTTAGTAATTGAACTGTGAAGTGCTTTGGGTAGTACTTTGATTTCATGAACGAAAGACTCTAGTTAAGCTCTGCTTGGATCCCTAACCCATTGAACCTGTGAGATAATAAACGTATATTGTTTTAAGCTGCTAATTTATGCAGCAATAAGTAACTGATACGGTACCTTCTATGTGCTTTTCCTTATAAACTAACATAGCCCTCACAATATTTTTTATCAGATAGGATCCATATTTTGTAGATAAGAAAACTGAAGAACTTTTAACTTACCCCAGAGCACATGCCAATAAGGGATGGAGCCAAAATTTGGACCCACATTGTCAGGCTCCATGGTCTGTGCTTTCAACCACTTCATTTTGCATGAAGCAGTGACTGTAGCTGATTTGTTCATAATTGTAGTCCCAATCAACAACACAGGGTTTGACACATAGTAGCGATCAATAATTGGTTAATTCATTACTTAATTTAGAAAACTCCTAAATGAGTGATGAATAAATTTTGTTTTTGTTCATGCAAAGGAATTTTATAAGAGTATTGTCATTATAATTGTGCCTTTTTCTCAAAGGCTTTTTCCATTTTGTGGTATGTAGGAACAGAATGGGCTACATGGTAACTGACTGAAAATTACAGGTGCACACCAACAGCATTTTTTACAGACTAGAACAAACAATCTGAAAATATGTAGGGAACCACAAAGACCTAAACAGCCAGAGCAATCTTGAAAAAGAAAAATGAAGCTAGAAGGATCAGAATCTCAGATTTCAAGTTACACTACAGAGCTGTAGTAATCAAAACAGTATGGTACCTGTGCAAAAACAGATGCACAAATCAATGGAACAGAATATAAAGCCCAGAAAGAAACCCACAGTTACATGCTCAGTTAATCTTGAACAAATGAGGCAAGAATATACAATGGGAAAAGGGCAGTCTCTTCAACAAATGGTATTGGGAAAATGGGACAGACATATGGCAAAACAATGGAACTGGACCACTTTCTTACACCATACACAAAAATGAACTCACAATGGATTAAAGATCTAAATGTGAGACCTGAAACCATAAACATCCTAGGAGGGAGCACAGGCAGCAATTTATCTGACATTGACTATAACAACATCTTTCTAGGTATGTCTTCTGAGGCAAGGAAGATAAAAGCAAAAATAAACTATTGGGAGTACATCAAAATAAAAAGCTTCTGCACAACACAGGAAACATACAACAAAACTAAAAGGCAAGTTACTGAAAAGGAGAAGATATTTGCAAATGACATATCCAATAAAGGGTTAGTATAAAAATATATGAAAAACTGATTGAACTCAACACCCCAAAAAACAAATCATCCCATTAAAAATGGGCAGAAAACATGAACAGGCCATTTCTTCCAAAACATGGCCAACATACACATGAAAAGATGCTCAACATCACCCATCATCAGAGAAATGCAAATCAAAACCACACTGAGGTATCACCTTATCCCTATCAGAATGGCTAAGATAAAAAAACAAAGAAACAACAGATGTTGGTGAGGATACGGAGAAAAAGGAACACTCATGCACTGTTGCTGGGAATGCAAACTTGTGCAGCCCCTGTGGAATCAGTATGGAGGTTCCTCCAAAAATTAAAATAGAATAATTGTATGATTCAGTAATCTCACTACTGAGTATTTAGTATTTAGAATATAATATTTTAATATAATATTTAGAATATAATATAAATAGTAGATTATATTCAGTAATCTCACTACTGAGTATTTACCTCACTTCTGAGTATTTACCTAAATACTAATTCAAAGAGACACATGTACCCCTATATTTATTGCAGCATTATCTGTAATAGCCAAGTTATGGAAGCAGCCCAAGTGTGCATCGATAGATAAATGGATAAAGAAGAGGTTGTATATGCGTGCATATATATACAGTTACACACACACACACACACGGTGGAATATTATTCAGCCATAAAAAGAATAAAATCCTGCCCCTTGCAAACAGCATGAATGGATCTAGAGAGTATAATGCTAAGCGAAATAAACCAGTCAAGAGAAAGACAAACACCAAATGATTTCATTCACGTGTGGAATTTAAGAAATTAAAAAAAATTAAAAAAAGGGAGGGGGGAAAAAAAAAGAAAAAACAAACAAAAAAACCCCACAAAACGAAAACACCAACAAATAAACGAAAACCCTGTCTCTTAACTGGGCTAACAGTTTGGAGAACAAACAGATGGTTACCAGTTGGCTGGTGGAATGGGTGAAAAGGGTGAAGGGGAGTAAGAGTACACTTATCATGATGAGACTAAGTAATATATGGAATTGCTGGATCACTACATTGCACACCTGAAACTAATACTCTGTATGTTAACTATACCAGAATTAAAATAAAATTTAAAAAAATTATAGGTCTATTTCAGAATGCAAAACAGTGTAATATCAGTGTAATATAAGCATTATGTAAGCTACACATGTAACTGCAAATTTTCTCGGAGTTGCATTAGAAAATGGAAAAAGGGAACAGGTGAAATGAATTTTAATAATATATTTTATTCAACTCAATATATCTATAATATTGTTTCAATAGACAATCATTATAAAATTATGAGCTATTTTACTTGCCAAGTAAGTACCAAGTCTTCAAAATCTGGTCTGTCTTTTATACTTTCAAGACATTTCAAGTGCTGAAATTTGGATACGTCCTATTTCAAATGCCCAGGAGTTAGTATGAGACACTGAGTATAAGGACAATACAGGTGCGTGGTCAGTGCACGTGTAAAGAAAAATTGGAAGGAAGACACAGCCTCTGGAAGTGAACAGAATATCTCTTGTCTTTATAATTACTCCTTCTGTTACAATCCCAGGACATACTAGAAACTGTTAAAAATAAAAACTAAACTTCAGGGACGGAAGTTGTCTTAAAGTTTTTCTTTAAATGGAAACTGGAAAAAAAACCAACAACATGACGTGTCATCTCAAACAGTAGGGTTTGAGCACCTTCCTTGATGCTAAAGGAACCTAAAATTTAGGTTGCCTGAAGTATGCAGTTTCATTTCAGGCAGAAGACAGGAAAGTCTGAGAGAACCAAACTGACAGTCTACAAGGATGGAGAACACCTCGCTTTGTTTCACAAAGGTTCTTGTAAGTCTTTGGTTGGTTGGCACCAGAAAGGCCAGGAAACAAATGGGCAATGGGAAGTGACGTGGACATTTTTACTTCGGGCTGCTGGACCTCTGAATCCCTTTTGGATGGCTGTGTATTTACTCTCCAACTGTATGAGGTTGGATGGAAAGCAGAGTCTGTCTTCACCATAGAAGCCCAAAAGTTGGATGCTTTGGTCCAGCTTCTTGTTGGCTACAGTAGGGATGGGCACAGGTCATGGGTTTGACTGATCGGCTGCCTGCACCCCGCATTAGGAATTGGGAGCCAGCGATGCACAGAAGCAGGGCAGAGAGGAGTATAAGCTATTCTGGGGTGGGGGTGGCCCTGGTGAGCAGCACCAGCAACATCCATTTGCAGGAGCAGCATGGGCAGCAGGGCCGGTGGTGGCCTCTGCATTCAGAGTCGGGGGTCTGGGGATTTCCAGCAGTGCCTTCTACTGTTGTAGGGGCAGCCATGGTGTCCGGGACTCTTCATTTCCCATTCCTTTTTCTGGCCTCTTTGGCGGTCCAGGAGTGTGTTTGGAACCTGCACGGTATCCTTTCAGTAGATCTCCTTCCTCCGTTACTCTGCTTATGGGCTCAGGAGCTCAGCTTCTCTGTATAATGAAATGAGGGGACCCAAGGGACAGAAACGGAGAGAGGGCAGACTGGAACACAGGGAAGCCTGGAGATGGTGGGAGTCTTGAGGGAGAGGGGCTGAGTTACAAAACTGGAGCTGTCATTTGCCAGTGGCGGCAGGGGGTGGCGGTGGGGGAGCCGGGGAGGATGGAGTCCTTTCTGATGGCAGGGTGGCTAAGGGAACTGTGCCAACAAAACTGCCTAATGATCCATGTTGAGCATTCACTTTGCATTTCTGCCCCGTAAATGCTCTCCATGGCACAAAAATTTCAGTAAAGGCTGCATAGATATTCTGGGCAGGTGTTTTCATTGGAAATCAATGAGATGTCACCCAGGTTGGCACAGAACAAAAGATGACAGGAGAGTATGGAGATGGGCTGTGAGGGACAGCTCAAGAGAGCAGTAACTTGGAGTCAGAGGTGACAGCATGTGAGCCTAGGGCCCTGGCTCATTCCCCCAAATCCTGGTGAGGGTATGGAACTTCTCAACGGCTGTGACTTAGAAAGGTTAAGCCAATTTTATTTATATATCAAAAAGGTGTAGAGATGTCAGCTGACATCTTAATGTATCTGTCTTTACTAAGGACTGGCTCAGGGATCAGTCACGGGGGACAACCAAGAGTTTCTCCTCTTTATTTTGGGGGTAGTAATCTTTGAAAGAGAAGCTATTAGTGACTCTCTAAAACAAAAACAAAGCAGAGCTAGGAGAGTCCATATGTCAAGAATTTTCAGATAGTAGACGTGAAGCATTGTCCTTTCAAGGTGACACAAAGGGTTATTATTGACACAAAGGTTATTATTTTAAACACATGGGTTTTAAGCAGACAACATTGATGGGCAATATCCAACACAGAAGTGTTCCAAGACCCCATTAAATTCTTACTTTTGGAAAATAAACACGAGGTCATTCAATGAAATAAAAACTTTCATGGAAACTGAAGGCATCTACAGATGACAATTGTTTTTGGACTGTGCTTTGTACAGTTAAGAGGTTCTTGATGTAAGAGGACACACGCAAGCCACATGCTCTGTTAAAGCATTTTACATTTTAAAGGCGACAGTACTGTTTTGGTACAAAGACACACTTGTAAAGGAGAGAATATATTCATTGCAAGCACTGCTGAGAGTCTGACCACTTTCAGAACACACAGCCCGCTTCTCCAATGATTGTAAGCCTACAGTCACTGAGGGTTGCTTTTTGATACCAAATAATAAAAATGATCTACATATGAAAGCTGAGGACTGACACTCATTTGGTGTGGCACTATTGCAGAGTCAACCCATCTAAAATGTAGAAACCTCTTATTCAGAAACTTGCTTTCCTGGCCACAGTGTTCCTGTGGCCATATTGAGTTAATATGGGATAACTCTCTCTATTAGCAAGTGTTAAATGGCATTTCCCCATCAATTACCTTCTTCTTGAAGACTCCTTCCCTGACCTGTCCATCTCCCCTTCTCCTACCCACCTCCAGGCTGTGTTAGGTGACTCCTTCCCTGTCCCCTTGATGCCATGGGTATAGCTGTCTCTCATGGCACTTACTACATTATAATAATGTGGTTTTCTCTTCCCTGACCTGAGAAATCTTGGAGGACAAGGTCCTTGTAGTATCTTCTTCTTTTTTTTTTTTAATATCCATACCCAGTATGATGCCTGGTCAGGACTCAAGAAAATTTGTCATTCTAGGATGACCCATTTGCTTGCATTAATGACCCACTAACTCTGGAATTAAACAAGATTTAAACAAGATTAGACAAGATGCCAAAGATTAATTTCTCATTAGTTGCATTGTCAAATTACCTTCAAAAGGCAATTAAAAGACTGAAAGTGCCTTTTCCTCAATGCCCTAGATAAGTGATGGCCCCGCTCTCTCCTTTCTGCCCTGCTCTCCTTTGTCATCCATCCAGCTCTTCCATTAAAATGCTTCTCCTCTGCCTCACTGTGATCGAAAGCTCTGTCATTATTCATGACTTAAAATTGGATGGAAAGACATGATGTCTTTTTGGTTTCACCAAGCAATTTCATTCTGGTCCCACCCCCCCTTTTAAAAAAGACCAGCAATCATAAAATCTTGAAAGCGTACTGGCTTGTGTTTGTGCAAGTTGGAATCAATTATATGTTGTCTTAAAACAGCTTTAAATTGTAAAAGCTATTTCTGAACAGAAGAATTTATTAAAATTATCTTCTGAAAGCTTGATGGCTGGCCCTGAGTCCTCTCGGGCAACACAGTGACTCCATGCTATGTGGAAACAGCTGGAAAGAATAAGTGATCAAAACCCAGATATTATAGGTTCCTTATTCTTTCCCCATAGGAGGTCCCTTCACATCCTCACTCAGCGTATTTTCATTCTTTTGTCACATATTTCAATCAAGTCGGTTCGCAGGCAGTCAAGAAGGCATGCATGGCAAGAGGTGGCTGATGGATTGGCATGGAGGCCAACTGTTCAAAACAGACATAGGAATTCCCAAACCCTCAGTTTTAGATCATTGAGGTTAGATCACTCATTTCTGAACAATCACTGTGAGGACTTAAGACAGTTGTCCTATCCTATTTGAACCAAATTTGGGGTCCCCAAGCATTTTGTTTGGCCTTTATGGTGTTTTTATGTTTTTGTTCTATTGAGTTAATATTTTTGAATAAAGGGCTATCCACAGAACAATATGTATTTTTTAAAGGCACTTTTTAGATTTATTTATTTTTAAAGATTTTATTTATTTGTCAGAGAGAGAGGGAGAGAGGGAACACAATCAGGGGGAGCAGCAGAGGGAGAAGCAGGCTCCCTGCTGAGCAGGGAGCCCCATGTGGGGCTCAATCCCAGGACCCTGAGATCATGACTTGAGCTGAAGGCAGACGCTTAACTGAGTGAGCCACCCAAGCATCCTGCACAGAACAATATATTGTTCCATAGAACAATTTCCATAGAAAAGGCGGTTTCATGAGCAATCGTATAATCTGGCAGTACTGGGCCTGGGCATGTACATGTGAAGAGTAGCTGATGCTCAGTGGTGACCACACTTGTGAGAGAGGGCACGTGCCCCCTCGGGTCAGTTCCATTGCCGACAGGTGGGTTGCCCGGCCCCCATCTCGGCTGTTTCTCCCATTTCTACCTATTCACTGTAGGCAATTCAGTTTGCCACAGAGAGCTTCATATCACGGTCCATTTTCTTTTCTTTTCTTTTTTCTTTTTTAAAGATTTTATTTATTTATTTGACAGAGAGAGAGAGAGATCACAAGTAGGCAGAGAGGCAGGCAGAGAGAGAGGGGAAAGCAGGCTCCCTGCTGAGCAAAGAGCCCGATGCGGGGCTTGGTCCCAGGACCCTGAGATCATGACCTGAGCCGAAGGCAGAGGCTTTAACCCACTGAGCCACCCAGGCGCCCCATCATGGTCCATTTTCTAACTGTCATACCATTGATGTGTTTACGGTGACTGGGAATTCTCTGTTCTCCACCTGCACCAAGAAGATGTTCTTGCCTCCCCCTCGCCTGGAATTAGTTACTTTTATTAGTGTAGAACCCAAAGTATGTTCTATAGAACCTTCATCCCAAGGGATGTTAAAATTGCTGTTACAGGGTGCCTGGGTGGCTCAGTGGGTTAAGTGACTGCCTTCAGCTCAGGTCATGATCCCAGGGTCCTGGGATTGAGCCCCAATCAGGCTCCTTGCTTGTGCTTCTCCTTCTCCCTCTGCCTGCCTGCCTGCTGCTCCCCTTGCTTATGCTCTCTCTCTCTCTGTGTCAAATAAACAAAAATCTCAAAAAAAAGAATAAAATCTTTTAAAAAATTGGTGTTACATAAGAGAGAAATTTCAGTAGTCATGTATTTATTCATTTATCAGCAAAGATAAATTTCTTTCTTTCTCTTTCTTTCTTTCTTTCTTTCTTTCTTTCTTTTCTTTCTTTCTTTCGTGAAGGACTTCTAAGACCCTTTAAAATACTAGTGTGCATCACTGGTCTCTAATAGGAGGATAAAAATGTAGCCTTTCTTCATATATATTTGACCATAAAACCTATTTTCATGGGACTACTCTTGGAAAATGCATATAGGGATTCTTAAGGATTTCTAAATTTTGTTATGTTATCATCTACTTTTTCTGAAAAGTCAGCTGGAAACAAGATATACCAACTTGCTCTGGAACACAGAGATCGTGGCTGTGATGTAACTGAGTTGGGATCCCAGAATCCTGTCATTAGTAGTAGTAGTGGATGCATATGGAGTGTGCACACTGGTCACTAAGTTTGGGAACGAATAGACTTAGTTAGATCCATAATAGTGGACCACCATCCAGTGTGACCACCTGGATAAAGGAACCCCAATGTTAATGTAGAATCAATGATAGCAAAATACATAATAATAAAAATAGGGGGGTGGTGAGGAGATTAAGGAGGTACTTAATGGGGGCTTAGCTTTACTTTTGTAAATCCTTTGAGGTTCACATTTTACATAAGGCTGTAATATATGCAATATGTGTTATAAGCATATCCATTACAAAAGCAAGCCATACAGTGGTTATGGTCTCATTTTCACCTCCTGTCAAAATTAAGTTCTAACGAAGGAGAAATTGAAGAGAACAAAACAAAATCTCCCACTATCCTCATTAAATTATCATTATTAAAGACAGGCAGTCTCATTAGTAAGTCTCCTTTTGTACTCGGGATTTAATGTTAGCTAAAATATGGAGGTTGGTGTTTTGGGGCCATTTCAAAAGAATAATAGCATTATCACCACACTTTTAGGTTAAGAGTAAAAGAGAAGAACGGCAGAGAAAGTAGAAAATTGGAGGCTAAACATTCTATATTCCCAAATATCACTCTCGTATCACAGCTATCATCTTTTGTATTTATTTCCTACTAATATTTATGTTCTTTGTATTTTTTATCATTATAATTATATACTTATAATCATGTTATAATTCTTTATTATGGTCAAATCTACTTAACAAAATTTATCATTCTAACCATCTTTAGGTGTACATTTCAGTGGTGCTAATTATCTTCATCCTGCTGTCCAACCATCACCAGCTGCTATCTCCAGAAGTTTTTATCTTCCTAAACTGAATCCTATACCCACTGAAAACAACTCCCTACCCCCCTCCCTCCAGTCCTTGACAACCATCCATCATTCCTCTTCTCGCTTTTTAATGAGTGTATTCTTTTAAAGATGTTCTTTGGGATAACATCTTTTTACCTATCGGAGGTAATTCTGTTCTTAGGAGCTATAATGAAGGCAAAAAATCACTCATGATATTTTTGGTGAACTAGTTATGCTCTTGCCTCCAAAGTGGTTAAGGTTTTATCCATTCACTGGGTCATTCATTCATTCTTTCAACAACAAATTGTTGCATCATGTCTTAGCCTTAGATTTCCCTGAAAGCAGAGCCTGAGACAAGAGGTGTATTTGGGAAGTGATCCCAGGGGGAGTGAGAGTCCAGGAGGCTGAAAAAGGACAGAGAGGAAGACAGCAGCACAAGGATGCATTAAAACATTGGTCAGCACTGTGGGCTGCTGCGCCCCAGCCCCATGGATCTCTTGAGAAACTTTCTGAAGTGGTTCTGGGAACTGTCCACACGGACTAAGAGAGGCCTCACAGGCATTAACACCCTGGCTTCCGGCTTGTGTATTCTTGAGAGTCAAGTGGGTTCTCCCAGGATTCCACACCATGGGCCAGAGAAGCACTGGTGCAGGAAGAGAGACATGTGTGGCGTGGGCCCAGTGAGGTACTGACCAATTATACCTGCACCATGTAGGTGAATGCTTGCACAGAACTGGGGGCTAGGGCAGTGGCTGGAACAGGAGGTGGGCGTGGGTGGTACTCCATACACACAGGCACTGAACTAGGCATTGGGCTGGAGCCACAAAAGTAAGCAAAAAGAAGGCACGGGACCTTGTTCCTGGAACGTACAAACACAGATAGGCGCTAGCAAATAGGAGCACTGGGGCAGCTGCAGAATGCTGGGTACTCGTGACTGGACGATCACCAACCAGTCATCCAACCACTTGAGAATGGCTGCTGGACATGGTACAAGGCAGACGGGTGAATACATTGAGGAGCAAGAGGATATAGGTCCCACCACATGAATATGGTGGAGGAAGGCCACCACGAGCAAGTAATTCCCACCAGGGGCACCTGGGTGGCCCAGTCGGTTAAGTGTCTCAGGTCATGATCCCAGGGTCCTGGGATCGAGCTCCGAGTCAGGCTCCCTGCTCAGTGGGGACTCTGCTTCTCCCTCTGTCTGTCTCTCCACCTGCTTACAAATTACATTCCCACCATCACATCTAGAAATCCCTTTCCCCACCACCTTGTAACTAATGGGTATGATCAATCTTTTCAATATTAACCTATCTAATGTATGAACAATGGCTCTTAATGATGCTTTAGTCTACATGTCATGATGAATGCATGAGGATGAATGTCTTTTAATATAGTCATTAGACTTAAGTATTTCTCCTTTGGATTTGTCCCTTTAATTATTTGGTTGCTTACCTTTTTATATGAATCTTTTGTCTACTATGTATGCTACAATTTTCTTTCATGACTTCTGAATTTTATTTTTGTTTAAGAAAGACTTCCTCATCCTGAGATTATAAAATAGATCTTTGGTTTTTCCATCTACTTACTTGGATAAATCTGTCATTCATTAATCTGTCATTGGTTCATATGAAAAATATGTATTTTACTTGAAGGAGAACTCTTACTTTGTTTCTTTTACTTACAAAATGCCATTTTCAGCACTATTCATGGAGCAGGTCATTGTCACTCCTGTCTTTGAAATAGACTCCTAGGTCATATAATCCATCCCACACATGCAGTCTGGTCTCCTCCTTTCGTCTCTCTTTGTTTTTTCTGTGACTGTCTAAAGCTCTTGTAATATCTGTAGTTTTATAAGACTTCTAGAAAGACAACTCTTTCCTTGTTACTGTTATTCTTTAGTTTTTCTTTTTTTCAAAATAAAGTTCTCCACTTTTTTCAGATGAATTTAGAATTCCCCTGTCAGGTTCTGAAATAAAGTCTAATTGGAGTTATTTTTTTTACTGAGATTGCATTTTAACACAGTAATGTGGATTTTATAGTATTTACTGTTCCATGCAGAAACAAGATATGTCTCTCCACATTTATATATGTGTGTGTGTGTGTGTATTTTTTAAATTTCTTCACAAACATAGATCTTGCACATTTCTTGTTAAGTTTATTCCTGGGTGAACTATATATATAGTGACATCTCTTTCCAAATCATCATTCTAATTGATAATGACAATAAAGGACAAATGCTGATTTAAATATATTTATCTCCTAAAAACAAATTAAAAAATAAGTATTTATGTCCTAACTATCAATCTTACCAGGTTCATAAGGCCTAAAAATTTAATCAATTGTCATTGGAGCTATAGAGCTTTGATTTTACAAATTCACTTGTTGGTTTATTTTTTCAAATATTAAATTATTGAGTATGCGAGAGAAAAAATTAGAAATGTAGAAAAATTACCCCCCAAACCAAGGAAAACTATTACCATTTTACTTGGATCAGTTTTTGTTCTTTTTATATTTGCATAGATTCCGCCATACAATTTTAATCACACGGTTTAATTAGCCGACGTACTTGTTTAAAAGAATAAGTGAGCTCCATCTGCCAAAACCGTTTCTGCTGGAAGTTTGTTTTATAAAGAACCACGCGCTTCTCACTAATGGGCAGAAATGCAAATGTAACTTCTGCTCCTGTGATTACTGAGTTCAGGTTCTTCGTTGGCCGCCAGCCTGGCTTGCTGGCATCTCCGCCCGCCAGCGAGAGTCCAGTGTCACTGAGCCCTCCGGCCCTCGCACCACACATAGCTGCTGACCTCACCACACACCCAGTCGCTCCATTTCAGGCCTCGGCTGGATTCACCTTTGCTAGGGGCTTATAATTCCGTTTGAAAAGCTGACTAGATCATGACACAAACAAGATTTCCCAAGAATTTGTTCGAAAACCCTTTCTCCCATGACTTTGGTTGACAAGAACGTATATGGGGTTTGGGTATGGATGGGTTGATTTGTTTCTTCTTCTGTATTACTTTAAATGCGATTGCCTCACTTGTTCATTTTGTGACCTATAGGGATTGTTCTTTCATCCCCTCAGCTCTCGGTTCATTCCCCTTAACAGGGAGGGTGGATTATGTAAAATAGGAATCCCCATGCTTATCCCCCCCACACCACCCCCCCCCCCCCGTAACATACACAGGGCTGGAGCAAGAGCATGAAGGGAGGCCTACATGTCATAGGTTGAAGTAGTTTATAGGCCCAGCAGGGTTCCATGTACACCCATGTGACCCCCCACCCCCTGTCAGCCTGTCCGAGCTCCCTCCATGCTCCCTCCCCAAAAGCCAACTTTGACATCCCCTTGGGCCTGCAGGTGCACACCCTTGATTTTTTTTTTTTTT
>CM053608.1:85111627-85144554 GCA_028646535.1 Procyon lotor | reverse complement strand
CCCCCCCCCCCCCCCCCCCCCCCCCCCCGCCAAGGTCCAGGCTCCATGCTCAGCAGGGAGTCTGCTTGAGAATTCTGTCTCTCTCCCTCTGTCCCTCTGCCCACTCATGCACCCTCTCTCTAAAACAAATAAATATATCTTTTTAAAAAATTAAAAAAAAACCCCACTGTGTGGAGCATATTCAGACCTGTGCCCGCCATCAGTTCTACGGAGCTGATCAGACTGAGTACATTCCTTACTAACAGACACCAGCGGTGAGCCCGGAATGTGTGCCCTTCCTCTCCAGCAAACGAAATTTTCCGTGGAGGGCTGAGCTGTGCCGCTGGACAGAATTTGACAAGAGCAAGACATGCCCAAGCCTTATCTTGGTTGGCTATCTCCTACGAATTTCTAGAATATTACAGATTGAGAACTCAAATGATTTTCTCCCGGCTCGTATGAAGCTGAGGCATCTTCCTTTGTTGCAAATTGCCTCCCGGCGCTCAGAAAAGAATTCACTTCATCGGTAGCTTCAACTACTGATTCAGTGGTTTCCCACTGAAGCTGTCTAGACCAACCAGACTTAAAGTAACCAAACAGCCACATTACTTTAAAAGTAGCCTATGGCAGGCAGTGAATAACTATGTGCGGAACGGAAGAACAAAGCTGTCTTAACTGGTGTTATAAGGTGAGCAGGGAGATGTCAGGAAAAGACTGGAAGGGTCATCGGACTTGATGTTTGCGACTGGGGATCTCCCCACATCAGCTCTGTGACATGGTGTCCATTCGGCCCCTCGGTCCAAAACCCCGAGGGTGATTCTGAATTCCTGCTGCCCGCCTGGACCTCCGCAGCGTCAGCAAGTCCTGCCACGCCCGCCTCCAAAACAGAACGAGGTTTGTTTCCTTCTCCACCTGCACGACCCCACACGGCTCGGTGCTGCTGACCAGCCTCCCACTCACACCTGCCAGGGCCTGCCCCGTGACACCGTGCCGCTTGCAGAGCATCCCGCTCATCCGAGCCTGCAAGGCCCTGTGTGGCCTGACCTCTCCTCCTTCCCTCCCCTCTCCTTGTACCTTCTGCCCCGGGACTCTTCAGGCACATCGACCGGCTTTTCAGTTCCTTAACTGCACCTTGTGGCCTTTGCACTTGCTGTTCCCTCTACCTTGAGGGTTCCTTGTGGGGCTCACCCCTTCCTCTGTCTCAGGTCACAGCTCAGATGTCATCTTCTCAGAGATGCCCTCCCTGGCCTCATCAGTCACCACTCAGTGGCTCTTTATGAAGTGACTGTGCTTCATTCCCTTTATGGCAGCTCCTGCAATCTGACAAGCTGTTTATTATTTGCTTACTCTCTCCCTCTAGCAGAGGCGGTGACTTCATCTGTCTTACTCACCGCTCTATCCCCAGCACTTACTCATTGTTCAACTAATACTTGTTGAGTAAACGAGGTGACTGTTACTCTTCTGACATTTTCTTCTATTTGGATTGTGACCAAAAGAAAAAAAAAAAAAATCACAGAGGTGTAACATGTGACAGTCGATGGGAAAGTGAGGCCATCTATTACCGTTTCTTCACTTTGGGATGGGCAGGCAGGGGCTGGGGCTCCAAGGTGACTTGCCCAGCATCACATGGCTTATCAAGGGCACAGTCCAGAAGAAAGTCTCGTCTCATGACTCAAGCTGGAGCCCGTGGACAGGGCCAGGCGCCAAAACAATTGGATTTTGTGGCCAAGTGAACAGTAGAAAGGGATGTATGATGAAAGGTGGGAGGAAAGACCGGAAAGAAAATATTATAAGACCTCTGAAGATAACAGGGAGAGGTAAAAAGATCTCACAATAACAAATAAAGGAAAACATGTGTGGGAAGGGCAGTCATCGTTCGCGGCGGTGGGAAAATTAGTATCATCGGCTGCATTCTATCCCAGGGGCTCCCTGCTGGGCAGGATGTGTGAGAAGGGGGTGCGGGCTCCTCTGTGGGGCAGTGTTGACGTGGAGGTGCCGTGACAGGCTGGGGAGGGCACACCCCGCCTGCGACATCCACCGTCGCTTACACGCTGGTCTGGACAAACAAAAGCTTTTTGTGGGGTTGGATTCAGCCTAGGGGCAGTCTGTTTGAGCCCCCGACATAAACCCTCGAGCCTGGTTGGTTCTTGGGTTATACCAAATATATCATGAACTTGAGTTGTGTGGTCCAGTGTCGAGTAGATCTACTCTGATGGGAGAAGTGATGGAAAAGGCCACTGGGTTGCTTCTAAATCTAAGTCATCTTCTCCTTCTACAGAAGCTATGTTCAGGGTTTGATAAATAAGTGACTGCTCAGGTAGAAAATCCCACGGGAGACGGTGCAGAGAAGAGGGGGGTTGGTTTGTTGGCTAGTGCTGTGTACTCACCAGTCTACACACAGACCACTGTTCTTTATTTGGACTCTGGGCTATGACAGATTATATCTGAGCCAGGAAGATGGTCTAATACTCTGGAAAGAGGTCATCCCTGGTCACTGGAGTGGGATCCCAGAGTTTTTCATTGTGTTAGGGAGGATGTCCATGGTTGGGTTACAGAGAAAGGGCAATAGAAAAAATCAGGGGATGGGATCTAGGTATTAATGTCAAGGAGGAATATAGTGAGAGGAATCAGAAGGGTTCCAAGTAATTAAAGGGTTAACTCTTTAAATGAAAATATCTTTGAGCACTAAGAAGACTCTTCAGGGTTTCATCAATCAGTCTATTTAGTGGGGTTTAACTTATACTCCCTGTGTAACAGCAGCTTGAAGGTAAGTTCTCTTTGTTTCTTAATATGCATCAATTCATTTATTCAAATATTACTTGTTGGGTGTCTAGCATGCCCTAGGCACTCATAGGCTAAGAACACAAGTAACCACAGTAACAGAACACTATGGGTTCACAGAGCTACAATTTAGTCATGGAGATAGAACCTTAATGAGTAAATCATACAGTGGATTAAGTTTCACCCGAGAGGTGCTCTGAAGGGCGCTTCACGCAGGTCTGCTCTTCATGGGAGAAAGAAGGATGGCATTCCTGAGAAAGAGGTGGTCAAGTGCAGAGCTGAAGGAAAAGGACGAGTCCACCAGGCAGAGCCTGGGGACAGAGATTCCAGGAGGAGGGAGCAGCATGTGCAAAGACCGTGCGGAGGCAGGAGACGCTGAAGGAAATGCAAGAGACCCCCGGAACAGGAGCTGAGCAGGGATGAGCTCGAGGGTGAAACGGGATCAGAGTGGTGGGCGGGGCTAGGCTGTGTGCATTGCAGACCTGCTGAAGAAAGAAAAACAAACCAAGCAGAATTTGAACACATTCCAGGGGGCCAATTCAAAAACATCTGGATAATACCAGCATGGGTGAGTGTGGGAAAGCAGGGCTCTTCTGGAATGCCCAGAGACCCCTTTCTGGAGGACAGTTTGGTGAAGTGTATTACAGTTGACCCTTGGGCACCGCGGGTGAGGGGGGTTAGGAGCGCCAAGCACCTGCACAGTGGAAAATCCAGTATGACTTTGACTCCCCAACAACTTAACTACTAATAGTTTTCAGTTGATCAGGAGCTTTACTGATCATGAAAACAATCAATTAACACGTATTGTATGCTTTCTGTATTATACAGAATATTCTCACAATAAAATAAGCTACAGAAAAGAAAATGTTATTAATAAAGCCATAAGGAAGAGAAAATACATTTTCAGTGCTGTGAAAAATCTGCATGTAAGTGGACCAGCATGTTTCAAACCTGTTTTTCAAAGGTCAGCTGCACAAGCCCTCTGATCACATCCTTTGACACAACAGCTCTACTTCCAGGAACTTAAGCTAAAGAAATAATCAGACCAGGGCACTGAGATAGTGTTACTAAACTTTGCATGAAGGAGATTTTCACCAATGGGAGGTTGTTCTTTTCTCTTCCTCTTAATTTTTCTGAGTATGCAAATCAGTTAATCTGAATAGATTTTTTTTTTCTGCCTCTGTCCATAACAAAGTACAAATATAAATGAAACATTGTTACTTGGGTCATTATCGGAGTTGATTCCACAGAGGATAGGGCTATTTGCCAAGAACTAAGAACGTGGAGGTTTAAGGAAAGACAAAGCTCAACCACAGGGTGTCTTGTGGATCTCGCTATTGAAGCTACTGTTCCGGAGCCACAAATCCTTGCTGGTCTGGGGCGACCATCTTAGATAATGTGGTTTTGCAATAAGGCAGCGGGGGGTGTGTTGTCAATCCTTGCAAGTGGTTTGGGTCAGTTTTCCTGTCTCCCATACTGTGGAGCCTTCAGCTCTACGACTGTGACTTTGAAAAGTGATTTAACTGTGGTTCCATGCATTTTGGCATGTCATCAAGAACAAGGGCTACCAACCGTCCCCCAAGCAGAGATATTCTGTTAATATTATGTTAATATTCAGCATCATGTTAATATTCAGCATGTTATAATTACATAATATTCATCATATTAGTATTCAGCATCATGGGACTTCCCAGGGCTCCAGTAAACCGTAAATGAGCCCAAACTTAACGTGCAGAGTGGAGAACACAGATTCTTGCCTGCTTCCAGCATTTATCTGACCAGGGAACAAGAGATAAAATAACCTGTTTTCTTTCCCTAACCTGTTTTCTTACCTGCAAATTGGAGATTACAATAGTATCATCTCATCAGGTTATTTCTGGGGATAAATGAGCTAATACGAATAAAGAACTAGGAGCCAGGCATGCCCCAGTGTTAACTGGCCCTATCCACGTAGAGAGATGCCATGAGAGATGACATTTTCCAAATACAAAGTTTTGAAGCCACTGGGAAGAAAATGCTATTATTGGAGGTAAGGGGTGGGAGCATGTCTAAGTGGGCCCTTGAAATTCCTGCTTCCAGAAACTGAGTCTTTTTGTTGCTAGCCCTAAAAGGCCAGGAGCAAGACTGCTTAGTGCCAGGAACAATAGGCAGGTGGGTTTGAGCAGTGGCCAGAACTAACAGTGTTAGGGTGGGGAGGCCCTGGGGGTATGTTTGTGGAGGCAAACTGAAAGGAAGCAAACTTTGACCTGAAATAAAGAATGAATGGTTACCTAGGAAAAAACCCTCTCAAGATAGCCACAGGCTGCATGATTTTGCAGTAAGCACAAACCTCCCAAATCCTAACAAATCTTGTTCCATATTTAGAGAGTCATGGTTACTTGACATCTTTCAGAGATAGTCTGTGAAGGTTCTGTGCACAGACTCTAAACTCGGAAATTCCTGGCTTTGTATCCTGCCTCTGCTGCTCTTTTGGCTGCGTGAACTCAGGCAAGTTAATGACCTTTTCTGTGCCAGGGATGATATTATTTATTCCCATTTCAATGAGCTGCTGTGAAAATTCAGATAACCTAAGTAAAGTGTTTCAATATTGACCAGCATTTACCAAAATGCTATTAGTATTAGTATTTCTTTTTTCCTCTTCCGGTCCTAGACCCCTCATTCATTTTAAAGCTGCTTGGCACCTTTCTGGATTCTCTTTTTCCTTTACCAAGCCTGGGACCCAGTTCCTGTCACAGGAACATTCTCTAATACTCTGGATCGTCTGCCACCATGACCCAAAGGCTGGTTGCTGAAATGGAGGGGGCGCCTCGGGAATTAAACTGCATGTCTGTGTTGTTCAGTGGATGTCAACGCTTATGCAAGGCTAAGACAATTCAAGAGTACCGGCTTTGAAGTCAGTTGCACCTGAATTCCGATCCTGCCTCGGGAAGTTGACAGTCTACTCAGCATCAGACAACGAGGTCCCTCATGCCTCCATTTGCTCACTCCCCTGTGACATGGGGCTACGGGGTCCGCAGGGCTGGACAGCTTCCACGTGCCCCGCCAGATGCGCTCTAGGCTGCCCTGCTCGGTCCTATGCCCAGAAGCTCCCTTGCCCTCTAGCTCTACCTGGGAAGCACCCAGAAGTAGTTCACACAGCTGCCTCCCGGGAGGGTCTGCGGTGGTTCAGACTTCTTCACGTGCACTTTGAATGCTGCTGCTAAGCACCAAACACTGACCCCTGGAGTAAGGCTAACTGTGTAGCCTGTAATTTGACATGGTCCCTGACCTGACAGGAGTCTGACTTTAATTTCCTCTCACTGCCCTTGATGGATGCTCATGCTGATGACACCAAATTACTTGCTCGCTACTTCCTGATCACGTCCATGCAATGCCCGACCTTCTGCTGCTCCCTGCTAGGTCCTGAGCATCATGGGACTTCCCAGGGCTCCAGTAAACCGTAAATGAGCCCAAACTTAACGTGCAGAGTGGAGAACACAGATTCTTGCTGTGAAGGACAAAATCCTACCTTTCTTTTTGACCTGGCTCAGGAGCCTTTACGGCTTTCTTCCCCTCGACTCTGAAACATGGGGACTGTTCTCTCGCAAGCTCTCCTCTGTCCCGTCCTACATCACCGTGTGTGTTTCTTTCTCTCAGCACTTTATCACCTCCTGCTTTGTATAATTGTGCGTTTCATTCCCCTGCTGTTTTGTAAGTCCCGGCGGCATCTCACTCATCCTGTGCCTCCCAGCACGGCGTGCCCACACAGGCTGCTCCACAGATCCTTCGTGAATGACGGGCATGGCGCCCTGGGTGGGTGACGTCCGTGAGCTGGGTGAACGTCTCGAAAAAGCACCTGTTTGGGGTGTTCTTGAGCGATACGAGCAAGCACCGTGTTTCTGTACAGTACTGCTCGTGCTGAGGGGAGGGGTGAGGAGTAAATTCATCTCTAGCCTCTCTTTTGGATCATTGCTACTTATAGTTCATGACAAAGCACCGTCTAAAAAGTCTTGCTGGGGGTAACCCTGCATGTATGATGATATTCCAGAACAGATGGCCGGCTGGCGGGGAGGGGAGCGTGTGAGGGGAGAGTGTAAAGGGAAGTTTTCCCTCTCTGCCTTCCCACCAGGAGAAAGGGAACACCTCCTCTATGCCGGCGTCTTTTCGATTCCCCTTATGACATGAGGACCCACCATAATGAGGGAACACTTCTGTCTCAGTGATAAGTTCAGGCAAGATGTTTTGTTGAACTCGCACCTTGTGTCCCAGCACTGCCACATGCCTTGGGGGGTCCCAGGGACCAGAGAGCTCAGCTTTACCTGGGAGGCAAAATCTAAAAATAATACCACCCACAGAGAGGAGGCCTATGGATGGGCTCATTATTTGACAACTCTGCCTAAAGCCATTCATGAGTTGAAAGTACTTTAATACAATTTCAGGTCACTTTGCTTGAGCCAGAGTCTCCCTGCCTGAGTTACTCTCTGGGCAGAAATAAGGTTCCTTTGAGGTAGCCAGGGGTAAAAATAGCTTACCGTGGACCTCGAATTGGGGCTAAACATGCTACCTCTTATGAAGCAACCTTCACTGGCTACCTGCCTCTTTGGCTCGGGACTAACCCTCTACTTCTGTCCGTCCTCTCAGAAACGCCAACCGACGCACTGCTCATGGCCATTTGAGGGAAGTGCCTGGAATGGTCTTGGATCCTGTGGGCAGAGCCCGGGGGCACAGGCGGCCCGCTGGGGCTGCTGCTGGCAGGAGGAAGGAGCAACTCGGGTTACGGGATACCCAGCAAGCGGACACATGTCCTCCTTTCCCCTGAGCTCCCATCTAGCTGGCGTTTGGGATGAGTTTACATAGCCTATGGCTGGGAAATGAAGAAATGAAATTTCACATTTTTAATGCCACTTAATGTCTTGGTAATTGCTAGATTCTTGTTCTTATCTGTTTTCCCAGCAGCCTACCTCACAAAGTGGCTGAGAAGATGAGTGAAACAGATTCAGGTGCTTAGGAGAGCCCTGACACACGGTCGGCATGCAAAAATACTAGTTGTTAAATATGAAATGCATCACTTGCTACCCTGTGTCTCAGCCTATTCACTCCTTGAGAGCAGAACATATATTTGAGTCCTTGAGTCAACCTAGCAAAGGCATATGTAAATCCTTCCTTTCTATTCTTTAATACTTTCTGATGATATATCCAAAAAAATAATCTTTAATGTTAATTGCTATAAATTAGTCCACTTCCTTTTTTATGCCCACATATTTATTATAAATATCCTTCAATTCAGCACCAACTGGTTCAGGAGAAAAGGACCCTACATCTCTTGACCAGCAGGGCTCGCCTGCTTAGAGCTGCATTTGGAGTGGTTCAGGGAGGGTGTTGGTATCCTGTCGTTTGTGAAGGTCTTGTCTTTTCTTTTTTTCTTTTTTTATTCCCCCTTGCCATAGATGAACAGAAATCAGCCTTGCAGCTGCTCTAATGACACTGTCCAAAGGAAAGCCACTCTAAAAATAGAATCAAAGGGAACAAATGGTCTGCTTGACAACCTATTTTGAGGGGCAGGAGGCTGGAGGATTCAAAAAATGAAAGTATGTTATTAAGGAGGACGAGAAACATAGAGATCGGAAAAGTTTTAAGGCATGATTTTTGCCAAAAAGCTCACTTGGTCAAGTTCATAGGTATGTGCCATCTACAGAGATTAAGCTAAACACATAATATTGCCAGGGTCAGTTACAGCCAAACGTTTGGAAGTTTTATATGATGCTTCCTATATATAACAAAGCCCTCGGTATCTTAGGAACACAATTTAAAACATTTCATAGTAAACCACAGGCCTTTGAAATGGTGTTAAGGAGAAAACCCTAAAGACTCCACCAAAAAACTCTTAGAACTTATAAATGATTTCATTCAAGTTGCAGGATATAGAAAAGTATAGAGATCTGTTGCATCTCTATACGCTAATAATGAAACAGCAGAAAGTGAAATTAAGTAACAATACCTTTTACAATTAAATCAAAAATAGTAAGATAGTAGGAATAAACTTTTTTTTTAAGATTTATTTATTTATTTGAAAGAGAGAGAGAGAGCACGAGAAGGGGTGGGTCAGAAGGAGAAGCAGATTCCCTGCTGAGCAAAGAGCCTGATGCGGGACTTGATCTGGGGACTCCAGGATCATGACCTGAGCTGAAGGCAGTCACTTAACCAACTGAGCCATCCAGACGTCCCTAATGACAGGAATAAACTTAGTCAAAGAGGTGAAAGACCTATATTTTTAAAACTATAAGACATTGATGAAAGAAATTAAAGACAACACAAAAAAAATGGAAAGACATTCTTTGCTTGGAAGAACAAATATTGTTAAAATGTCTATACTACCCAAAGCAATCTATACATTTAATGCAATCCTTATCAAAATTTTTCATAGTGCTAGAGTGAACAATCCTAAAATTTATATGAATCCAGAGAAAAGCCCAAATAGCCAAAGCAATCCTGGAAAAAAAACCCCAAAACTGGAGCTATAACAATTTCAGACTTCAATATTTAATACAGACTTTATATTACGAAGCTGCAATAATCAAAACTGTGTGGTACTGGCAAAAAATAGACACATGGATCAATAGAACAGATTAGAGAGCTCAGAAATAAACCCACAATTATATGATCAATTAATCTTTGACAAAGTAGAAAAGAAAGCACAATGAGAAGTAGTCTCTTCAGTGAATAGTGTTGGGAAATGGGACAGCTACATGCAAAAGAATAAAACTGGACCAGTTTCTTACATCATATAAAAAAATAAATTCAAAATGGATGAAGGACTTAAATGCAAGGCCTAAAATCATAAAAATCTTAGAAGAGTACACAGGCAGTAATTTTTCTGACATTGACCATAACAACATCTTTCTAGATATGTCTCCTGAGGCAAGGGAAACAAAGGCAAACAAAACAAAACAAAAACAAAAAACTAGTGGGACCACATCAAAATAAAATCTTCTGTATAGCAAAGGAAACAGTCCACAAAGCCAAAAGGCAATCTCCTGAATGGGAGAAGGTATTTGCAAATGACATATCCAGTATATATCCAATATATATTTTGGTAAGTATCCAAAATATATAAAGAACTGATAACTCAACATCCAAAAAACTAATAATTCCATTAAAAAATGGGCAGAAGCCATGAACAGACATTTCTTCAAAGAAGAAATCCTGATGGCCAACAGACACATGAAAAGATGCTCAGCATCACTCATCATCAGGGAAATGTGAATCAAAACCACAATAAGATATCACCTTATCCCTGTCAGAATGGCTAAAACAAAAAATACAAGAAACAATTAGTGTTGGTGAGGATGCAGAGAAAAAGGAATATTTCTGCACCACTGACAGGAGTGCAAACAGGTGCAGCCACTGTGGAAAACAGAATGGAGGTTCCTCAAAAAGTTAAAAATAGAACTACCCTATAATTTGGTAATCACATTATTGGGAATTTACCCCCAAATTACAAAAACCCTAATTCAAAGGGATACATTCACCCCTATGTTTACTGCAGCATTATTTACAATAGCCAAACTATGGAAGCAGCCCAAGTATCCATTGATAGATGGATCGATAAAGAAGTGGTATACACACACACACACACACACACACACACACACACACACACACTGGAATACTACTCAGCCATAAAAAAAGAATGAAATCTTGCCATTTGCAACAACACAGATGGAGCTACAGAGAAAAACGGTAAGAGAAATAAGTCAGTCAGAGAAAGACAAATGCCATATGATTTCACTCACCTGTGGAATTTAAGAAACAAAACAAATGAGCCGAGGGAAAAAATGAGAGAGAAACCAAGAAACAGACTCTTAACTATGGGGAACAAATAGATGGCTACTAGAGGGGAAGTGGGTGGAGGATGGGTGAGATAGGTGATGGGGATGAAGGGTACACTTCCCACGGTGAGCACTGAGAAAAGGACAGAATTGCTGAATCACTGTATTGTATACCTGAAACTAACAGAACACTGTACATTAACAATACTGGAATTAAAATTAAAAAAAAACTTAAAGAAAAAAATAAAATAAAATGGTGTCAAGGGCCTTTCAAGTTTTCCAACTCTTCAGAGAACACCTTTGGTAACAGCATGGTACTAAATAAGCAGTCATCAAACACATAATATCACCCTGGACTTACTCCATGAACTCAAACAAAGCTCAAAGCCTTGTCTAGGAGACCTTTTTGTTTCTGTGGGACGTCCAATTTTCCCTTCTCCCTGGGTAAATCGGAGGTGATCTAAATGAGGGGAAAGCAAATCAACCGGCAGAGTCACACACCTACCATTTGAGTGGACTGATGTTATTCATGGAAGCCTCTAGCACTGTGTCTAGAACCACCAACTTTTCTTAGTGCATGTTCTTACATAGGGTTTTTAATAATTACAGATGTAATTATACTGTATATACAGTTTACAGTTTGCTTTTTCACCTACTTCATCAGTGTTTTCACCCATATTACATTCATTAAATCATTTTTTTTAACATTTATTTATTTGAGTGATTGCCACACCCAACATGAGGCTCGAACTCACGACCCCGAGACCAAGAGTCACACGCTCCCCTGAGTCAGCCAGGCTCCCCTCATGACATCTTTTAAACTACTCTGTCACAAAATACACTCATGCTTAAAAACGTAAACAAATAATATAGGAGTGTGTCAAGTGAAAAGTAAAAGCTCTTCCCCTTCTGTTTCCTAAACCCAAGAGGTATTAGCTCTGGTAAAGTCTTCCAGAGCTTTTCATCTACGAGTGTCTGTCTGTGTCTAAGCAAGCATGTTTATGTATAGATTAATTTTTCTTTACATTTATGGGCTCAATCTAAACATCAGGTTTGGCAACTTGCTTTTTTCACTTAGTAATGTATTTGGGTTGTCAGATTTAGCAAGTAAAACTACAGGATGCCCTGTGTAAATGTGAGTTTCAGATCAAGAATTTTTTTTCGTGTAAATATGTCTCAGATACTGGATGAAGCAAACGTATACTAAAAAATGATTCATTGTGGATCTGACATTCACACTTCACTGGGTGTCCTGTCTTAATACTACAAACACATTTCCATATCTGCATGTTTAGATCTATCTTTGTTTAAGCTGGCATAGGGTTCCACATGCCTAAATGTGGTCAGGCAATCTTGGCTGGTAATAGAAGTAGAATCACGGGTAATTTTTCTCTTTTTATTTTTCCTTATTTATTACTCTAAGTGCTTTGTAGGGAGATTAGGTCCTGTGAGCTGGAAGTCCTCTTCATCCCAGAGCACGTTGATTGGTGAGGCCAAAGAAGCCTGAGTGTGAGACTATGGAATGTTCTGTTACTCTGCCTTATAGAGGCAGAAGACCCCCCTGGACCAGCCAGGAAGAAGGAACTGAGAAGACCAGGCCAGCACCTCAGGATACCCCAATCTCTGCTGACTTCCTCAAAATCATCTAAGTCATCCTCTAGTGCCTGGGATTGATGGGGGGCAGAATCTTCTTGGTGGGGTGCCCTGAGCCAAGACTAGGACTTGTATAAAGCCCTAGATTCCCCAAGGACTCTGGCTCCTTTTCCTCCCTTTTGGGGGCAATCTCTGATCCTCTAACTCCACTCCCCCTACGCGGTTGATTAGATGCCCCAAGGAGCATGGGGACTTTGTGTCTAGGGGGTATCCTGGGGGTCCTGGGGCTGGGCCCCAGTACCAGGAGGGAGGTTTGGCAAGTGGATCATCTCCACTATCTCACTATTTCTCCCATGGAACTGCATGAAATTGAGCAGCCAGCATGGGGCTGATAGGCTGATTTTCAGTGACTCAGATTGTTTATACAGACAAACCCCTGGCAAAAAAGTTGTCCCCTCCACCCCACCAACCCTTGGGGTGGTCCTGGAGAAAACAAGTGAAAGGAAGGAGAAGAGAATGGGAAGTTGGAAAAAGGAGGGTGCCAAGTTGATAAAAGTCCTCAGAGAAACCAAGAAACCCAGCTGAGAAGGCATCTGGGGAATGTCTATGGCCAGGTGTTTAAGAATTTTGTATATACAAGCTCGTTTGATCCTCACAACAACCCTGGGAGGTAGGAGTTATGACCACGCCAATCTACAAAAGATGGGGAAGGGAGGAAGGAAGGAAAGAAGGATGGAAGGAAGGAAGGAAGGAAAGATGGGTGGATGGAAGGAAGGAAGGAAAGAAGGAAGGAAAGAAGGAAGGAGGGAAGGAAGGAAGGGAAGGAAGGAAAGGAGGGGGGAGGGAGAAATTGATTGGAATCCAGAGAAATTAGGTATCTTACCCAAGATCACACAGCAGCTAGAAAATGGTAGAGATAGCTTTCGGTCAATGGAGTTGCCTCCAGAGTCTATGGTCCAAAACACTTGGTTACATGTGACTAATGTGAATTTTTAACTTGTTGACTGCACAGCATGTGATAAGACTACTTCCCATTGCCCTCAACTTTCCAGTAAACTCTATTATACTCATGAATGCCTTGTCATGTTTTAAATTTTGCTTTGTTTAGAAAGCAGTAAGGACACTATTTCTTGTTTAGATCTATAAAGTAAAGCAGCAGAAATTCTTGGGCAGCGGTGAACATGTGATCCTAGGACTTTCTAAAGTCCATACAAATCTTTGGGAAGGCGAATATATGAGTCAAGGTACCAACAGGAAAACCAACACTCCCACAGGGTTTAACTAAGAAGCGTTGGGGTGGGGGGCAGAATTAAGGGAACCATCAGAGGAAGGTAAAGCACAAGGAGCTGGCAAGAAAGAGAAGCCTTTATACTCCTTGTCCTTAAGGAGCATAGGGAGATAACTGTGCTGTGGAATCTAGAGAGAGCTGGGACCCTCAGAAGGCAGACTGCCTACACAGAGCTATGACCATGGAATGAAGAAGGATGGCAACACAGGAAAGAAGCAGAGAGAATAAATAACTCTTCCTCTTTCTCTTTCTGATATTCTGCAGGTGTTTCCACTGGCCACACCAACCCAGAGGCCAAAGGGCAAAGGACCCTGATGAAGCAATCTAAAGGTCAGCCTCTGGAGACACAGAGGAGGCAGAGAAAGATGGTGGAGAGGCAAACGTAAAATAACAGCAATGGAATTGGAACTTCAACATGACCTGTGTGTGTGTGTGTGTGTGTGTGTGTGTATGTGTGTGTGTGTGTGTAGAAGGACACTAGTTTTGGTTTGGGTTCAGGCTCTAAATTGGGCTTCAGCTGTTCCTGGATTTCACCAAAATCCCAGATATATCCTAGGGAGACTGAACTCTGTGAAGGCGCTTGCTTGGCCTTCCCAGGAGCCCGTGCACACCCTCAGGTCTGTCTGTGACTGAGAACATCTTTTGTGCTTGTCTGAGTCAGTGTGCCAACCCAGGGCTTGGCTGGAAGCACCTGCCTTCCCGAGGCCACTGCCAGGCATTGGTCACCTCTCTGGTGTCTTGCTGACTCTGGACTAGGCCCACTGTCGGAGGGGCTCATTCTCTTCCGAAGCCAGTGATCCCAATGCGTGAGGCATCGTAGAGTATTTCTGAGTGTTCAGCCCTAGTTCTACATTGCATAGCTCATGTAAGAGAGTACTTTATGAGTCATTATTTTAAAAAATTGTATAATGTCATTTGTAATCTTCACGGGCTATGGAAGTGACACATGATTCTTATTTGACTGGTTATTTTCGGTGAAGTCTTCATTGGATATAGTGGCTGCTTTTACATTTCATTAATCTTAAGACAGAGGACTTCTAGGCAAGGGTAATTATCTTTCAGAATAAATTCCTCCTTTGTAGGCTTTTATCTATTATCCTGGATGTCCAACAGGGTCTGCTTGTTTGGACTTGAAATAATGCCATTCACCAGAATTGCTGTCTCTTAGAAGAAGATCAGTACTGCACTGATCACAGTAAAATGTGACTGTCATCTTATGATCATCTCTCTACTTTGATAACCTGAAAACTGGAATAGGAACAAGAGTTTAAGTCTTTAGGAAGCAAACTGTTGTTGAAGCCGTACCAATTCATTGGCAACACGTTCTTTTAACAGAAGCTGTGGTGCGCGTTGGCCATCCTGTCACCGGAGGGGGCGAAGATTCATGTGCTCCTTGAGGATGGAGAAACGAAGGCTTTCGAAGGATGGGGACGATGTGTGGCTGTGGATTGTGCAGGGTAGGCTTACTCCGGATTCCAGGGGCAGTACTGGGGTCCTGGGGCTATGCTGAAGCCTCCTAGCACTTTCTGCCGTTACTTCAACGAACCCGCATGAGTGGGTTATGGCTAATGCGATGTTCATGATTACGTGGTACAAGGTGATGTGGTTATATGACCTATGAGGATATCTTTGAAATAGTTTGAAGTGTCATTTCATTCTTACCTTTCTCAGTGGAGCACAGGCCCTTTAGGCTGGGGATTTCTTGCTCTTCTTTTTTTTCCTCTTTGTTTTTCAGTGCTCCTTACCATCTTGGCTTTGGCTCTGTTGTTATTTCAAGGTTGCTGTCGTCCAAATGGTTCTCAGTGAACTGATGCAGCCTCTCAGTGCTTCTAGGCCCAAAGTCCTCTAGGAGACAGGGGAGTGTACAGCAGGCCAGAGAAGCCAGGGGAGAGGAGAGGGCCGTGCTCTGAAATGCCATCCCACTCGTACCGTCCATGTGAAGGATAAATCCCAGCAAGTACACCTTTCCCTGCCTCGCTGAACTTCTAAGACCCGAAGGCAAGCCCAAAGCACAAAGATCTTAAAAATAAAAAACCAGAGGGGCACCCGGGTGGAGCAGCTGAAGCGTCTGGCTCTTGGTTTTAGCTCAGGTCATGATCTCAGGGTTGTGGGGTCCAGCCCCCTGTTGGGCTCCCCACTCAGTGTAGCGTCTGCGTGAGATTCTCTCTCCTTCTGCCTCTCCCTCACCTCTAAAATAAATAAATAAATCTTAAAAAAATGAATAAACATAAAAAACCAGGAAGCATAGAAGCAGGGCTAAACCTGAGACTCTCCCTGCTCCCCATACAGCCCAGCCACCTGAAGATGTCACATTCTTACTGGAATGACAGGGCAGGCGAGGCAAGACCCTGCCTCACAGCAGAAGGCACTGCCAAAAGCCAGCAGCCAAACAAACCAAAAAAACCGCTGATGGGGGGAGAAAAAAATGACAATCACAATTTCTTCTCTAAGGATCTGGAATCAGAGGCCTGCCCTTTCGAGGATCTGGGATTCCAAGCCACAATCCCTGCTCAGTCAGGGACACCCCAAACCCAGAAATGAAGTGACCCAGGTTAGCGCCAGTCTTGGTACACACGCATATTCTCTCCAGACAGAAATACCTTCATCAAGCTCCCACGGGTTATTCAAACCTGAGCTGATAATAAAAAATTATCAGATGCTCTAGGAAACATTATACCGTGAGTGAGACTCACCAGAATCACAAAAACAAAACAAACAAACAAACAAATAAACAGTTCTAGACCCCAGTAAGATTTCCGATCCTTGAATTATCAGATACAGAACATAGAATAATTATCCATGAAATAGATACTTAAAGAGGTGGTACATATTTTTAGTACCCCACTTTAAAATAACAATTTTCCAATTAAGAAGTCAGAGCCAAAATACTGGACAATAACAGCAGGTCAACTAAGAGGGAATGATTAGCAGCATAAAATTTTAAGACTCTTGTATTTTTGGAAGCAGAATCTGCATTTTATTTTACTTGGAGTTTTGTTAAATTATATACGATTTGAAAGGTAGCCTTTCAAATTCTTTTTGAATTTGAAAAATTCAAAATTTTTTTTTCTTTTTTAAGATTTTATTTATTTGACAGAGAGAAACACAGCGAGAGAGGGAACACAAGCAGAGGGAATGGTAGCGGGAGAAGCAGGCTTCCTGCGGAGCAAGGAGCCCGATGCAGGGCTCGATCCCAGGACTCTGAGATCATGACCTGAGCCGAAGGCAGACGCTTAACGACTGAGCCACCCAGGCGCCCCTGAAAAATTCAAAATTTGAAAAAACCTTTCTATTCTTTTAGAATACAAGTAGAGTGTATAATGTACAAATAGAGTGAAAAAATAATCTGAAACACATCAGGAGAAAAAAAAACACACACATAAAAAACAGAGCAAAGAGATCACCAAAGAAGATGGCAGAAATAAGTACATTTTACCAGTAATTGTAAGAAATGTATACAGCCGTCCCCCTTTACCCATGGTTTTCCCTCCTGCTGTTTCAGTCACCCACAGTCAACCATGATCCAGGAGCAGGTGACCCTCCTTCGGATGTATTGTCAGGAGGTCAATAGTAGCCTAACGCTACGTCTCAGCGCCCACATCATTCACCTCACTTTATCTCATCGCATAGGCATGTTATCCTCTCACACCATCATGAGAAGAAGGGTGGGGGCAGGTACCTGGCTGGCTTAGTCAGTGGCACATGCAACTTTCCATCTCAGGGTTTTAAGTTCGAGCCCCACATTGGGTGTAGAGATTACTTAAAAATAAAATCTTAAAAAAAAAAAAGGAGAAGAGTGAATACAGGACAATGGGATATTTTGAAAGAGAGAGAAGAGACCACATTCACCTTTTATTATATTATGTTGTTATATTTGTCCTCTTTTGTTATCATTAATCTCTCACTGTACCTAATTTATAAGTTAAAGTTTATCCTATGTATGCATATATAGGAAAAAACAGTTTCTATAGGGTTCAATACTTCCACGGTTTCAGGCACCGGGGGTCTTGGTTAAGGGAAGACTATTGTACTGATTTATTTTAGCCTCAAAAATAATGTTTCTGGGGGCGCCTAGGTGGCTAAGTGGGTTAAAGCCTCTGCCGTTGGCTCAGGTCATGATCTCAGGGTCCTGGGATCGAGCCCCACATGGGGCTCTCTGCTCGGTGGGGAGCCTGCTTCCCTCTCTCTCTCTGCCTGCCTCTCTGCCTACTTGTGTTCTCTTTCTGCCAAATAAATAAATAAAATCTTAAAGAAAAAAAAGGTAATGCTAGCTATAAGCATTTATTTACTTATTTTTTATTTTTTAATTAACTTATAAAGTATTATTTGCCCCAGGATACATGTCTGTGAATCGTCAGGCTTACACATTTCACAGCACTTACCATAGCACATACCCTCCCCAATGTCCACAACCCAGCCACCCTATCTCTACCATTGCTATAAGCATTAAAAAACAATAATCATGTTTCTGATTGTAAAAGTGCATTCACCCTCCCTGTATGTGGCTTTGGGACAAGTCCCACAGAAGGTGGTATGGGAGCCTTCGTGGCTTTCTCCTGTCACCCAGGCAGTCCTTTAAGGACTAAGCACGACCTCAAGGTGTCTGGCCTGAGGCAGTCATCAGCCAGCATTTGAGATAGTCATCTTGGTGGTAGATTACAATGGCAAATGTTTCTCTATTACAACATCTTTTAGGATGTTTGTTTCTCAAGCTGAGTCTATATTCAACACTAAAAGGAAACCTGTCTCTGAGGACAAGAAGGAAGGTGGAGCATAGAACCTTTGTTTCCAAGGAGGAGATTATCTTGGGGTGCAAAGCAACCACCGGAACACCCAAAGGATGAGAAGGATCCTACAAAATCTGGGAGCACATCTCACTTGGGAGCAGATAACGGAAATGAAAGGAAAGCAAATCTTGGAAAAAACGGAAGGACTTAAGTTGGCTCTCCAGAAAGTCAGGAAAAAAATAGATTTTTAAATGAATTTTTGTCTCAAGTCTGCTAAAGAAAAAAGAAGAGAGAATGAATTCTGGTGGAACAACAAGGCTCTGAGCATTTAGAAAAATATTCTCAGAGCATTTACATGGATTTTAAGACATAAAAAAAAATTCAATGCTTTGCTGAGGCTTTTTCTTTTAACTTGTACTTAAGATGATGCTTCTAATGAAATGGATAAACATAGCTAATAAACATAAACATCCAAATTTAAAGCAGGAATGAGAAGTACAGCCCATCCCAACTTAATGAACTCTGACTGGTTCCCAGAGATCTCAGTCATCACTAGGTGTAGCCCATAAAGAGCTGGAAATAGCTGACGTAGAGCTAGGCTGCCACCAACTGGTAGACCATGTTTGTTCCATACTCAGGAAGTACCACTGACTTGTATTTCCAGCGTTTGACCTTTGGACATTTCCTCTCTTCTGAAATGAAAACTAAATCTAAAATCACACTTCAAGTATCCAAAACTGGCTTTGCTTGTTGCTACTTTCCACTAAATAAATAGGCACTGGAGCTCACAGGGACCCCGCTCTTGACTTCTTGAGAAAGGGGGTCAGAGCTGTCCAACATCTGGTTAACCACTGGATTAGTTGGGGGGTCTTTCATCTGGAAGGTAAGGAATTCAACTAAAAAATCTGAGTTTATTTGCCCCTATGACTCGGAAGTACAGCTGTGGAAATGGTGTCAGAGACCCCCATCCCTCAAGCCACGGTGTGCGTAGGACACTATCGGGAGTCGTAGAGCAAGGTTTGCTTTGTTGTTCCCTTGCGCCCATCCTCAGCACCCCCACTGACTCAGAGGTGGCCTTTCCCCAAGAAGGATCAGGACTGCCACAGCAGGAAAGCAAAGAGAAAAAAAAATCAGTGTTTATGTTTTTCAAGTTCTCGACATATTTAACATTTTCACAACACAGATTTTTAAAAGAGCTTTGGATTTGCAAAACCAGAGACTTTTGGGAGAAGAAAGGCTTATTGAGAATCAAAAGAGCTAAACCCCAGAGGAATCAGGGTGATGCCTTAAACAACACACAGGAGAGGAAAGAGTTGGTGCTGGCGCTGCAGGCCGAATTAGGATCGCCCAGATGTGGAGTCTGAAAGAGGAAGGGATGGAGAATGATCTAGAAGGAGGCTGGTGATCCTATGAGTGGAGGAGTGCATGGGGGGCCGGAGTTTCCAAGGGGATATGGGGTCAGTCAGCACTGGGGCACTGCCCAGGCTTCTGCTCCCGGCAGTATCTGAGATTAAGCACCTGGTTTGACTCTCCTACTGAAATGAAAAAATATATATTTTAAATAATCTTTTCAAAAGCATTGATGACCTGGAAAAAAAAGTAAAATATATTCAGGACAAAAGCTATAATAGGATGAACATGGAGTGAGAACACAGAAGCTGCTCTTCCCAAACTAGTCAATGTGCATTTTGAAGTTTAAAGGACTTGCCAGTTACAGAGTATAAGAAAAAAAAAATGTCCCACAAAATAGGAGATTCTAGCCAATAAAGGAGGGTTCTGTAAAGAGCCGTACCCCTTCCATGACCAGCTTCATAATTTATGGGGCTCACTGCAAAATGAAAATGCAGGGCACTTCATTCAAAATTATCAGGAATTTAAAGACAGTCACAGCAGAGCATTAAACCCAGTAAAGGGCTCTTCTGAGGTCACTGCCCCTGTGGCATGAACTACATGGGCACCCAACTCCCAGCATCTCCAGCAGATTGCACCTTTCTAAACAGCCACCACACAGCCTTCATGGGGGTTTGCAACGGAAATTCAAGCTGTCTGGGTCATCCCCAGATACCTCTAGCCAGGAATTTAATGCAAAGGAGACGAGGGTTGGTAGTGCCACAATGAGCTGGCCAGAATCCAAGACAAATTCTGGCTGATGGAATTTCACTTCAATCCAAGGGCTAAAGTCAGTCCCGCTATTTACAGAACCAAGTAAACACAGTTCATTGTGACAGATCATATACTACACAAGGAAGCAAGCCACCATGAACAAGAACCAACAGAAATAAGAAAATTGTAAAAAAAAAAAAAAAAAAAGAAAGAAAAGAAAAAAAAAGACCACTGAGACCTGGGTGGCTCAGTCAGTTAAGCCTCTGACTCTTGGCTTCAGCTCAGGTCATGATTTCAAGATCTTGAGATCAAGACAAGTGACGGGCTCCGCACTCAGTGGGGAGTGTGCTTGAGATTCTCTCCCTCTGCCCCTCCCCATCATTCCTGTGCTCACTCTCTCAGTCTCTCTAAAGTAAAGAAATAAAATAAAAAAAGAAAATTACATATTAAAAAAACACCTACAAAGACTTTTCTATTGTTGGCCTTATCAGACACAGAATATTAAAAGGCAATATAATATATATATTTTTAATTAAGGTCCTGGTGCAACAATCCACTACAGTTTTGCAAGATGTTACTATTGGAGGAATCCGGGTAAACAATACATGGGATTTTCTCCCATGGGATGAATATTGAGAAATTCATGATTTCTCAACTACGTGAGACTCTACAACGATCACAAAATAAAAGTTGAATAAAAATTTAAGGAAAAACTAGATAATATGAGCAGTGACTAGGATAATTAAAAGGATGAACAAGTAAATTTTTAAAAAGTAAGCAGAACCTCTAGAATTGAAAAGAAAGGAAGAAGGAAGGATAAATTCGAAGGATGTTCAAAGGAAATCTTGTGGAATGCAGCACGGAGAGAAAAAGAGACAGAAGAACCTGACCAAGGGCTTAAGAAACGAGGAGGACAGGGTAGATAGATCTAAGAGGGTGAATTAGAGTTATCGAGGAAGAAGAGAAAGTTAGAATGGAAAAGAGGAAACACTGCAGGAGCTGACAGCTGAGAATTTTCCACAGTTGGTGAAGGACACTAATCCATACTACACATGGCGTAATAAAAATGGCAAAACAGCCATGATGAAAAGTAGATTACTTCCAAAGGAACAAGATCAGGCCACTGACTTTTTGACAATTCGTTTAGAACATTCCCCCACACACTGACGACCTTTCAATAATTTCTCATCATCTCCTGGACAGAGGCCAAAATATTTTGCATGGTCTCCAATGCCACGGGCTAATACTCTTTCGGAGCCACCGTCTCTTCAGCAATCTGTGCTCCACGGTCTTCTTCCAATTTCTGGTCTAACTGCGGTATTCCCTCCTGCCTGGAAACTTCAGACGCGTGTCTGTCTGCATCACTTCCCACTCTCTCCTTCCTTTGCCTTGTTACCTGCTTCTCAACCTGCAGGACTTCCTCAGGAAGCGCCAAACACATTTGTTGAATCCGGTTTGTTCTTTGTTTGATAGCCCACCATCTGAGCTCCACTTCTTCCTCAAGGGGAGTCATAAATTACATCCTTTGGCTGCTAAGGCTTCCAACTTCGCATTCAGAATAGCTGTTAGGAAGTATTCAGCCGGGGTAGCTCAGTTCCTTAAGCATCTGACTCTTAGTGTTGGCTCACATCATGATCTCTGGGTCCTGAGATCGAGCCCCCCCAGGTTGGGCTCCATGCTCAGCAGGGAGTGGGCTTGAGACTCTCTCCCTGTGCCCCTCCCCCAACTTGCTCTCTCTCTCTCTCTCTCTTTCTGTCTCAAGCAAATAAATTTTTAAAAAAGTATTCATTCTATGCAATAGGACTACCAATAAGTGAAACTTTACTTTCTGGGGTGGTTTAATAAAACCATAAAATAAAATGTCTCCTTACTGAATAGTGAGAGTTCTGTACTTTTTTTTTCTGTTTTAACCAAGAAAACATATTATTTTTCTTATGTGAAGTACTATCTTCAAATTTTCTAAATTCCAGTGCAAATTCCGTTGAAGTATTTAGGTGAAACGCTTTTATAAAGTGGCAAGGCCATTTTTTAAGAACATAGGATCAGGAAAACTCTCTCCCTTTTCCTTCCTCTTTCCTACACAAAGGGCAGAAAGTTCCAAATTCAGTGTCCTAGGGTCATATTGTCTATCAGTACTATCATCAGTCTCCTGACTTCTCTCTCTCTTTTTTTAAAGATTCCACTCATTTTTCTGACAGAAAGATAGAGAGCACAAGTAGGCAGAGCGGCAGACAGAGGTAGAGGGAGAAGCAGGCTCTCCGCTGAAGAGGGAGCCCGATGTGAGGATCGATCCTAGGACCACAACCCAAGCTGAAGGCAGCTGCTTACCTGACTGAGCCACCCAGTTGCCCTCTCCTGACTTTTCAAAGCAAGATAATTTGGGCTCCAAATATACATGGGTTTGGTTCAAGTACAAAAATCTTTTGTTTGGGGTAGTCTGGAGGCTCTCCGTAAGTTTTCTGGAGAAGGATGATATGCCAAATTATTAATTTAAATGATGCCCTTTTATCAGAATCCTGAGAGAGGGAAACTTCATCATGAAATCTTTTTCATCCTTTTTACCTTTTCTTAAGAGAGCTACTAAAAAAGCTGTTTGTAGGAAAACCTTTCAGGAGTGACTTCTAAAAGATAGCTGTGAAAACAATGAATATTAATTTCATTTTTCAATCCAAGGAGGTGTAAAAACAAACCAAACTATGTACCATGACCTCTCCATCCACTTAATCACTTATGATCGGTACAGAACTGTACCTAATGAAAGGTGACAAGATTCTGCTACACCTCACCCTCTTTTTACCTCCCACATTTCATGATAAAAAAGCAGATATCTGGGGGCACCTGGGTGGCTCAGTTGTTGAGCGTCTGCCTTCAGCTCAGATCATGATCCGGGGGTCCTGGGATCGAGCCCCACATCGGGCTCCCTGCTCGGTGGGGAGGCTACTTCTCCCTTTCCCACTCCCCCTGCTTGTGTTCCCCCTCTGGCTGTGTCTCTCTCTCTGTCAAATAAATAAATAAAATCTAAAAAAAAAAAAAAAAAAGCAGATATCCTAGTAGAGCACAGCGACTCTGATTAATAATACTGTACTGCAAATATGAATGTTGCTAAAAGAGTAGATCTTAAAAAGCCTCATCACAAGAAACACTTTTTTTTTAATAACTGTGTGGTGATGGATGGTAACTAGACTTACCAACGTGACCATTTCACGATCTATGCAAATCATAATTTTGTATGTCTGAAACTAATATGCTATGTGTCAATGACACCTCAAAAAAGCATATAACCTAAAGTAGGAATCTATTTGCAGACACACTCATTTTTGCACAAAAGCCATAATGTTGTTCTGCACCATGTTTTTTTTTTCTTTTAATAGTATCTAAGAAACCATTTGAATCATGGCTTTACAATAAAAGACAATAAAAATTTTAGGACTCTTACACAGAATGGTATTTTGGCCCAGCCTGGAAACCTCAGAGGGAAATAGCATTTTCAGATAAGTTTTTGGATTGTTTTTGTGGGGGGAGAAAAAAAAAGGTCTCGGTCTCTGTAATGGTCCAGATACAGGTTTTGGAGGTAAACCTTTCGGTATTTAATTCAAGCTATAGAATTTAGCAGTTATGTGTCCTTGGGAAAGTAGCTTAACCTCTCTGAGCCAGAACGGAACAAACAGCACCTAGATTACAGGATTGCTGTGAGCATCGATGAGATCATGTATATAGAGTAATTAGTGCTGTGATCACACAGCAATCCTTCAGAAATTGTAATTTTTTAAAAAATGTAGGCGGCAGGAAACCTCCATTTTCCACATTAGCCTTAATTTCCCCTTCTAGGAAAGCCATGTGGGTCTTTAGCAGTAAGTCCTCTCAGACTTGGCATTCTGACTTAGGGTCCCCGATGACCACAAAGCAGTTTCTTAACTCGTATGCTTTGGTCATGACTAAATCTTTTTCATTTGTATCTGAATCTCCTTTTTTGTCTTTATTTTTACAAGAAGTGTTTCCTCTTGTTTGGGAGAGCACCGTGTACCCACTGGGATGTCTTCAGTGTCACAGAGAAGCCCAACCCCTCGCCCGGCTCCGGGGTCTGCTGAGCCGCACACACTACAAGAGGAAAAACGTATGTGGAACAGAGCGGGTGACAGCAAAGCATCACAGGATGCTGGCTGCATCCCGTGCCAGCCTTCCTCACGAGGGGGCCTCTCCATGACTCTCCCCATCAGTGGCCTCATTTCCCCTCCCTCCCTGCACCCTGCTGCCGAGGCTCTGCACCCCTTTCTGGGCTGTCTCTCCTGGGTCCCCTACACCTTTCCCACATATTAGTAAATGAACTCTCCTGGAACTCGGGCGTGCCACCTGTTCCGTGTTGGGACCCCGCCCGAAACACCTCCCAGCTTCTCCACGACACTGGGGAAACTCTTTGGGAGTTAGGACCCACTTTTTCTTGCTTGTGATTCTCTCTTATAAAGCTCAGGGGGAAAAGGTTCAGTAGAGGCTGGGAGAAGCAGTGGCATTACAAAATAGGAATATAAAATATGTGATGGCAGAAAGCCTTCCCTGAAAGGACTCTCTTTCCATCTGAGATGAAATGGTGAGGGTTGAACGCTGCACTGTCTCTACTGGCGCCACTGTCTGTGTAGACACGTGCCCTGTCTCTACTCAGATAAGCCACACTTTCAAAGAACCTCCAAATTCCCTTCTCCCCCTCTCTCTAGTGGTCACTGCAAGAAAATCTCGTTACTCAAACTTGTTTGAAGCAAATCTTACCTTTTACCCTTCGTTTCTACTCTTCTAGTAAAATTCCAAAGGAACCTTCCTCGCTGGATACTTTACTCTGTGCTCGTTTCATTAGGAGCTACCCACCTCCGCCACGGGGCCTGAAATGCTGAGTTACCCGCTCTTGAGCTCGCGCTGCTGCTCTGCCCTGCCCTCTAGTGGCACAAGGATGTCAGAGCAGGGGCTCCTTGCCTTCGCGATGCTGGAGGCCGCCAAAGATCAGCCTTCAGCCCTGGCAATTTCTCACTAATAGAGCTCTTGATTGATGCAGCTTTCTTGCCAGAAGAGGATCGACTTTAAGAGATAGCAACTGTCTTGGACCCTAGTTGGAGTCAAAGTGCGCAAGAAATGTAGGCCATCCTGATGCATTCAATATGCCACTTTGGAGTAATTACTCTGGGATCCTTTGATATGAACCTCCAATTCGGCACGCTGGAGAAGACTGGCAAGGTGTGAGACATGTGGCAGGGCTAAAGTCCCCTCTTCACCACCACTTTTACCTTCTTCTGTCCTCTCATACTCTCTCCTGATGGGGAATGGAGTAGTCAGTCCTGGTTCTCCAGAGAAACAGAACCAATAAGAATCTATCTATCTATCTATCTATCTATCTATCTATCTATCTATCTATCTATCCATCCATCCATCCATCCATCCATCCATCCATCCATCCATCCATCTAACATCTATCTAGAGATTTATTTTAAAGAAGTTGACTTACACAACTACAGAAGGTGAGAAGTCCATCATCTGCAGTCCGGGAGCTAGAACCCCAGGAAAGCTGGTGGTATAATTCCAGTCGGAGTCTGAAGGCCTGCCTAAGGGCAGAAGACTCACCTCTCAGCTCAAGCAGTCAGGCAGAAAGAAAGAGACCATTCAACCTCCCTCTGCTTCTCAGTGTCATTCATGTTCCCAGCAGGTCGGATGATGCCCACATCGGGGAGGCATCATCCCTAGAAACGCCCTTACAGATACACAGAAATAATGTTCAGTCCATTTCTCTGGATGTCCTATGGCCCAGGCAAGTTGACATGTAGAATTCATGGTTCCAAGGAAAAATGATTTGAAAGACAATGTAACCTGACAAAATTAAGTAATGCGCTAACCAAAAGAGAGGAGGTACATGGTAGCAAGGTCAGCCTCATAGATACCGTAGGATAAGGATTTCAAAATTGCTAACCATCACCACACATACTTCATAAGGACGCAGAGGAAGGGCTGCCTGCCACCCAACGTCCAGAATGAAGCCAAGAAGGAGCTTCAGAGGCTGGGACATCACACTCTGCTGTTCCAATGAGGCTGGGAGCCCCAGGGAAGGGCAGAGTGGTATCCAGAGCATCGTGAAGGCAGGACAGGAGAAAGACCAAAGGGAGGAACTTCCAGATGTCCTTTCAGAGTTAGGGAACTCTTTAGAAATTAAAAAAAAAAAAAAAAAAGACTCATGAGAACAGTAAAAAGAAATAGTTTGCAACGTTCTCTACCCTCTGTGTATTCATTTTCGTTTTAATGTTATCTTCTTTGGGATAACATATTTTCCCTTCAAACCATTCCAGGCATGGAAGGTACAAAAAGTTAACACAGAAGATTCAGTTCATTTCTGGTGCTCAAGAGAAGAAGGTGAAGATGTCCGTATCCTAAATGGAATTTTGTGTTTGTCACCAGTGTATAACTCAGTAGGCTTCCATCCTTGACTTCACATTAGAATAATCTAGAGATTATCTAAAATTAAATCACAGCTGGGAGGGGGGCTGGGGCTGGACATTTCTTTGAGAAGCTCCCTGAGTGACCTTGGTGAAGCCAGGACTAGCCCACTCCATCAGCACTTGACTGACGTACTCCAGACACATTTGGGGGATCAGGCAGACATTCTGCAGAAATGGAGACAGGTTGTACCACGACTCCTAGACTGGCCGGCAGAGTTCCCAGGGGTACCCCAGCTCACACAACAGGAATGATATTCAAATGGCTTTATTTCACAGCACTGTGATCATGTTATTGTTTTCTTCCTAGATTGCTTTTATCCCGAACCTTCTGAAATCTAGAAAAGTTTATAGTAAACTTTGTACTAGCTACCGACTTTTCTCTCTTATTTTGCATTTGGGTATTTTTTTTTTCTGTCATATATTCTGTATATACTGAAAGCATCGTCTCAAACAAAACAAAACAACCTTTCTTAATGCCTTATTTCTTCTTTACTTAGTGACTTCTGATTTGGTTTTGAGCTCCCAGCACGTTTGCTTCTTAAGTCTGTGGGGAAATGCCGCCTGATCACAGGCCACCCCCAAATCTGATTCAGAGTGTCCTCCTCTCCGCTGTACTGTACTTAGAAAACGAGTGTCTTGATGAATTTACCTATGTTGGCCTTGCCGCCTAAACTGTAAGCCTGTAGAAGGAAATAACAGCTACTTGGATTGATTTCCCCAGTCTCGGACGTTTGGAAGGGGCTGCAACATTTTAGGAGATGAAAGTTATCAAAGGCAAGATTACCTTCTTCAGTGAAATACTTAATTTCCATGTAGTTTTCATATCGTGCTTGCCTGCTCTTCCTTCTACCCCCAACCTTCAGAGGTGATGCACACAGTAAGGGGTGGAGAGACTTCTCAGGGCAGAGGCCTGCCCAGCGTCAGCCCTTCCGCTCAGAACTTTCTTCCAACTCTCTGTGGGAGGAAATGTGTGAAAGTGGTCTGCTCCGCCCTCTAGTGGTCGCCAAGTTGAAGAACACCTTCAAAGACTATCGGGGAGTTATTACTATGTAAAAGCTCTCCAGAATGGTATTGAAACTCCAGTTTGTATAATAATCTGTGTATTACATACACAGCTTTCATTAGCTGTTTTTTTTAAATAAGAGGCTTGGAGTCCTTTGGTTAAAGGTCTGTAGTCATACACAGGAGAATGAAGAGGAAACTCTCCGGAAGGGAGTTTCAGATCAGTCTTTATCACTCTAAATGTTGGGGGTCCCAGATGCATCCCACAAGCCCTTTCCGATGTTTTCTTACTTCTCTGCCCAGGTACTTTCCCAGACTGCATAGGGGCACCTGTGCAGATCAGGTCCGGTAAGGCTTCAGGTATTATAGTCCCTTAGGGTAAATATTCAAGCAAAATCCTACAATAACAACCCAATGTGGTGCAGAACAACTGATCCATTATGTACCCCCAGGTGTTTAATCAAGCCTCACTGACTTAAGGAAAGTCACTCTGTTTCTGAGTTTTGTTGTGGATAGTGGTGGTGCGGTGATTTTGTGTTTGTTGGCTTTCTGATTCTGATCCGACCCTTCTCAGATAGGGGCTCTGTAGAAGAGGAGGAAAAACATGAGGAAGAACGTAGCATCTGCAGAGAAAATATACCCATGGCCTGGGAACAGTGCTGTCTTCTGTGGATGGTATTTTGTGGGTAAATTGCAAACACTTTCTCCAAATTGCAGGCACATTTTGAGTCCCGACGATGTGGTTCATGAAGCAATTTGTAGTCAGTTTCTTTTGCAAAATGATGATGTTTAAGAACATCTTGCAATTAGGTCAAAGGAAAACAGTGTTTATTCTATGAGCTGAGAACAGGCTGCAAGTCTGAGTTCTAATTAACCCAGTGGTGGATTCACTAACGCCAAGCATCTGTTGTCAAGGAAGCCATGCAAGCAGTTCCACAGGTAACACTTTGCAAGGAGCTTCGTTACAACAGCTGTTCATTTGGACAAACGATGATGCAGTGCATATCTGCATCACGTTTCCCAATGCCTTGAAACGTTTACCTGATGAAATCTTTCCCTCTAACTGGCTTCTTCTCACCTCAAATCCGCTTGTGAGAAAATGGAGATTTTTATTTTTGCCTCCAACAAATGTGTACAAGGGAATTCCCGGGAAATAAGCAAGTGATCACAGATCAAAGTATTAGCCCATGCACTCTGAACAAATACAAACAGCAAGGCTCAAGAGAGAAAGCTTGCTTTTGTTTTCAGCGCTAGATCACAATCGGCTCCTTCAGAGCCCCGGAGAGCCAGAGGCAGAACAGTCCTTGTTCCACATTATGCTTTCCTTGTGCAGAGTTAGGGCTTTGCCCGAAATGCTAATTGTGGAAAAGCAGATCTCCTTGGGAGCCTGTAGGTTCCACTTTATTCCGCTTGACGATAGTGATGAAATCCTTCTCTGGTAAAGCTCCACAATCCCATGAAAAGTGTCAAAGAGATTAATTAATGAAAAAAGAGCTATTCATTTGGTACCTCAGAGTTGAAGGATAGAAAATTAACCTTAGTCACTTCAGTATTCTTGCCGCCCAAATTCCTTTGTCCATTCTTGATAACACACACACACACACACACACACACACACACACACACACTTCTTTTAGTCCTTTTGGTGGGTGTTTGCTTTCTGGTGTTTCTTCACATGGGAGGCAGGTGAAGGAGAGAAAGGATTGTCTATGTGGAGGGAAGAGGCTGATTTAAGAACATTAATCTTTTTGCCAAAGGCATATACCTGGACACCGCAGAGCTCCGACCTCCATGGAGTTCAGACAGGAACTCAGACTCGAGCTCTCATCCTCAGTGTTTTCTTTTCCCTCCTGCACAGGGCTGCCCACCCTCAGTCCTTACTTCCCCCGACTGCCACCTGTCACCATCCTCCTCTTGAAGGAAAGTTGCCTTTGGAATAACCTGCCCCTCTTGGCTCTTGACTGATAAGAAAGGGCTGGAGGAAAGGCTGCACGGAGACAGAGCTTTGAGATTCTCTCTAATGCAGGTGCCCATTGCCCACTGAAGAATTTCAAGAGATCTTCCACTTCCTTCCCACCCTTTAATTTTGTGGTGAGATCAGGGAGAGCAAATGTGGAACTTCCCATTTTAAAATGTAGGTCTGAGCAACAAACTGAGGGTTTTGGAGGGGAGGGAATGGGGATTGGGTGAGCCTGGTGGTGGGTATTAAGAGGGCACGTACTGCATGGAGCACTGGGTGTGGTGCATGAACGATGAATCTTGGAACACTGAAAAAATAAAATAAAAGTATTTGCGAAAAAAAATGTGGGTTGTTGAGCCTGAAAATCTGAACAGAGTTGGCCCTGAGCAAAATTATGAAATAGGTATTTGGTATCTTTCTTCACCTTTAGCTTCTTGCCTTTCCTTGTTGGCCGTGCCCTCAATTCCTCTTCCTTCTCTGCTTATTCAGTGCAGAACCTTCCAAGAGCAAATCCTCAGCTAGCTCTCGGCCCTTCCACATTCCCCGTCTTTAGCTGGCCATCAGTAAGTTCTCAAGGCACACTGCATTTTAACATCTTAATGCTCAGCAGGGACAAGCTGGTGGGTAGGGATCCTCTCCATCCCCTGGGATCATGCTCCTGGAGAGGCTGCCTTGGGATAGACATGGTCAAGTTCTCCCTGGCAAAATCAGAGAGAGTTCTAGGACTCCTGTTCTCTAACCAGCATAACCTGCAAAGTGTGGATTTTCTTTAAACAGAAGATTGGCAACAGTTGCTGATGTGAATTTTTCTGTTTTCATTGATGTTTTGATCTCAGAGGGATTGTCACTTTAATCAAGCGGCTACTCTTTTCATGGGACACAATGATTTTTTTCAGATACAGTTTTTTTTTCTCTCAAAAGGAACAAGCCTGGGTGAGCAAAGATCTGAGCTCTCATGCTTATCTGCCACTTGGTAGCTGTGTGACCTTGAGTAAGTTGCATCTGTTCATTCTAGAAGCGTGAGAACATCAGCTCGGTGCCAGGCCCTGGGCTATCATGGCAAGGAAGGCACTGGAAATTGACCTAAGAAATCAGCCACTACAACAATGTGTTCTATAGATTTGTCCATGGCTCCCAAGAAGAGAGAGGAATGGACTTCAAAGTCTGGAGGAGGGGAAGGTCTTTCATAAAGCAGGTAGAAAGTCAGCTCCGGTGCTGAGAAACACTTTGTCAGCCGTGCTAGACCACAAGCTTTTTGACATCACCTATTGATTTGAAAATTATATCTTGAAACATATATATTTTCATTGGTGGTAGTAGTTAACATTGGATCGTGCATATGTGCCTTTCAACTGTTTCAAGGTTAACCAATGTCTCAGCTCCCAACTAACTGAAAGACTTTAGAACACTCTCGGCCAAAGTCTCCTCCATCTTGTTTCCATTCCATCCTATTTTTAAAGTTGCAAAACAATCATGATGATGTAGCTTTATACAATCAAGGCCCATCTAGAATTATCTAAATGTTTACCCATCTCTTTGCTTATGCCCTTTTGCATCTCAGTCCTTCCAATCGAGCTCAGTTTTGTTCTTCCTGAAGTGGAGTTTGTTACAGGTGCACCCCCAATTATTAGTATCATTACTTCAATGATAATTTAGTCTGGCACAGAATTTTAGCTTGATGACTATCTTCTCTCAGCACCTTGAAGATATGAGTGCATGGACTTCTGAGAATTCTCTTATCAGTCTACATATTGTACATTTTGGGTACAATCTTCTGACTTGCTGCTAAGATCTTTGTCTTTGATATTCTGCTGTTTCACTACAGTGTGTTAGGACTGGATTTACTTTTATTTATCTTGGTCAAGACGTTGTAAACTTTGTGAGTCAGATGACCTATGTGTTTCAAACATCTTGGAAAATACTTAGTCATTATACCTTCCAATATGGCCCTTTACTTTTTTTTTTTTTAAATAGATTTCCTTCTGGAACTCCTGTTAGGTAACATTTCATCTCATTCTCAATGTCTCTTCATATTTTTCATCTCTTAATCTCCCTGTGATTCATACTCTATCCTCCAGTATGACAGCGCTCTCTTAGCTCTTCCAAATCTGTCTGTTTGGAGTTTTTAATTTCAACAAATGCATTTTTGTGTTTGTTTGTTTGTTTTTTTCCCGAAGTTTTCCCGCAGTTTTATTTTTCTCCCGAATCTTACTGTTTTATTTCTGAAATGCTTAGGCATCCAGTTATGTTATTTGTGGTGTCTGTGGGGTCTTGCTCACCATGGCCTGTGTTGTAGAATTTTAGATGGTGAGTTTCTACCCAGTGAGCCTTCATCTGTGAAGATTCTCCGAGACCTGGATTAGAGGCATGGTTCTTCAGCGAGCTATATATTTGCTCTGAAACACGGTACTTTGAGTTGCATGCCTTGCATGGGAACCCAGGCCGCATCTCTTGTCTCCGTGTGTATATTTATACATCAAGCTCTGGGCTACTGGATGAATGTTCTGTTCTGTCTCCTGCTTCCTCCTCAGAACAACCATGTACTCACATCCTCTGTGCTGTACTTGTTTTCAGTTTTGTTTTTTTTAAGATTTTATTTATTTATCTGACAGAGAGAGATCACCAGTATGCAGAGAGGCAGGCAGAGAGAGGGGGAAGCAGGCTCCCCGTCGAGCAGAGAGCCCAATGCAGGGCTGGATCCCAGGACGCTGAGACCATGACCTGAGCCCAAGGCAGAGGCTTTAACCCACTGAGCCACGCAGGCGCCTCTCGTTTTCAGTTTTAAGGGCTTTCTCATACTTCCCCAGAGTTTCTTGTAACTTCAGCCACGCATTTAAAAGAATGTTTGGTGTAATTCGTTCAGCAATTCTAAGTGTTTTATAATTGGAGACTCTACAATTGTCTATATAGTTAGAAATAGACACCACTATATCCTCTAAGAACTAGATCACAAAGGAATTTTAACTAGGTGACATCACTTTATTAGGCGAAAGGGTAGTCGTATTTTGCTGACTAACGTGCTAATGGGAATCAGACATGGTTAACATCCTGTTACCTAAAAATTGGGAAGGGGGGGGACTGCAGTGAATTGAGAACAAAACTAATGTTTTTTAAGGGAAGAGGTAATTAAGGAGAAAATGGTTGAGCCCTAGGGGGCCTTGGAGATCAATGCATTCATTCATTCATCAGGGTTTCTGTTTGTTTTGTTTTTCTGGT